>LR738710.1:72306258-72327673 GCA_902687465.1 Secale cereale
CCCCCCCCCCCCCCCATTCCAGATTGTATTCCATAGGAAGATAACTATTTAGAGGGGGATTCAGAGGGAGCCAACCACTCCTATTTACCCCCTGGGGTGTTTATTCTAACCTGGCATGCTGATGTTGGTCATATCATGCATATCGCGCCTCACATTGCTTACTTTATACTCCCTCCGTCCCAAAATAAGTGAATCGACTTTGTACTAACTTTGTACTAAAGCTAGTACAAAGTCGAGTCACTTATTTTGGGATGGAGGGAGTACATCTTATATGTCATCAGCTTAGTTTAGATTTGCTTTGTGTGAATGCCAACTGTTTGGTTTCTATATCATATATGTGAATTATGCAATGTTGTCTTGTTTAGCCATGCATCATATATGTGTATCATGCAATGCTATCCTGTTTAGCCAGTCATTGTATATGTGAATTGTATCGTGCCATACTATTTTTTTATCATGTATTCCATTTGTCGATAATGTTTGTACATTCATCTACTCTTCATGTGCATCAGCCATTTGAGTCGGTGATGGGAAAATCTGGAGTGAAAACAAGGTCCTTTGAGCAGTCAATGCTATCTCTTGATGCAGAATTCTTGCTTGTTACAGATAGCTCCTCAGAGGAGGATTCAGAGACAGATGAGCAGTCGTATTCCCCCCAAGGTGTATGCTCTAACTTGGTAGGGTTATAGTGCTCATATCATGCATACGGTGTCTTGCATTGCTATGCCATCTGCTTAGAGTAGACATGCTTTGTGTGAATGCCTCCTGTTTAGTTTCCATATCATATATGTGAATTATCTAATGCCATCTTTTTAGCCAGTTATCTTATATATGAATTATGCAATGCCATCCTGTGTAGGCACGCATCATATAAGTGAATTATCTCATGTCATCCTTTTTTCATTAAGTATTCCGTTTGTAAACAATCTTTGTATATTGAACTACTCTTCATGTGCATCATCCACTCGAGTCAGTTATGGAAAAATCTGGAGTGAAAACAAGGTCTTCAGAGCAGACAATGGTACCTGTTGAAGCATATATCGTGATGGTTACAGGTAGCTCCTTAGTGGATGATTCAGAGAAAGATGACCAGTCGTATGTCTCACCTGAGGTGTATGCTCTTAACTTGCAATGTTTATATTTTTCATATCGTGCATATGGTGTCCTGCGTTGCTTAGTTTAGACATCATATACACAATGTTCAAATGCCATCTGCTTAGTTTACAGATCATATATGCGAGTGCCAGCTGCTTAGTATATCAATCAATTATGTGAATTATATCATGCCATCATGTATACTTAGACAACATGTGTGTGAATTATTTCATCCCAACCTATTTTCGAAGGACATCATATAGTTATGTCATTTCATCTGTTTAGATACTCATCATATGTTGAATAATGCCATTCTATCATGTTTAGTTATCCATTATATATCTGGAACTATGTCATGCTATCTTGTTAAGTTAGCCATCATATATGTGAAATTGTGTCATGCTGCCTTGTTTGGTTAGAAAACATATATGTGAAACCGCATCCGTGTATCCATTCAATTTATTTTCTTGTTTATCAGCCATTTGAATTGGAGGGGGTGATGGCAGTATCTAAGGGAGTAAAAACATGTTCTTCACAAAAGACGGTGCTACCCGTCGATGCAGATAGAACCATGGTTGTACTGACCCATGAACTAGCCCCACCACACATAACTGAGACTCTTGTAGATTGTACCCCTACACCGTTGGACAGAGAACCAGCTATACCCCATCTAACCCCAACCCCGGCAGATAGTAACCCAGTTCTAGCTGACACAACACCATGTCCACCATAGAGTACCCCCACACGAGCAGTTAGTAAGGCAACTACAGTGCTCAAAGCACGAAGACAATTACAGCGAACCCAAACTCCACGTTTAAAGCAGAAGAGCAACTGTTGTCAGGTCAGATTCCATAGTTGGTGCTTACTCCTTTGCTCTTGCATCACTGTATTTACTCATACCAACTAATTTCTAATTTGAAGGATCCAATTAAAACTCCAATGGCGCAACATGTATGTTTTAAACCTATTTCTTTAACTAGATTGATGTTCTAACTTCTTGCTCTATGTTGATTTCGACTTGCTCTATGTTGATTTCAGCTTCAATTGTATAAACAGTTATGTTCTCATGTCCTGCACATTACAAGTGTTGTTAGTGTTGTGTAGTTTCCCATACTTATATTTTGTCTATGCTGCTTTATCTTAAACATATATGATTTGAACCGTGTCTCTAGATTTGGCAACATAAACTAGAATGATATAGACAATACAACGACCATAGTACATAGATATATGTTTGTTTCATGTTGTTATCCTGTCCACCATTCTACTGAACCTGTTTAGCAAAATGAGTTTCATATACTACATGCTAAACCTATGATTTGTCTGTTTATTCCTCTTGTAGAATGCCAACAGATATTGGAGAAGAGCACCCCATTTTGCAATGGTAGAGAAAGTAATGCAGATAAGGTTCAAGATAGTGAGACAACCCTGTTGGTCTCCAAGAAAGCTGATAAAAACTATCTTATAGATAGTGAGACAACCCCAAAGTCGTTCCTTGATGTAGTTTTTGAGTTACTTGCCACTACTACTAGCACAAGCTCTTCGAACTCGCTGCCTGAATCAGTTCGGCTTCTTGGGTCTCAACTTCAAGTTGAAAGATATCGATCAGATGTGCTGCGACAGGAAGCCGAAGGACTGAGGAAGTCCCTGCAGAATTCAGATGCATACTTTCTCGTGCAACATCAAGTGCTGGAGGATTTAAGCGCTAAACAAGAGAAAGCTAACAAGCTTGTTAAGCGTCTTGCCAGCATGGGGGATACCGAGGATATTGTTTCTTGATATCTTGTGAAGTGGTTTCAGTTCTGGACTTGTTTTGCTGCGGCATTTATTTCCACTCGTCGCCAACTTTGACAACCAGTGTATGTAATATGCTACTTTGTTCCCCATATTTGCACTGGTGGAGAACTTTGATGCCCAGTGGTTGTAATATGTGTAATAGCCATAATAGCCTAGCGTATGTTGCTTGCTTATTTTGTTGTCTGGTTTATTTGTTTGCTTGTAGTCAGTGCAGTTCTTTTTCCGCGGTTTGCTAGTGGCCGCAATAACCTATTTTTTAAAACTAGGCTACAATAACCATGGTCAACATACAGACCATTGTCACCATGGTCCTGCTATCAACTGTAGTGACCATGGGCTTCCTACGAGCCTTTTACGGGCTGTAGAATCAATGTGCCTTCTATGGGCTGTATGACCGATTGGCCAAACATGGGCCAATAACGGACCGCATTATGGGCCGTAAATGGGCTAGAGTGGCAGCCGTTCGTTCATGGGCCGAGCATAACGGGCCTTTAAGAGGGCGAGGAGTATAACAGGCTTAATTATATCGACATGCATAATGGGTCGTTAATAGGCCGTATTTGATGACACTATGAAAATGGCCCAACAGATTAACGGGCCACAAACGGGTCGACTTTAACCATGGGCTTAATTTGGCCCACAAGCGGAAAAGGACAGTAACAGGCCGTAAGCTACCGAATGCTGCAAATCAGCCCAAGAATAAATGGGCCCTTAAAAGGCCGAAAGATAACACGGGCTATGGACGGCCCAATGGAGTAATGGGCCATTAATGGGTACAAAGCGATATATTGTTCATTATGGGCCTGTTTCACTACGGGCCGTTAATGGGCCAAGATTTACAAAGGGCCTCATATGGGCCGAAAGACGTCATGGGCTATACATGGGCCGGAAGTTACAATGGGCTGCAATCATATTGGACGGCCCAGATGAAGCTAGTGGGCAGAATTCGCAAAGGCCATATTGGGCCGTGAGTTATCTGGCTTGAATGGGCTATATGCGAGCAGGCCGTTAGCAGGCTTTCGATGGGCTGACCCCTTATCCTTTGACCAAGTCAAACGGGCCAGCCTTTTGACCTGAATGGGCTACTGCTGGGCCGTGCCACATGTCGACGTATCATTAGCGCATGCTAACCATTTGTTGGTTGACATCTGTCCGCACATGAAGCTGACACGTGGTTCCTTCGGCCAATGTGAATTTTACACGTGGAAAATTCCCATTGGTCCTCGCTTTTAGCAGGTTATCAGATCCAAAACCGGACCCGATAGCTTAATGGTGACCCGTTACGGTAGATGCCACGTGTCGGTTACCCTTGACGAAAGCACTTCCATGACGCGTCATTTATCGTCATGGAAGTGAACACTTTCGTGATGATAATTTTGGTATTGTCACGGAACACTTCTACCACAGCACAAGTATGACTATCTTGACTCTGTCATAAAATCATCATGGATATACATGCATGGCATAAAATGTGACCTACTGTGACAAACACGTATTATAACGGAAGTGTTTTTTTGGTAGTGCATGGTAAATAAAAACATACTTTGCCATGAAGTGTTACCATGGCAACTAGTTTTAGATGCCAACTTTTTATTGTGTTTTTGCACTTGGGAAACTCACATTATGTGTGCAGTTACTTTTTGTAGCATCTTATAGATGGCATTTTCATGTCCTGCTACATTTTTCATGACCTTTATAACAGACATGGCAATTGTTTACGTACATCTGCCATGGCAATTGTTTTGTTCATATCTTGTGTTTTACTTTACATACTTGGCATTATTTTCATATATAACATGGCAAATTTAATAAAAAATATCATAGCGATTTTTATATGAATTGGCCATGGCAAACTTTTATATGAATTTTCTATGGTAATTTCTGAGTTCAAAACTTGTGCTTTACACACATGGCATTTTTGTCATACAGAACATAGCAAATTTAATTAAAATAATATGGCAATCTTTGATATGATTTTTCCATGGTAATTTTTTATATGAATTTTCCATGGCAACTTTTGGTTCATAACTAGTGTCTACTTTACATACATGGCATTTCCCTCACACAAAACATGGCAAATTTAATGACAACACCATGGCAATATTTATATGAATTTGACATGTCAATTTTTTGGTTAATAACTTGTGTTTACTTCACATACATACCATTTTCTCATACCGAACATGGCAAGTTTAATTTAAAGTGGGAACTTTGATATGAATTTGCCATGGATTTTTTATACGAATTGACATGGAAACATTTGGTTCATAACTAGTGTTTACTTTACATACATGGCATTTTTCTCATTAAGAAAATGTCGTTTTTATAATACCATGTCAATTTTTGATATGTATTTGCCATGCATGTACATGTATCACCGTATTGGTGCTTCATAGTTTGTTACAGTAGGGCACTATATATGGAAGTTGCTTTGTTTTTGTGAACCTTCAGCTTGTTTGTATTAGTGGACAATTAGACTTTTAGATGTCATATTAGTCTTCAACATAGCAACAAAGACACAGTATAAGTATTCATCAATCTCTAACAGCACACGGATGGGACACACAAGTCCTCCCTAATCGGACACACTTGCCTAATTAGGTAGTACAATCAGGATGTTCCTACAAGCATATGTACTTGTCATTGCCAAAAAACAAACATTTGGATAAGAATTAATTTGACACACTTTTATTTGGAATAATTTATTTTTAGAAATCTTATAGGAACATTAAATTTAAGAATTTTGCGCAACTTGTAATTTACTTTTTACATTTCTTGTAATTCTCTCATTTCTACAATCTACTCATATATACAAATAGTAATGTTCTTGTAAATATGGCAGGTATGTTTGGGTGGCGGTCTACTTGGTGCTACTCATTGCTATCCACTACGACAGATAATTACCATCAGGAGGTGAGGGCCGATTTGCAAGAACCTAAATAACCTCAATACTTTATGTTTTGTTGATGTAAATTGGATTGTACTTGTTCTTAACCTTGTTATGTCACAGTTTGCGAATCTCTGCTATCAATTATCATTTCATTGAGAAGTTTGTAAACTGCTATGTTGTAGATACTTATAGACGACTGCGCATTGAATGATTTGTGTAATGTATGACATTTCAGAAATGCTTCGTCTTGGGCCAAAATTGGCATTACGATTTGTGTGACGCATTATGCTAAAACATTAATGGGGTCAAAAGAAATGGATTGATGGGCTGGACTAAATCGTATGTGGCATCGATTTGGGTTGGGTGGGCCTGGGGAAGATCCATGACGGCCAAGAACCGTCATGGAAGGTATGATGTCAAATTATGATGCGATATACATGACAGATTTTTGACTGCTCCGTGACGGAAAAAATCATCATGTATTAATAGATTTCTTTTAGTGATGGCAATTTTTCTGTTCATGCATTTGCGCTTCAGTTGTCCATTCTATATACGAGCATGGCAAAGAACAACTACTCTTGTAGTGGTAAAAATCATACTAAAAATTGCCATGATTTTTTCATAGCATGGCAAAGAACAACTAGTCTTGTCGTGGCCAAATTAGTTTTAAACTAAACCGTGCAAACTTATATGTTTACCATGATTTTTTTAGTAATTGACCATGGCAAATTTTGTTAACTAATCATGACTGATTTAGTCGATCGATCATGGAAATTTTAGTTAATGTCCATGGCGATTTTTGTTTCTAGATCCTATAAATTGATTTTTATGAGGCAATTATTTCATGGCTAATTATTTTGCATCAATGTCATAACATTAATTTTCTAATTGGGAACTGAAGTTCATGGACCATGGAAAATATAGTTTATTGGGCATGTCAAATTATTTTGTTTTTCCGTACCAATGCCAACAAATTACTTTCTTTGATGAGACAATGGCAACAATTGCATGGAGCATAGCAAACGTAGTTTATGTGCCACGATATTTTTTTAATACATGAATACATTTTCATAGCAATTTTCTTACACAAAGCATAGCAATTATAAGTAAACCGCAATGGAATTTTTTACCATGGACAAGTAACCGCAATTTTTGGATCAATGAACTATGTTCATAACAAGTTTTAAAAAATGTCATGTCAATGTAGTTTTTATCTTTTCTGGATTTTCCATCGGCTAAAGAAAATAAATCAAAAACTTCCATGTGACAAATTTTACTATATTGCCATAAATCAGAGTTTGCTTAATTTCTTAGGCAAGGACAAACTCACTCGCTCGACCATGAAAATATTTATATTCAAAGACATGGCAATTTATATTCATACCCATAGCAACTTATTTTGAGTTCCATGGCAATTTAGTTTCTTAATGGACAATGACAAAATTTAGTTTTTCCTACTATCATGGCAAATTTATTTTTAAAGACATGACATTTTTATTTTCATACCCATGGCTACTTTAGTTTTTGATGCACCCCATGGCAAATTTATTTTCATAACCAGGGCAACTTTTTTTCATGGTCAAATTTAGTTTTTACAGTACAGCCGTGATTTTCCATATGAGCAATTCTTTTGCTATTTTTTTGTGCACATATTTTCTTGATATAAGTAGTTTTCTACAGAATTGCCATTGACCTACAAAGTTTTCATTCATTTTTTGGAGCATAGCATAGTGGTTTTCTATATTGTATGGTTTCTCTGCTTTTTTGTTTCAAAAAATTGGGTTTTAAAGTGATAATTGGCGGCAAGTTTTTTACATGGTAAATTCATATGCTATTGGTTGGGCCAGGTCGTTCAGCCGGAAAAAACCCAGCTGGTTCAGGCTGGGAGGGTCCTCATCCATGCTGGTGGAGGGATTACTCATACTAAACGATTTCCTTCGGGCGGAGGGATTGCTCATACTGAACGAAACGTTCGGGCGGAGGGCTCGGCATCCACACGGGTGGTAGATATCGGCGTCCTTCTTTTCAGTTCGATGGCAGAGGGATTTTGTAGGCACTAAAATATGGGTGGTGCTAAACATAGAAGGGCTATGGATCATTGATTACTCTTACTGGACAGTGGAGATGGTTTGGTTCTCCGCTCTTTCGTGTTTTAATAGGGATAGTAGATAGATAGATTATTCAGCACAATCCGACAAAAAGGTACATTGATCAGCTCAAAGCCACCATACTTGTAACTATATTCGCTACACCTACAAGCTTGATGATATGACCAGACTGCGTGTCAATACACACCATCTATTCCAGTGGCCTCACTAAGCCGCCTGCTGGCAAACCGAGAGCACCAACTGGTCTAGCAGACCTTTAGAGTGCCTCGCATGCACACACTCAAGAATCATATGCTGCCATCGGCGCATTCATCTGGCCAGTCCGTACTGTTGTTGACACCACCGTGACGCCCGACAGCGCCACCACGTGCGCATGTCCATCAGTACACGTCCCTCGCAGAGGATCCACAACGCAACGTCACTGACACATGTCATCGTAGCCATGGTAGAAGCAACACCGCTTCTTCTCTTGTCCCTACCAGCCAACACCAGCTCCAAGATGATGCCCCCAAGAGGGAGGAGGGCCCTGAAGGCCCTGCCATCGTCTAATATGGTATTCCAAAATCTTGGGTTTCCCCTGAAGCATCTAGACCGAGGTGACGACGATTGGAACCGACGATACCTTTGACAAGGATACGACACCAAAGGCGTTGCCATCGTCTGCCATGATCGAGGTCAACACGGTTTTCACCAGCAATCGCGCTAGCCCGGCCCCGCCATAGCGATGTACTCTCATTATGACTTATAAGGAACATAAATGAAGCATATCCTTTTTCTCATTCTTACACCCTAGTATGGTGTATGTCATGCGAACCATCATGTGGTTGGATGGTTAGGAGGACAGTGGTATCCCCTGCACACAAGAGTTCAAGTCCTGGACTTGACATTTCTTCTCGTATTTTTCTGGATTTATTTCAGACCTTTCGGTGATGTGTGTTTAGTGGGACGAGACGTTCCCGTAGACTACAAATGCGTTCGTGAGGACTTCGTCAATTTCAAGACGATATGCCGGCTCGGTCTCTCAGAGGTGCTTATAGGGGTAGGATGTGCATTCGTTCATAGGGATGAGTTTGGGCATATGTATGAGTGTCTGCGTCTTACTGTACTAAAAATGTTTTACTTAAAAAGTATGACTTATCTGATTTATGAACGAATATCTAACTATTTGAATGCATGATTTGACACGTTAATTGGAGTGTAGCAGGCTTCTATTTCAAGATTTGGCCCTCACTACTACTAATAAAGAACATAAATGCATCACATCTATTTTAGGCATTCTTGCATCTGAGTATGATTTATCTCATTTATGAAGGAGTACACATTAATTGAAGTGTAGTACTCCCTCCGTTTCATTTTATAAGGCGCGCACGTACCCCTAGATTGCCAATTTGACCATCATAATATAAACTATATAACACAAATATTATACCGTTTGAAAATAGAACATCTGAAGTTTATAATGGTATATTTTTTGTAATATATGACTTTTATTAGGTTGGTTAAATTGACGACCTAGGAGTACAATTCTATATTAAGGTATGACAGTATCATTACTACTACTCCCTCTGCATATTACTTGTCACAACTTTAATACAACTTTAGTAACTACACAATTGTATTAAAGTTTTGATAACTAATTTGGGACGAAGGGAGTAATAAAGAACATAAATACAACACATTCATTTTTGACATTAGTTCCATCCGAGTATGATGTAGCTCATTTATGAATGAGTACACATTAATTGATGTGTCATGGGCATCATAAATTGGTTGCAACATATCCAATTTCGATACTCTCATTTATGAACGAGTATCAAACTATGCCTACCATGCACGATTTGACATATTAAATTGGAGTGTAGCAAGCGACGCGGATTTTTGGGACATGCGGCCACGCGCTGTCGAAATCCTGGGCGTCCGTCCGCTCGTCATGATTGCTACTTTTTATAGCTTGTTCACAATACGTGACACGTTAATTACCAATTTTCTCAAATACGCACTGGTATGCACCACAGTAGTGGCCCAGGCGTCATTCAATTGTTTGTATGAATGCAAGGCCACATGACGGCCCAGGCGATGGAATAACTGCTCTTGTTGCTGGGTGGACGTAATTGAGCCATAAACTAAGCCATTGTACTGTAATTAATTTCTCTATGTTGCTGATAAATTTGATGTTGAGCATTTTAAATAAGTGGCTTGGCTGGGGAGGGGCAACATCTTGATGAGACCATTTAAGATGACTGTTGTAAAATGCCGTGGGGTCTAACGTGATTATGATGAAATTTGACTTTTGTTATGTTAGAGCGTTTTAATTTGATGCATATTTTTTCTTCAATGACACGCATTGTTAGTAGTATTCACCTAATCAGTTGCTCATTAGTGTCATGATTGGGAACTTGGGGTTATGCACCTTAAAGACGGGAACATGTGTTGTTCCACTTCTTAATAGGTTTCAACAACAACACATTAAGCACGTGACCATGCAAACTTTCGGCTGGTGAAACGACTAACTGCAAACTGATGAGATTTTTTTTTGTGAATTTGCATTGAAATATGAATTGCAAGTTGAATGAGAAAAAAATCTTGTTATTTTTGTTGACCCTTCAAGATTTGTAAGAAAATGATTTCTGAAGAACACTGACTAAGACATGTGTGTTTTAAAATATATTTTTGAAAAATGTTTTAAAATATATATAAAATTTTTAATAGATAGTTAATGAAATTACGTTATGAAATTACCATTCCGACTTAAAAGTGCTTAAGCAATCCAATTCATACAAGTTTTTTATGCTAATCCAACTATAAAGTTCATCTGAGATGTAGTATTGATGATCCCACGGTGTGTGTCAAGCATTTAGGAGGGCGCATGCATTTTCAATGCACTGGCAGAATATTAATGCACCAACAACATGCATCTGCACCATCTAATCGGTGGAGTTCCGCCGGACAATGTCATGTTCCCTCTTATTATCCCAACCAAGGCAAGCTAGCGAAGTAGTAAATAACAATCGTTTAAGTGCAAGTGTAGTGCCTGAGCTGCTTCATATTCTGTTCTAGGATAGCTATTCCTATGTACAGTAGGTTTTAACCGGCTACATGTATGAATGAATCAAGCTTTAATCTAATGTTGCCTTTGGATCATCAGGTAGAACAAACTATTCTATCCTCACCGTACTCAGTGCAGGTGGATAAGCACCATGCAGAACGCCTCAAAGTTGCACAAGCACAAGAACAAAAGAGAAAGGCTAAGAAGAGGAATATGATGAAATGAGCTGGGAGGAGCTATGACCTGGGCAGGTGGATTTGGAGAACAAATGCTGAGCCGTGGGTGCAGGGTGACTTTGGCTCACAGCTCGACTTAACTGCGAAAGGCAGCACATTCGTCAAGTGTGCTACTGGTTGCCATTGTAATTGATGAGCGATTCAATGCCTCTGGCTTTGTTGCATGCGACTGACTTGTGCGATATATGATTGCGATGGTATAGCTGATACATAAACTATACCACACTGATACGGTGCTGACAAATGAATATACAAGCTTGTTGTATAATAAATGCACGAATCACGTGGGAGCAACGGTGTTGATTTCCTCCTCGCGTGGCACTATGTTCACTCGTGATTTATCGTGTAGCAAGAGTCTATTTAAGGCAGGACTTCTGATGGAATGATCCATCCCCGCTCTCTTTGTTTGGATTATAATCATAAGTCATCATCCATGACCTGTTCATCTACTTCCATGCTCTGCCTCCTCTTTGCTTTGCTAACTCCAGCCAGCCTCACTGCCACCGCCGGCGCTCCGGGATTCAGCCTACCTCTCGTGTCCATCCACCACAAGCTCAACCACACAACCGGTGAAATCGGGGAGCTCCTGCTGCCCGAGGGTCATGCAAACCCCACGAGCATACGACCCAAGGTAGCCCCTACCGGTTGGCCGATGTTCAGTGTCGTCGTTAGCGTCGACACCGGTGGAGGCCAGCACTTCTATAAGCTCGCGATGGACTTGGTCGGCAACCTCACATGGATCCGGTGTAAGCCTTGCACCCCAGAGGAGCAGCAGGAGGGCCCAATATTTGACACAGCCCTCTCCCCAAGGTTTGCGTTTGTTAGGCCGATGAGCATCAACTGCAAGCCCCCCTACATTCGCCATAGTCCCGACAAGGGCAGCTTCTCCACCACCACTTCGCTCGCTGCCGCGCATGGGTACCTGGCCAGTGACGTGTTCACATTTGGCGACACCGGCACCGGTCACAAGAGTGTGCACGGACTCATATTCGGGTGCGCGCATAGAGCAGCCGAGTTCTGGAACCACGGCATCATCGCTGGTGCCATGACCTTGAACAAACACCCGTCGTCATTTAGGAACCAGCTTGTTGGGCGCGAAGTGGATAGTTCAAAGTTCTCTTACTGCCTCTTCTACCAAGGCCAGCATAGTGCCAAGCACGGCTTCCTCAGGTTCGGCAGCGACGTCCCTGACCACGCCCATGCCCAGAGTACGATGTTGCAATTACCAAGCTTACACTTGTACTACATCGTCTTGGATGGTGTTAGCTTGAACGGACAGAGGCTCACGAGAATCAAGCGTACCATGTTCACACGTGACCTGACGAGCCACCGCGGCGGCACCATCATCGATGTCGGGACACCCGAGACCAGGATGATCCGTGCGGCATACGACATCCTCGAGGCCGCGGTCGTCGCAGACCTACACCATCGCCTCGGGGTGCGCCGTGCTGGATACTGGGTGCCGGCTTCCCACCTCTGCTTCATCGTGTCGATACACGGGATCTACCAGAACCTCCCAAGCATCACGCTCCACCTAGCCGGTGGCGCCGAGCTTACGATCAAGTGGGATCTACTGTTTGTGACAAAAATGCACCACGGAATGCAGCACGTTTGCTTCCTCATATTTCCTGACGAAAAGATGACGGTTCTTGGACCCGCGCAGCAGGTGGACACGCGCTTCACCTTTAATCTCGACCGGAGAGCACTCTACTTTGCCCCGGAGAATTGTGAGAACGACAGTAGCTAGATCAACATGTCTTTCTTTCTGATGCACATGTCTAGTCCAAGAACGGTATGAATGGGGACAAATAAATAAGATAATAATTGACCAAGTCAAACGGGCCAGCCTTTTGACCTGAATGGGCTGCTGCTGGGCCGTGCCACATGTCGACGTATCATTCGCGCCTCCTAACCATTGGTTGGTTGACATCTATCCACACATGAAGCTGAGACGTGGTTCCTTCGGCCAATGTGAATTTTACAAGTGGAAAATTCCCATTGGTCCTCGCTTTTAGCGGGTTATCAGATCCAAAACCGGACCCGATAGCTTAACGGTGACCCGTTACGGTAGATGCCACGTGTCGGTTACCCTTGACGAAAGCACTTCCATGACGCGCCATTTATCGTCATGGAAGTGAACACTTTCGTGATGATAATTTTGGTATTGTCACGGAACACTTCTACCACAGCACAAGTATGACTATCTTGACTCTGTCATAAAATCATCATGGATATACATGCATGACATAAAATGTGACCTACTATGACAAACACATATTATAACGGAAGTGTTTTTTTTGTAGTGCATGGTAAATAAAAACATACTTTGCCATGAAGTGTTACCATGGCAACTAGTTTTAGATGCCAACTTTTTATTGTGTTTTGGCACTTGGGAAACTCACATTATGTGTGCAGTTACTTTTTGTAGCATCTTATAGATGACATTTTCGTGTCCTGGTACATATTTCATGATCTTTATAACGGACATGGCAATTTTTTACGTACATCTGCCATGGCAATTGTTTTATTCATATCTTGTGTTTTACTTTACATACTTGGCATTATTTTCATATATAACATGGCAAATTTAAATAAAAAAATATCATGGCGATTTTTATATGAATTGGCCATGGCAAACATTTATATGTATTTTCTATGGTAATTTCTGAGTTCAAAACTTGTGCTTTACACACATGGCATTTTTGTCATACAGAACATAGCAAATTTAATTAAAATAATATGGCAATCTTTGATATGAATTTTCCATGGTAATTTTTTATATGAATTTTCCATGGCAACTTTTGGTTCATAACTAGTGTCTACTTTACATACATGGCATTTCCCACACACAAAACATGGCAAATTTAATGACAATGCCATGGCAATATTTATTTGAATTTGACATGTCAATTTTTTGGTTAATAACTTGTGTTTACTTCACATACATACCATTTTCTCATACAGAACATGGCAAGTTTAATTTAAAGTGGGAACTTTGATATGAATTTGCCATGGATTTTTTATATGAATTGACATGGAAACATTTGGTTCATAACTAGTGTTTACTTTACATACATGGCATTTTTCTCATTAAGAACATGTCTTTTTTTAATACTATGTCAATTTCTGATATCTATTTGCCATGCATGTACCTGTATCACCGTATTGGTGCTTCATAGTTTGTTACAGTAGGGCATTATATATGGAAGTTGCTTTGTTTTTATGAACCTTCAGCTTGTTTGTATTAGTGGACAATCAAACCTTTAGATGTCATATTAGTCTTCAACATAGCAACAAAGACACAGTATAAGTATTCACCAATCTCTAACAGCACACGGATGGGACACACAAGTCCTCCCTAATCGGACACACTTGCCTAATTAGGTAGTACAATCAGGATGTTCCAACAAGCATATGTACTTGTCATTGCCAAAAAACAAACATTTGAAAAAGCATTAATTTTACACACTTTTATTTGGAATAATTTATTTTTAGAAATCTTATAGGAACATTAAATTTAAGAATTTTGCGCAACTTGTAATTTACTTTTTACATTTCTTGTAATTCTCTAATTTCTACAATCTACTCATATATACAAATAGTAATGTTCTTGTAAATATGGCAGGTATGTTTGGGTGGCGGTCTAGTTGGTGCTACTCATTGCTATCCACTACGATAGATAGTTACCATCAGGAGGGGAGGGTCGATTTGCAAGAACCTAAATAACCTCAATACTTTATGTTTTGTTGACGTAAACTGGATTGTACTTGTTCTTAACCTTGTTATGTCACATTTTGCGAATCTCTGCTATCAATTATCATTTCATTGAGAAGTTTGTAAACTGATATGTTGTAGATACTTATAGACGATTGCGCATTGAATGATTTGTGTAATGTATGACATTTCAGAAATGCTTCGTCTTGGGCCAAAATTGGCATTACGATTTGTGTGACGCATTATGCTAAAACATTAATTGGGTCAAAAGAAATGGATTGATGGGCTGGACTAAATTTAAAGTGTGCCTAAATCGTATGTGGCATCGATTTGGGCTGGGTGGGCCTGGGAAAGATCCATGATGGGCAAGAACCGTCATGGAAGGTATGATGTCAAATTATGATGCGATATTCATGACGGATTTTTGACTGCTCCGTCACGGAAAAAACCATCATGTATTAATAGATTTCTTGTAGTGATGGCAATTTTTCTGTTCATGCTTTTGCGCTTCAGTTGTCCATTCTATATACGAGCATGGCAAAGAACAACTACTCTTGTAGTGGTAAAAATCATACTAAAAATTGCCATGATGTTTTCATAGCATGGCAAAGAACAACTAGTCTTGTCGTGGCCAAATTAGTTTTAAACTAAACTGTGCAAACTTGTATATTTACCATGATTTTTTTTAGTAATTGACCATGGCAAGTTTTGTTAACTAATCATGACTGATTTAGTTGATCGATCATGGAAATTTTAGTTAATGTCCATGGCGATTTTTGTTTCTAGATCCTATAAATTGATTTTATGAGGCAATTATTTCATGGAAAATTATTTTGCATCAATGTCATAACATTAATTTTCTAATTGGGAACTGAAGTTCATGGACCATGGAAAATGTAGTTTATTGGGCATGTCAAATTATTTTGTTTTTCCGTACCAATGCCAACAAATTAGTTTCTTTGATGAGACAATGGCAATTCAATTGCATGGAGCATAGCAAACGTAGTTTATGTGCCACGATATTTTTTTAATACATGAATACATTTTCATAGCAATTTTCTTACACAAAGCATAGCAATTATAAGTAAACCGCAATGGCATTTTTTTACCATGGACAAGTAACCGCAATTTTCGGATCAATGAACTATGTTCATAACAAGTTTAAAAAAATGTCATGTCAATGTAGTTTTTATCTTTTCTGGATTTTCCATCGGCTAAAGAAAATAAATCAGAAACTTCCATGTGACAAATTTTACTATATTGCCATAGATCAGAGTTTGCTTAATTTCTTAGGCAAGGACAAACTCACTCGCTCGACAATGAAAATATTTATATTCAAAGACATGGCAATTTAATTTTCATACCCATAGCAGCTTATTTTGAGTTCCACGGAAATTTAGTTTCTTAATGGACAGTGACAAAATTTAGTTTTTCCTACTATCATGGCAAATTTATTTTTAAAGACATGACATTTATATTTTCATACCCATGGCTACTTTAGTTTTTCATGCACCCCATGGCAAATTTATTTTCATAACCATGGCAAAAAAAAATATCACGGTCAAATTTAGTTTTTACAGTACAATCATGATTTTCCATATGAGCAATTCTTTTGCTATTTTTTTGTGCACATATTTTCTTGATATAAGTAGTTTTCTACAAAATTGCCTTTGACCTACAAAGTTTTCATTCATTTTTTGGAGCGTAGCATTGTGATTTTCTATATTGTATGGTTTCTCTGCTTTTTTGTATCAAAAAATTGGGTTTTAAAGTGATAATTTGTGGCAACTTTTTTACATTGTAAATTCATATGCTATTGGTTGGGCCAGGTCGTTCAGCCGGAAAAAACCCAGCTGGTTCGGGCTGGGAGGGTCCTCATTCATGCTGGTGGAGGTATTACTCATACTAAATGATTTCCTTCGGGCGGAGGGATTGCTCATACCGAACGAAACGTTCGGGCGGAGGGATCGGCCTCCACACGGGTGGTAGATATCGGTGTCCTTCTTTTCAGTTGGATGGCAGAGGGATTTGGTAGGCACTAAAATATGGGTGGTGCTAAACATAGAAGGGCTATGGATCATTGATTACTCTTACTGGACAGTGGAGATGGTTTGGTTCTCCGCTCTTTCGTGCTTTTATAGGGGTAGTAGATAGATAGATTATTCATCACAATCCGACAAAAAGGTACATTGATCAGCCCAAAGCCACCATCCTTGCAACTATATTTGCTACACCATCTATTCCGGTGGCCTCACTAAACCACCCACTGGCAAACCGAGAGCACCAACTGGTCTAGCAGACCCTTAGAGTGCATCGCATGCACACACTCAAGAATCATATGCCGCCACCGACGCATTCATCTGGCCAGTCCATACTATTGTTGACGCCACCGTGACGCCCGACAGCGCCACCACGTGCGCATGTCCATCAGTACGCGTCCCTCGCAGAGGCTCCACAACGCAACGCCACTGACACATGTCATCGTAGCCATGGTAGAAGCAACATCGCTTCTTCTCTTGTCCCTACCAGCCAACACCAGCTCCAAGATGATGCCCCCAAGAGGAAGGAGGGCCCCAAAGGCCCTGCCATCGTCTGATATGGGATTCCAAAATCTTGGGTTTCCCCTGAAGCATCCAGACCGAGGTGATGACGATTGCAACCGACAATACCTTTGACAAGGATACGACACCAAAGGCGTTGCCATCGTCTGCCATGATCGAGGTCAACACGGTTTTCACCGGCAATCGCGCTATCCCGGCCCCGCGATAGCGATGTACTCTCATTACGACTTATAAGGAACATAAATGAAGCATATCCTTTTTCTCATTCTTACACCCTAGTATGGTGTATGTCATGCGAACCAGCATGTGGCTGGATGGTTAGGAGAACAATGGTATCCCCTGCACACAAGAGTTCAAGTCCTGGACTTGACATTTCTGCTCGTATTTTTCTGGATTTATTTCAGACCTTTCGGTGATGTGTGTTTAGTGGGAGGAGACGTTCCCATAGACTACAAATGTGTTCGTGAGGACTTCGTCAATCTCAAGACGATGTGCCGGCTCAGTCTCTCAGAGGTGCTTATAGGGGTAGGATGTGCATTCGTTCATAGAGATGAGTTTGGGCGTATGTATGAGTGTGTGCATCTTACTGTACTAAAAATGGTTTACTTAAAAAGTATGACTTATCTGATTTATGAATGAATATCAAACTATTTGAATGCATGACTCGACACATTAATTGGAGTGTAGTAGGCTTCTATTTCAAGATTTGGCCCTCACTATTACTAATAAAGAACATAAATGCATCACATCTATTTTTGGCATTCTTGCATCTGAGTATGATTTATCTCATTTATGAAGGAGTACATATTAATTGAAGTGTAGTACTCCCTTCGTTTCAGTTTATAAGGCGTGCACGTACCCCTAGATTACCAATTTGACCATCATAATATAAATTATATAACACAAATATTATACCGTTTGAAAATAGAACATCTGAAGTTTATAATGATATATTTTTTGTAATATATGACTTCTATTAGGTTGGTTAAATTGACGACGAGTACAATTCTATATTAAGGTATGACAGTCTCATTACTACTACTTCCTCTGCATATTACTTGTCACAACTTTAATACAACTTTAGTAAGTACACAATTGTATTAAAGTTCTGATAACTAATTTGGGACGAAGGGAGTAATAAAGAACATAAATACAACACATTCATTTTTTACATTAGTTCCATCCGAGTATGATGTAGCTCATTTATGAATGAGTACACATTAATTGATGTGTCGTGGGCATCATAAATTGGTTGCAACATATCCAATTTCGATACTCTCATTTATGAACGAGTATCAAACTATGCCTACCATGCACGATTTGACATATTAAATTGGAGTGTAGCAAGAGTCTATTTAAGGCAGGACTTCTGATGGAATGATCCATCCCCGCTCTCTTTGTTTGGATTATAATCATAAGTCATCAGCCATGACCTGTTCATCTACTTCCATGCTCTGCCTCCTCTTTGCTTTGCTAACTCCAGCCAGCCTCACTGCCACCGCCGGCGCTCCGAGATTCAGCCTACCTCTCGTGTCCATCCACCACAAGCTCAACCAGACAACCGGTGAAATCGGGGAGCTCCTGCTGCCCGAGGGTGATGCAAACCCCACGAGCATATGACCCAAGGTAGCCCCTGCCGGTTGGCCGATGTTCAGTGTCGTCGTTGGCGTCGGCACCGGTGGAGGCCAGCACTTCTATAAGCTCGCGATGGACTTGGTCGGCAACCTCACATGGATCCGGTGTAAGCCTTGCACCCCAGAGGAGCAGCTGGAGGGCCCAATATTTGACGCATCCCTCTCCCCAAGGTTTGCGTTTGTCAGGCCGATGAGCATCTACTGCAAGCCCCCCTACATTCGCCACAGTCCCGACAAGTGCAGCTTATCCGCCACCACTTCACTCGCTGCCGCGCACAGGTACCTGGCCAGCGACGTGTTCACCTTTGGCGACACCGGCACCGGTCACCAGAGCGTGCACGGACTCATATTCGGGTGCGCGCATAGAGCAGCCGAGTTCTGGAACCACGGCATCATCGCTGGTGCCATGAGCTTGAACAAACACCCGTCGTCATTTAGGAACCAGCTTGTTGGGCGCGAAGTGGATAGTTCAAAGTTCTCTTACTACCTCATCTACCAAGGCCAGCACAGTGCCAAGCACGGCTTCCTCAGGTTCGGCAGCGACGTCCCTAACCACGCCCATGCCCAGAGTACGATGTTGCAATTACCAAGCTTACACTTGTACAACATCGGCTTGGATGGTGTTAGCTTGAACGGATAGAGGCTCATGAAAATCAAGCATACCATGTTCACGCGCGACCTGTCGAGCCACCGCGACGGCACCATCATCGACGTCGGGACACCCGAGACCAGGATGATCCGTGCGGCATACGACATCCTCGAGGCCGCGGTCGTCGCAGACCTACACCATCGCCTCGGGGTGCGTCGTGCTGGATACCGGGTGCCGGCTTCACACCTCTGCTTCATCGTGTCGATACATGGGATCTACCAGAACCTCCCAAGCATCACGCTCCACCTGGCCGGTGGCGCCGAGCTTACGATCAAGTGGGATCTACTATTTGTGACAAAAATGCACCACGGAATGCAGCATGTTTGCTTCCTCATCTTTCCTGACGAAAAGATGACGGTTCTTGGAGCCGCACAGCAGGTGGACACGCGCTTCACCTTTGACCTCGACCGGAGAGCACTCTACTTTGCCCCGGAGAATTGTGAGAACGACAGTAGCTAGATCAATATGTCTTTCTTTCTGATGCACATGTCTAGTCCAAGAACGGTATGAATGGGGACACATAAATAAGATAATAATTGATCAGAGCTTTTGGATGGTTTTCTCTCAGTACTAACTTTGGACTAGATGAGAAAACCTCAGGCCACCCATGTAAATATTGGTGCGATTTTATTTCATACTTGCAAGAATCAGAGTGCAAGATGTCAAATACGTACACGGGAAATCCCTTGATGCACTTGGGTGCTGTTTCCCCTGATAAATAAAAAATAATTTAGTAATTATAGAAAAATAAAAAAAAATCCCAAAACATTTTTGGATACAAAGTTGACCTAACCTTGTACTTGTATAAAAACTCTAGGGCAGGACTAAACTTCCCTTGACCCCAGACCAAACAAAAAAGAAATTTCCTAGTGTGTTGTTCATGTACAGTAACTTGTATATAGTCTTCGTTTTCTTTTTGGTTGAGCACAATACGCTGGAAGGTATTCTTTCGTGCACAATACACAGATTTGTTTGCTGGATATGCTTGTCAGCGGTGGCAAGAATCTACTCGGTGGGTGGTGGGTAGGCTTTGAGAGGCTCATGCCCCCCTCCAGTGTTGCAATCGTTCTTTTTACTATTAGTCTCAAGGTCCAACTCAGTCATTGTCAGCCTAACCCAACGCATGTCTGCAAGGCATAGTAAACCCAACCGCCCTACATTTTATTTCTGAGTAAAATGCATTATAGGTCCTAAAACTATTAGAGGCGTGTCAGTTTAGTCCTATAACTTTGAAACTGCAGTTTTTGGTCCTAAATCTATTGCAGGTGTGTCAGTTTAGTCCTATAACTTCAAAACTACAGTTTTGGTTCCCAAAACTATTGGAGGTATGTCAGTTTAGTTCTATAACTTCGAAACTACAATTTTGGATCCCAAAACTAAGTATGTTTGTTAAGCTTGCATGGCCAGCATCTATGATGCATTTTTTCAAATGATTCCTTTATATGTGTTTACTTCCCAAAACTGGTCCATACACTTTCATGGTGTTGTGTGTGTTGCAACCTGCACACACACACACACCACCTGCTTGGTCATGTGCTATAGGGAAATCTTGCTGAGAGGTTTGGCGCGGCCAACGGGGAGACCCTGATCCAGTCTACATGGAGGATGACATCCCTCTCCCTCGACGCGGCCGCCGGGCGATCCCGAGCCAATCGGGATGGAAGACGCCATCCCACCACCCCCCC
>LR738710.1:72327799-72348270 GCA_902687465.1 Secale cereale
GTCTCGCATGGCATCATCGTTGCCCTACACTCTTCCCGTAGAGCTCGTCGTGCAAGTTGTTGTTTAGGCACGAACATGACCACAAGTGGGAATTGTCGCTATTGTCGAACGATGCGGAGGAGTATGCATAAACTACGAAGCTGTCGCAAAGGTGGGCGAGAGTGACGCAGCCCCAGCAACAACCATAGGTGGATAGCAATTGGACGTTGTGCGACATGTCATTCTGCTACTGCGGGTTGAGGCTAAGATGACAGGTCAACTTTCCTAGCTGGAGCTCAAGCCACCATGCCATTGATGGCTGCAGTTTTGGAGTTATAGGACTAAACTGACACACCTGCAATTGTTTTAGGACCTAAAACTGCAGTTTTGAAGTTATAGGACTAAAATGACACACTTCCAATAGTTTTAGGACCAAGAAGTGCAATTTCAAAGTTATAGGACTAAACTGACACACCTCTAAAGGTTTTAGGACTTATGATGCACTTTACTCTTTTATTTCTAGATTCGCTACTGCAATTCAGCAAGATGTTCTTCGAACATTTTACCTTATTTTTATTTTTTTTATAGAAAAGGAGGAAGACCCCCGGCCTCTGCATCTGGATGATGCATATAGCCATTTTATTAATTATTAACACAAGACCTTATAAAGTCATACAACAGTAAGACCAAAGCCACCGTCTAAGCAATAGTTGTCGCTACTCATATCCAGTTGATGAAGGGGTGCTGATAGTCTGCTGCTAATACCAAACAGACCTCGCAGTCAAACCTAACATCTAAGACCTGAGGTCCCAATCAGGACGCCTGCCGGGTATGGGCTGTTGGGGAAGGTAGTATTTTCAAAAATTTCCAACAATCACGCAAGATCTATCTACTAGATGCATAGCAACGAGGGGGAGAGTGTGTCTACGTACCCTCGTAGACCGGGAGCGGAAGCGTCAAGTGACGCGGTTGATGTAGTCGAACTTCTTCGCAATCCAACCGATCAAGCACTGAACGTACGGCACCTCCGCGTTCAGCACACGTTCAGCTTGATGACGTCCCACGAGCTCTTGATCCAGTTGAGCTTCACGGGAGAGTTTCGCCAGCACGACGGCGTGGTGACAGATATGATGTATCTACCGGCGCAGGGCTTCGCCTAAGCACTGCAACGGTATGACTGAGGTGTGTTTCTGTGGAGAGGGGCACCGCACACGGCTAAAACAATTCAACTTTTGTGTCCTAGGGTGCCCCCCTACCCCCGTATATAAAGGAGCAAGGGAGAGGCCGGCCCTAGAGGGGGCGCGCCAAGTGTGGGGAGTCCTACTAGGACTCCCAAGTCCTAGTAGGATTCCCCTTTCCTTTCCGGAGTAGGAGAGAAGGAAAGAGGTGGAGAGGGAGAAGGAAAAGGGGGCTGCACCCCTTGTCCAATTCGGACCAGAGGGGGGGCGCGTCTCCTTCCTTTTCGACTTTCTCCTCTATTCCCGTATGGCCCAATAAGGCCCATATACTCCGAAAAATACCCGAATCACTCGGAACCTTTCCGATGTCCGAATATAGTCTTCCAATATATCGATCTTTATGTCTCGACCATTTTGAGACTCCTCGTCATGTCCCCGGTCTCATCCGGGACTCCGAACTCCTTCGGTACATCAAAACTCATAAACTCATAATACCGATCGTCATCAAACGTTAAGCGTGCGGACCCTACGGGTTCGAGAACTATGTAGACATGACCGAGACTCATCTCCGGTCAATAACCAATAGCGGAACCTGGATGCTCATATTGGCTCCTACATATTCTACGAAGATCTTTATCGGTCAAACCGCATAACAACATACGTTGTTCCTTTTGTCATTGGTATGTTACTTGCCCGAGATTCGATCGTCGGTATCTCTATACCTAGTTACCTCTCCGACACTCGGAGTGACAAATCCTAGTCTTGATCTATGCCAACACCACGAACACTTTCAGAGACACCTGTAGAGCATCTTTATGATCACCTAGTTACGTTGTGACGTTTGATAGCACACAAGGTGTTCCTACGGTATTCGGGAGTTGCATAATCTCATAGTCATAGGAACATGTATAAGTCATGAATAAAGCAATAGCAGTAAAACTAAACGATCATAGTGCTAAGCTAACGGATGGGTCTTGTCCATCACATCATTCTCCTAATGATGTGATCCCGTTGGTTAAATGACAACTCATGTCTATGGTTAGGAAACATAACCATCTTTGATCAATGAGCTAGTCTAGTAGAGGCATACTAGGGACACTCTGTTTTGTCTATGTATTCACACATGTACTAAGTTCCCGGTTAATACAATTCTAGCATGAATAATAAACATTTATCATGATATAAGGAAATATAAATAACAACTTTATTATTGCCTCTAGGGCATATTTCCTTCAGTCTCCCACTTGCACTAGAGTCAATAATCTAGCTCACATCGCCATGTGATTTAATACCGATAGTTCACATCGTTATGTGAATAACACCCATAGTTCACATCGCCATGTGACCAACACCCAAAGGGTTTACTAGAGTCAATAATCTAGTTGACATCGCTATGTGATTAATACCCAAGAGTAATAAGGTGTGATCATGTTTTCCTTGTGAGAGAAGTTTAGTCAACGGGTCTGTCACATTCAGATCCGTATGTATTTCGCAAATTTCAATGTCTACAATGCTCTGCATAGAGCTACTCTAGCTAATTGCTCCCACTTTCAATACGCATCCAGATTGATACTTAGAGTCATCTGGATTTAGTGTCAAAGCTTGCATCGGCGTAACCCTTTACGACGAACTCTTTATCACCTCCATAATCGAGAAACATTTCCTTAGTCATCCAGTTACTAAGGATAATTTTGACCACTGTACAGTGATCTACTCCTGGATCACTATTGTACCCCCTTGAGAAACTCATGGCAAGGTACACAACATGTTTGGTACACAGCATGGCATACTTTATAGAACCTATGGCTGAGGCATAGGGAATGACTTTCATTCTCTCTATATTTTTCTGCCGTGGTCTGGCTTTGAGTCTTACTCAACTTCACACCTTACAAGTCAGGCATGAACTCCTTCTTTGACTGATCCATCTTGAACTACTTCAAAATCTTATCAAGCTATGTACTCATCGAAAGTCTTATCAAGCATCTTGATCTATCTCTATAGATCTTGATGCCCAATATGTAAGCAGCTTCACCAAGGTCTTTCTTTGAAAAACTCCTTTCAAACACTCCTTTATGCTTTCCAGAAAATTCTACATCATTTCCGATCGACAATATGTCATTCACATATACTTATCAGAAAGGTTGTAGTGCTCCCACTCATTTCTTGTAAATACAGGCTTCACCGGAAGTCTGTATAAATCTATATGCTTTGATCAACTTATCAAAGTGTATATTCCAACTCCGAGATGCTTGCACCAGTCCATAGATGGATCGCTGGAGCTTGCACATTTTGTTAGCACCTTTAGGATTGACAAAACCTTCTGGTTGCATCATATACAAGTCTTCTTTAATAAATCCATTAAAGAATGTAGTTTTGTTATCCATTTGCCAGATTTCATAAAATACGGCAATTGCTAACATGATTCGGACAGACTTAAGCATCGCTACGGGTGAGAAAGTCTCATCGTAGTCAACTCCTTGAACTTGTTGAAAAACTTTCGCAACAAGTCGAGCTTTGTAAACAGTAACATTACCGTCAGCGTCAGTCTTCCTCTTTAAGATCCATTTATTTTTGATGGCTTGCCGATCATCGGGCAAGTCAACCAAAGTCCACACTTTGTTCTCATACATGGATCCCATCTCAGATTTCATGGCCTCAAGCCATTTTGCGGAGGCTCATCATCGCTTCCTCATAGTTCGTAGGTTCGTCATGGTCCAGTAACATGACTTCCAGAACCGGGTTGCCATACCACTCTGATGCGGAACGAACTCTGGTTGATCTACGAAGTTCAGCAGAAACTTGATCTAAAGTTTCATGATCATCATCATTAGCTTCCTCACTAATTGGTGTAGGAATCACTGGAACTAGTTTCTGTGATGTTCCACTTTCCAATTCGGGAGAAGGTACAATTACCTCATCAAGTTCTACTTTCCTCCCACTCACTTCTTTCGAGAGAAACTCCTTCTCTAGAAAGGATCCACTCTTAGCAACAAAGACCTTGCCTTCGGATCTGTGATAGAGGGTGTACCCAACAATTTCTTTTGGGTATCGTATGAAGATTTACTTCTCCGATTTGGGTTCGAGCTTATCATGTTGAAACTTTTTCACATAAGCATCGCAGTCCCAAACTTAAAGAAATGACAGCTTAGGTTTCTCGTCAAACCACAATTCATACGGTCTCATCTCCACGGATTTAGATGGTGCCCTATTTAACGTGAATGTAGCTGTCTCTAATGCATAACCCCAAAAGCGATAGTGGTAGATCGGTAAGAGACATCATCGATCGCACCATATCTAATAAAGTACGGTTATGACGTTCGGACACACCATTACACTGTGGTGTTCCAGGTGGCGTGAGTAGTGAAACTATTTCACATTGTTTTACTAAGGCCAAACTCGCTAACTCAAATATTTTACCTCTACGATCATATCGTACAAACTCTTATTTTCTTGTTACGATGATTCTCCACTTCACTCTGAAATTGTTTGAACTTTTCAAATGTTTCAGACTTGTGCTTCATTAAGTAGATATATCCATATCTGCTCAAATCATCAGTGAAGGTCAGAAGAAAACGATACCCGCCGCGAGATTCAACACTCATTGGTCCACATACATCTGTATGTATGATCTCCAAAAAATCTGTTGCTCGCTCCATTGTTCCGGAGAACGGAGTTTTAGTCATCTTTCCCATGAGGCATGGTTCGCAAGCACCAAGTGATTCATAATCAAGTGATTCCAAAAGTCCATCACTATGGAGTTTCTTCATGCGCTTTACACAATTATGACCTAAACGGCAGTGCCACAAATAAGTTGCACTATCATTATTAACCTTGCATCTTTTGGCTTCAATATTATGAATATGTGTATCACCACGATCGAGATCCAACAAACTATTTTCATTGGGTGTATGACCATCGAAGGTTTTATTCATGTAAACAGAATAACAATTATTCTATGACTTTAAATGAATAACCGTATTGCAACAAATATGCTCAAATCATATTCATGCTCAACGCAAATGCCAAATAACATTTATTTAGGTTTTACACTAATCCCGAAAGTATAGGGAGTGTGCGATGATGATCATATCAATCTTGGAACCACTTCCAACACACATCGTCACTTCACCTTTAACTAGTCTCTGTTCATTCTGCAATTCTCGTTTCGAGTTACTAATTTTAGCAACTGAACCGGTATCAAATACCTAGGGGTTGCTATGAACACTAGTAAAGTACACATCAATAATCTGTATATCAAAATATACCTTTGTTCACTTTGCCATCCTTCTTATCCGCCAAGTACCTAGGGCAGTTCCACTTCCAGTGACCATTTCCTTTGCAGTAGAAGCACTTAGTTTCAGGCTTGACTTTTAGCTTTGGGTTTCTTCACGGGAGTGACAACTTGCTTGTCATTCTTCTTGACGTTCCCCTTCTATCCCTTTGCCCTTTACTTGAAACAAGTGGTCTTGTTAACCATCAACACTTGATGCTTTTTCATGATTTCTACCGTCGCCGACTTCAGCATCGCGAAGAGCTCGGGAATTCCTTTCGTCATCCCTTGCATATTATAGTTCATCACGAAGTTCTACTAACTTGGTGATAGTGACTAGAGAACTTTGTCAATTACTATCTTATCTGGAAGATTAACTCCCACTTGATTCAAGTAATTGTAGTACCCAGACAATCTGAGCACATGCTCACTGGTTGAGCTATTCTCCTCCATCTTGTAGGCAAAGTACTGTCAGAAGTCTTATACCTCTCGACACGGGCATGAGTATGAAATACTAATTTCAACTCTTGGAACATCTTATATGCTTCGTGGCGTTCAAAACGTTTTTGAAGTCCCGGTTCTAAGCCGTAAAGCATGGTGCACTTAAACTATCAAGTAGTCATCATACCGAGCTTTTGTCAAAACGTTCATAACGTCTACATCTGCTCCTGCAATAGGTCTGTCACCTAGCGGTGCACCAAGGACATAATTCTCTGTGCAGCAATGAGGATAATCCTCAGATCACGGAACAATTCCGCATCATTGCTACTAACATCTTTCAACTTAGTTTTCTCTAGGAACATATAAAAAATTAGACGGGGAGCAACATCGTGAGCTATTGATCTACAACATAGATATGCTAATACTACGAGGACTAAGTTCATGATAAATTAAAGTTCAATTTAATCATATTACTTAAGAACTCCCACTTAGATAGACATCCCTCTAGTAATCTAAATGATCACGTGATCCAAATCAACTAAACCATGTCCGATCATCACGTGAGATGGAGTAGTTTCAATGGTGAACATCTTTATGTTGATCATATCTACTATATGATTCACGCTCGACCTTTCGGTCTCCAGTGTTCCGAGGCCATATCTGCATATGCTAGGCTCGTCAAGTTTAACCCGAGTATTCTGCGTGTGCAAAACTATCTTAGACCCGTTGTATTTGAACGTAGAGCTTATCACACCCGATCATCACGTGGTGTCTCGGCACGAAGAACTTTCGCAACGGTGCATACTCAGGGAGAACACTTGTACCTTGAAATTTTGTAAGGGGTCATCTTATAATGCTACCGTCGTTCTAAGCAAAATAAGAAGCATAATAAGATAAACATCACATGCAATCAAAATATGTGACATGATATGGCCATCATCATCTTGTGCTTTTGATCTCCATCTCCAAAGCACCGTCATGATCACCTTCGTCACCGGTGCGACACCTTGATCTCCATCGTAGCATCGTTGTCGTCTCGCCAACTATTGCTTCTACGACTATCTCTACCGCTTAGTGATAAAGTATAGCAATTACATGGCGATTGCATTTCATACAATAAAGCGACAACCATATGGCTCCTGCCAGTTGCCGATAACTTTACAAAAACATGATCATCTCATACAAAACCGTATATCTCATCATGTGTTGACCATATCACATCACAACATGCCCTGCAAAAACAAGTTAGACGTCATCTACTTTGTTGTTGCAAGTTTTACGTGGCTGCTACGGGCTTAGCAAGAACCGTTCTTACCTACGCATACAAAAACCACAACGATGGTTCGTCAAGTATGTGCTGTTTTAACCTTCACAAGGACCGGGCGTAGCCACACTTGATTCAGCTAAAGTGAGAGAGACAGACCTGCCAGTCACCTTTAAGCAACGAGTGCTCATAACGGTGAAACCAGTCTCGCGTAAGCGTATGCGTAATGTCGGTCCGGGTCGCTTCATCTCACAATACTACCGAAGCAAAGTATGACATGCTGGTAAGAAGTATGACTAGTATCGCCCACAACTCATTGTGTTCTACTCGTGCATATCATCTACGCATAGACTTGGCTCATGATGCCACTGTTGGGGAAGGTAGTATTTTCAAATTTTCTTACGATCACGCAAGATCTATCTACTAGATGCATAGCAACGAGGGGGAGAGTGTGTCTATGTACCCTCGTAGACCGGGAGCGGAAGCGTCAAGTGACGCGGTTGATGTAGTCGAACTTCTTCGCGATCCAACCGATCAAGCACTGAACATACGACACCTCCGCGTTCAGCACACGTTCAGCTTGATGACGTCCCACGAGCTCTTGATCCAGTTGAGCTTCACCGGAGAGTTTCGCCAGCACGACGGCGTGGTGACAGATATGATGTATCTACCGGCGCAGGGCTTCGCCTAAGCACTGCAACAGTATGACCGAGGTGTGTTTTTGTGGAGAGGGGCACCGCACACGGCTAAAACAATTCAACTTTTGTGTCCTAGGGTGCCCCCCTACCCCCGTATATAAAGGAGCAAGGGAGAGGCCGGCCCTAGAGGGGGCGCGCCAAGTGTGGGGAGTCCTACTAGGACTCCCAAGTCCTAGTAGGATTCCCCTTTCCTTTCCGGAGTAGGAGAGAAGGAAAGAGGTGGAGAGGGAGAAGGAAAAGGGGGCTGCACCCCTTGTCCAATTCGGACCAGAGGGGGGGCGCGCGTCTCCTTCCTTTTGGCCTTTCTCCTCTATTCCCGTATGGCCCAATAAGGCCCATATACTCCGAAAAATACCCGAATCACTCAGAACCTTTCCGATGTCCGAATTAGTCTTCCAATATATCGATCTTTATGTCTCGACCATTTTGAGACTCCTCGTCATGTCCCCGGTCTCATCCGGGACTCCGAACTCCTTCGGTACATCAAAACTCATAAACTCATAATACCGATCGTCATCAAATGTTAAGCGTGCGGACCCTACGGGTTCGAGAACTATGTAGACATGACCGAGACTCATCTCCGGTCAATAACCAATAGCGGAACCTGGATGCTCATATTGGCTCCTACATATTCTACGAAGATCTTTATCGGTCAAACCGCATAACAACATACGTTGTTCCTTTTGTCATTGGTATGTTACTTGCCCGAGATTCGAACGTCGGTATCTCTATACCTAGTTCAATCTCGTTACCGGCAAGCCTCTTTACTCGTTCTGTAATACATCATCTCGTGACTAACTCATTAGTCTTTTTCTTGCAAGGCTTATTATGATGTGCATTACCGAGAGGGCCCAGAGATACCTCTCCGACACTCGGAGTGACAAATCCTAGTCTTGATCTATGCCAACACCACGATCACTTTCAGAGACACCTGTAGAGCATCTTTATGATCACCCAGTTATGTTGTGACGTTTGATAGCACACAAGGTGTTCCTACGGTATTCGGGAGTTGCATAATCTCATAGTCATAGGAACATGTATAAGTCATGAAGAAAGCAATAGCAGTAAAACTAAACGATCATAGTGCTAAGCTAACGGATGGGTCTTGTCCATCACATCATTCTCCTAATGATGTGACCCCGTTGATTAAATGACAACTCATGTCTATGGTTAGGAAACATAACCATCTTTGATCAATGAGCTAGTCTAGTAGAGGCATACTAGGGACACTCTGTTTTGTCTATGTATTTACACATGTACTAAGTTTCCGGTTAATACAATTCTAGCATGACTAATAAACATTTATCATGATATAAGGAAATATAAATAACAACTTTATTATTGCCTCTAGGGCATATTTCCTTCATGGGCACCTACCAGTCCGGCGTGCTCCTCAACCAGGACGCCTGCCGGGTATAAGGCCGCCGCAGCCACCTGCCACCAATCCATCTTCAGAGTTGTACTGCTGCATCTACCTTGCCCGGTCTAGCTGCCGCCGACGCCACCATGATGCCAGACAGCGTCACCCTCCTGCGCGAGTGCATCTCCATGCATCGGGCGCCGAGTGTCCATTACGCCACGCCGCCGAGATCCGCCGTCATCAATGGGCAAAATAAATCACCGCTCCTCCTCTTGTCCCCTCCAACCAGCACTTGCTCCAAAACGATGACCCCAGGAGGGAGAACGACACCGAAGGCACCGTCATTGTCCGATCCGGTAGCCCCAGATCTATGGTTTCCCACGGAACTTCCCGATCAGGTTGACGTGACCTGCAACGACAATGCCTCAAGAAGGGAACGACGTCCGAGATGTCGCCATCGTCCGCCAAGACCGCAGTCAGCCGCGATTTTCACCGTAAACCACGTCCTCCCGATCTCGCGGCTGGCAAGTGATACGTCTCAAATGTATCTACTTTTCCAAACACTTTTGATATTGTTTTGACCTCATTCTGGCATGATTTGGACTAAACTAACCCGGACTGACGCTGTTTTCAGCAGAGCTGCCTGTATGGTTTATTTGTGTGCAGGAAAACGGATTTTTAAGTATCTCAGAAAAATCCACGAAAATTCACAGAAAATCCACGCACCCGAAGGAACCAGGTGCCAGAAGTGGGGCCAGAGGGGGGCCAGGGGGTGCCCAGGCGCCCTGTGGGCGCCCCCCCCCCCCCCTGGGTCGTGCCGGGGGGGGCGCCTGGGTGGGTCCCACACCCCCTGGTGCCCTACTTTACCTCGTATTTTTACTCCCGACGCAGAAACCCCAGATCAGAAGTTCTTTCGCAGTTTTTCGTCGCGGAGCCGCCGCCACCCTCTGTTCTTCCTCGGGAGGGCTAATCCGGAGGCTGATTTGGCCTCCGGAGAGGGGAGATCGTCGCCATCGTCATCATCATCACCACTACATCATCCCTCCATGACTTCTCCCTCCATGTGTGAGTAATTCCCCTACTGTAGGCGAAGGGGATGATAGGGATTGGATGAGTTAGATCATGTAATAGTTTATCAGATCGTTGGGGGCATGTTGCCTATCATCTACTATGGTGTTTATCATCTTTGCTTCAACTTGTTATTCTTAATGCTTGACACTTAGGGCCCGAGTGCCATGATTTCAGATCTGAACCATATGTGTTTGCATGAATATATTTGTGTTCGTGATCCTATCTATGAGTTGTTTGCACCTGTTACGGTTCGGAACCGGCAATCCCAAAAGTGACAGCTTGGGACACCAAAGGGGACGGTCCGTAGTTTGAGGATTACATGTATCCATTGAGTTCATTGCTTTGTTCCGGTGCTCTTTGACAGGAGCACCTTAATATCCATAAGTTCCTTTTGGCCCTGTTCGTAGCGGGATGGTAGGACAAAAGATGTTGTGCAAGTTCTTATTGCAAGCACGTACAACTACCTACGGGATACATGCCTAATGTTTGATATTTGCCTAGATGATCATTACTTTTCCGTGTGCCGTGCCCCAAGTTAGAATCTATCTCATCCATGTAGCGCCCAACCATCCATCTCCCTAGCCTACAGTATTTTAAACCTTGCTTGTCACTAGTTGCTACTTTTGCCATTTACTACTGCTATTTACTTTTGCTGTTTACTTTTACTATTACTATCATCACTATCATATCACTGTTACCACTTATCTTTTGTTGCAAGTAAGTATATTTCAGGTGTGGTTGAATTGACAACTCAATTGTTAAAGCTTATAAATACTCTTTGGCTCCCCGTGTGTCGAATCAATAAATTGGGTTATTCTTACCCGCGAAGACTATCTCGATCCCTTACGGTTGAGGGTTATCAAGTACCGTTTTCTGGCGCCGTTGCCGGGGAGCATAGCAATATTTACAAGTCTACTTGAGGTATCCTACCTGCTGCACTTTATCCACTATGGGTAAAAAAGGAGACCCCAAGGTTCCGATCTTACTATCCACTACAAGAAGAGGTACTGCTCTGAGCACTAGTGCTACACTTGATTCACCTTCCGTTATGAGTAAGTTTGCCTCACCACCACCACATGATGCTCCTACTGAATCTGATACTATGTCTGATACTCTTGATGATGCTTCTACTACTTTTGATGATATTAGTTCGCTTGGTTATGCTCTTGAGAAACAAATTGCTGCTGCTGCTAAAAAGTCTGGAATTGAACTCCCTGTTACTCGCTACCCTATTGGTGAAACTTATGATTATCCTGATTTGAGTAAACTCAAGGAGAGTCTCCTTGATGATGATTACTATATACTAGATGAAGAATTATGCAGGGAACTGACAGAGTTTTCCGGCTCTGACCCTGAAGCTATTAAGAAACTGTTTGAAAAACACTCTTTGAAGAACAAAACCGTTCCTAATCCTGAATTTGCTACATCTCCTATATGCATTGATGATCCTGATTATGATTTCTCTGTTGATCTTTCACTTATACCTATGGTTGAAGCTGACCCCTTTTATGGCAGAGAAAATGATGATGCTATTGCACACCTAACTAAACTTGGTGAGTTGGGTAGCCTGTTTACCACAGATGAAAAGATACGATACTTTTATGTGACCAAGCTTCTTCCTTTCTCGTTGAAGGAAGGTGCTAAAGCATGGTATGATTCACTCCCATGCGGTTCCATTAAGAGTCCTCAGGACTTAGCTCACTCTTTTGTTGATAAGTACTTTCCTGCTCACATGCAGCATGCTGCTTTACAAAGAATTTATAACTTTGAACAGTTGCAGGATGAGTCCTTCCCTAAAGCTTGGGGGAGTAATTGCGGTCTGATTCGGGCTAGACCAGGACATGAAATCCCTAAGAATGAATTAATCGATATATTCTATGATGGTCTAACTGATGAATCCAGGTCCTACTTGGACAGTTGTGCTGGTTGTGTTTTCAGGAAAAGAACACCGGACGATGCGGAAGATTTAATGGGCAAGATTGCCAAAAACCATGAAGATTGGTCCGTCCCTGAACCACCTCCACCAACAAAGAAGAGGGGCATGTTTATTCTGAGCCCCGAGGATATGCGAGAAGCAAAGAAGTCTATTAAAGAGAAAGGTATTAAAGCTGAAGACGTGAAGAATCTACCCCCTATTGAGAAGCTGTGTGAGCCTATCACTCACCCTCCTATGGTAGAGGTACACTCTCTTTTAGATTTCAACGCAAGTGACATCCCTCATGGTAAGCCTCCTGATCAATGTTTAGATGAGTTTGATAATTTTATTATGAAACAGAATCATTTTAATGAGAGGATAGAAAGTCAGTTGCATGATAATTCCCTTGCTATCAAAAGACTGCTTGATGTTTTAGATAGAACAGTTAATGATGTTCAATGTCTTGTGAAGCATTTTCATATGGTTCAAACTCAGCTTGATCAAATTTCTAATGTGCAAAGAGATTTGCTTGCTAACAATGCCAAACAAGATAATTTGCAGGCTTTTGGGATTAAGACCCGAGGAGGAACTAGCACTCAAGATCCTCTTTATCCAGAGGGACATCCGAAGAGAATCGAGCAGGATTCTCAGATGCAGGAAGAAGAAATTGTTGTCTCTCCAAAGAAGAAGAAGAAACATAAAGAGACTGACAATTCTAATGATCCTATTGCAGATGAAGAACCAGCTATTGATCCCAACAGTGTATCTATATCCGATGCCGAGACTGAAGACGGTGCTGAACCTGAAGGTAATGATAATGAGAAGAATGATCCGCCTGAAGTTCGAGAAGAAGAAGCACCTGACAAACGTAAGAGGTACACTAAAGAAGACTTCATCGCAAGAAAACATGGGAAGGAGAGAGAACCGTGGGTACAGAAACCCATGCCCTTTCCAAGTAAGTCAATCAAATCCAAAGAAGAAGAGCATTATAATAAGTTTTGTGAGTGGATTAAACCTCTTTTTCTTCAAATCCCTTTGACTGATGCTATTAAGTTACTTCCTTATTCAAAATATATAAAGATATTGTCACTAACAAAAGAAAAGTTCCTAATGATGCAATATCTACTATGCTTGCTAACTATTCTTTCAGTGGAAAGATTCCTGAGAAGCTCGGTGATCCAGGTATACCCACCATTCCTTGCTCCATAAAGAATAATTATGTCAAAACTGCTTTATGTGATCTTGGAGCAGGAGTGAGTGTTATGCCTCTCTCTCTCTTTACGAGAGGCTTTGTTTAGAGAAACTAATTCCTACAGATATCTCCCTTCAGATGGCTGACAAGTCAACCGCTGTTCCGATAGGTATTTGTGAGGATGTTCCCGTAGAAGTTGCTAATTGTTTAATTCTTACTGATTTTGTTGTGCTTGACATGCCCGAGGATGGGAGCATGTCCATTATTCTTGGTAGACATTTTCTTAACACCGCAGGTGCTATTATTGACTGCAATAAAGGGAAGGTTACCTTCCATGTGAATGATAAAGAACACACGGTATATTTTCCGAAGAAGACCGACAGGAGGCATGCCCTCAACTCTATAGAGAATATCGAGACCGTGAAAATTGGAGAATGGGACTGTCCACTACACGTGCCTCACAAATATAAAACTATCATGGTGGGGACAATGTCCATCAAAGTAAAGGTTTAGTAACTACTTCGTAGGAGGTGAGACTTTTTGCTCTATATATCGCTTGTTTGTTGGTAAGACTTGATCAACCTTACTAGTGAACATGTTTTATATGGATAAAAAGTTGAGCTTATTATGTTTTCATTTGTTTTTAGTTTTGTCCTACTTGCTGTACCAAGTATTTATGTTTTTGAAGCTTCACAATACTACTAACTGCTTCAAGTTTTCAGAGATTTTCGCAGCTTTTTGAACTTCGAAAAAATTTCAACAGTGAAGTTTTCAGAAAAATTCCAGAAAAATTATAATAAAAATTTCCACAACGGGAGAGACCCAGAAAGTCCTGGGGCCAGCCAGGAGGGGCCACCAGTGGCCCAGGCGGCCAGCTGGCGCGGCCCAGCCCCTGGCCGCGCCCACAGGGTGCCTGGGGCCCACGGGACCCCCCTCCAGGTATGTCTTCTTCCTTCCTCTCCCTCTTTCTCCAAAAACGCGAGTTCTGCTGTTGTTCTTGTGTTCTTGCTGTTCTTGGAGGCGATTTCTTTGATCTCTCTCTACAGCCCCTCATTTGAGCTGAAATTTTGAGCAAATACTCCCTGGTATGTGACTCCTCCACCCCTCCAATTAGATTTTTGATTGGTGGCCTCATTTGTGAGTATTTAGTAGTTCTTGGTGCTGTAGAGATGAGCTTGCATGCATGTGTAGAAAGTTATTTTCCAAGTTTTGATGCAAGTTTATGCCTTGGGCAAGTGAGTTGAGTAGTTTGCCTTAGCTCACTTTGTTTTAATCCTCGTTATTGTAAATTGTAAAAAAAATCAGAAATGAGTTTGTTAGGAAGGGCAAAGGGGTGGCTTGAGAAGAGGAGGCCCGCTCACTCCGATCGAGTTACTAGAGCCGCAGCTTCACCATCGACTGCTAGGGTGAGCTATAATGAAGATCATGTGCCCCTGGAGTTGTTGGAAGACACAAGTCCAGCACGTGCGATGACATTCCCATGTGATGAATTCATGGAAGCTGCGGGAATCAAGGATGAGTTTTATAATCTTTGTGCTAATGCAGGTATGACACGGCTGGTCACGAGCCGTGTTACTCAGTATCAAAAACTCACCTCCAGTTTCATTAACAGTTTTAGATATAATCCTGATTCAGGTGCTATTGAGTTTAAAATTTATAATGATCTTATCACCATGACTTTGGGGAATTTTTGTGAAATAATAGGTGTGCCGAATGTTGGGAGGACGGCAAGGATGGCCACTCAGCCCTCCGAGCTAAAAACCGTCATCAACTCTCTCTGCAGCATGGGTACGAGGGATATTCATCGGTCGAAGATCTCCAGCATCTTATTTCCTCACCTCAGGTATTTTGCATATTATATTGCTAGAGGGGTGTTAGCTCGTGACAACACGAGCAGCATTTCTGCTACGGATATTGCTATCCTGGCAGCAGCCCTCTCAGGGAGGTCTGATTATAATCTGGGTACCTTAATTGCTCGACGCCTTGCTATGAACGGTAACAAGGGGGACTTATATGGTGGCGTTTATGCCACACTTATCTTAGAGCATCTTGGAGGCACCCCACACCCTGATGATACTCCTTTTACTTATTTAAGCTTTGATCTTGCTGCTATGAAAAGGCATAAGTTTGTTACCATGGGTTCTGAGCTTGATAACCTTGTTTATATCTTGCGTTTCGGAACTACCGCGGAACACGAGATCCGTCTACCTGCACCTCTTTTGTTTGATTTTTCTCGCAGGAACGGATGGTCCTTTGATGTTGTCCAGTTCGATGAGTTCATGGTCCAGCATCAGTTTCATAACCCCATGGAGGGGGTTGTGCCCGACGAGGAGAGGCACGATGAGATACCACATTTTCAGGAAGAGACCGCCACCGAGTTTGGTGAAGGGTCTTCCTCTGTTTGGCGTTCGGAACCTTCCTCGTGGGAGACTCCGAGGAGTTCGCTGTACGCGCCAGCATCCTTCTACGACCGGTGGACTCACCACCATACCCCTGGAGCAGGAGGCTCCTGGGGGCAGTAGCTGCTACCAGCTTAGGCCAAAAGCCTAAGCTTGGGGGAGTACGTGCCCTTCTCACTTTTCCATTGTATTATCCGTTTCATTCGCTTTGATCTTTTCGAAGTTTTTGCCCGTTCTTCTTTGTTTCTCTCTTTGCAAAAACGACAAAAAGATTTTCTCTTTCTTTTGCTTTTATTCAACCTTGAAAAATAAACCAAAAAGATTTCCTTTCTCTCTTTAGTTTGCTTTGTTTTCAGAGATCAGCTCGAGTCCGTGATGGCATTTGATTATATTTCCTACGTTCGATCGTGCAAGTGACAAGCAGTGATGACGAAGATCGACTGGAGGGAAGCAACAAGGAAGACCGGTATGAACTCTTTGTGTTTCTACTTTTGTACATATGCATGTACTTATGATCTAGAGACCAGCTTGTAGCGACATAGTGCTATGTTTACAATGCTCTTCCAGTGGTTCATGCTTTCCTTGTGGCTAGTCCCGAATAACTAGAGTATATAATGTGTTATTGAAATGATCTACATGCATTGCACTGTTCATAGTCTGGTATATTAAGGTGGTATTTCCCTTTAGAGAATTTTTGGATTGACTTGGCACATGCTTACACATGTTTAAGACTAAAAAGTCTACTCTGCCTTGATGATCTTTGAGTTTTAGAATATATCACTTTCATGCCCGATTCAATGTTGCTTTGTCGCTCTGCATGATTATGACTGTTATTGCTCTCTAGTTGGTCGCTTCCCAGTCTTTTGCTAAACCTCCACCTGTACTAAGCGGACTAACTGCTCGTGCATCCAAACCCTTTAAACCTGTTATGCCATATGAGTCCACTATACCTTCCTATACATGGTATTTACCTGCCATTCCTAACGAAGACTTTCATGTACCATCTCGAAATTAATCAAAAGCATTTCTCTTTTTGTGCCTATGTTTTAGCTCATGAGGAAGTAGTAGTTAATTCATGATCTCTTTAAGTTGGAGAAGTTTCACCCCTGGATTGCATGTATAATGTGCAAACCCCTAATATGAAAAGGAACTGGCATTGAGTGCGCCCGGCTCAAAAAGATAATATAACAAACAAACCCTCCTTCACGCTTTGTTCATGAGAAATCAGAAAACTTTGGCAGTGATAAACAAAGGAGATTAAGAGGATGTGATCGTCCTCATGCGGGAGCCGTTCCTCGAGACTTGTCTAGCTTAAAAAGTGATTGAGTTATCTACTAGCATTCGTTGACGAAATATGCACCTCTCAAAAACATATTTACTTCTGTTTTTTAAAACCAAGAGCTCTGGTACATGTTTAGTTTTTGTTTCCGATCACGGGTTTTCAACTTTGCCAATAAAAGCCACGGTTCGAGAGTCTCACCTTCTTTCTTCAAAGCACCGACTAGGAGAGCATAATTGTCATTCTGAGTGTAATGTGCATTGTCCCAAAGTATTACATTGTCTTCTGCATACTTGTGATATGATTTATTCTGAAATTCTTAGTTCTAGTCTCCTTTAAAACTCTGGAGGAGCCTCTGCATTTATGTTTTGCTTCACTCATGGAGGCTAGCGAGATACCACACTAATATGCTCAAGCTATGTGCAATGTAATCTTGTCTTGATTTTCAGTAATATATTATTTACTTTTAAGTATTTGTGACTGGTCACTTGAAAGAAGGATTGCTCCCTGCATTGTCCTCATAAGTACTGTTTCAATACTTGCTAAACTCTTTTCGTAGTACATGCTTATATACATCTAATGAAGCAAAAGAGTTTGTCAAAGTTTTCTTTGTCACGTCCAGTTCGTTGAACTGAATTGCTTGAGGGCAAGCAATATGCTAAGCTTGGGGGAGTTGATACGTCTCAAACGTATCTACTTTTCCAAACACTTTTGATATTGTTTTGACCTCATTCTTGCATGATTTGGACTAAACTAACCCGGACTGACGCTGTTTTCAGCAGAGCTGCCTGTATGGTTTATTTGTGTGCAGGAAAACGGATTTTTAAGTATCTCAGAAAAATCCACGAAAATTCACAGAAAATCCACGCACCCGAAGGAACCAGGTGCCAGAAGTGGGGCCAGAGGGGGGCCAGGGGGTGCCCAGGCGCCCTGTGGGCGCCCCCCCCCCCCCCTGGGTCGCGCCGGGGGGGCGCCTGGGTGGGGCCCACACCCCCTGGTGCCCTACTTTAACTCGTATTTTTACTCCCGACGCAGAAACCCCAGATCAGAAGTTCTTTCGCAGTTTTTCGTCGCGGAGCCGCCGCCACCCTCTGTTCTTTCTCGGGAGGGCTAATCCGGAGGCTGATTTGGCCTCCGGAGAGGGGAGATCGTCGCCATAGTCATCATCATCACCACTCCATCATCCCTCCATGACTTCTCCCTCCACGTGTGAGTAATTCCCCTGCTGTAGGCGAAGGGGATGGTAGGGATTGGATGAGTTAGATCATGTAATAGTTTATCAGATCGTTGGGGGCATGTTGCCTATCATCTACTATGGTGTTTATCATCTTTGCTTCAACTTGTTATTCTTAATGCTTGACACTTAGGGCCCGAGTGCCATGATTTCAGATCTGAACCATATGTGTTTGTATGAATATATTTGTGTTCGTGATCCTATCTATGAGTTGTTTGCACCTGTTACGGTTCGGAACCGGCGATCCCAAAAGTGACAGCTTGGGACACCAAAGGGGACGGTCCGTAGTTTGAGGATTACATGTATCCATTGAGTTCATTGCTTTGTTCCGGTGCTCTTTGACAGGAGCACCTTAATATCCATAAGTTCCTTTTGGCCCCGTTCGTAGCGGGATGGTAGGACAAAAGATGTTGTGCAAGTTCTTATTGCAAGCACGTACAACTACCTACGGGATACATGCCTAATGTTTGATATTTGCCTAGATGATCATTACTTTTCCGTGTGCCGTGCCCCAAGTTAGAATCTATCTCATCCATGCAGCGCCCAACCATCCATCTCCCTAGCCTACAGTATTTTAAACCTTGCTTGTCACTAGTTGCTACTTTTGCCATTTACTACTGCTATTTACTTTTGCTGTTTACTTTTACTATTACTATCATCACTATCATATCACTGTTACCACTTATCTTTTGTTGCAAGTAAGTATATTTCAGGTGCGGTTGAATTGACAACTCAACTGTTAAAGCTTATAAATACTCTTTGGATCCCCGTGTGTCGAATCAAAAAATTGGGTTATTCTTACCCGCGAAGACTATCTCGATCCCTTACGGTTGAGGGTTATCAGCTAGAACCGAGCGGAACCTTGCCATGAAGAAGTATGGTGCCGTTGGAATGCCGGTTGAGGACCTTCGGTCGCCCCACTGATGGGCCTCGAACCCCTCGTTGGTTACCCGAAGTGGAAGGTGTAAGATGCAGTAAGTAGAAGTGTTTTCCCCTAGCAAAGATGCCAAGGATCGATTCCCCAGAGACTCCTAGGTTCAACAAGTAGGTGTCAATTGCTACGGCGCCAGATTAGTAGCAACCAACGTGGACCTGCACACAGATACAAAAAACTTTGCTCCCAACGAGTACAGAGAGGTTGTCAATCTCTCCGGCCTTGTAGTTCACAAAGGGTGAAAAGCAATGATAGTAGTGATAGATAGTTTTTGCGATAGTAGGTAAATAACGAAAAGTAAATAGTGGATGTGATCAATGATGGTAATATGGACCGGAGTCTCATGATGTTCACTAGTGATGTCTCTCTCCCAAAAGACGATAAAACAGCTATGTGAGGTAAACAAATTACAGCTGGGCAATTGACAGGACCACGAACGCAAACCAATGCTGACTACATTGCAAGAAAGGTTGAGGTTCAAAGCATGGGCGTACGCCAAAGTAAGTAGACCGAAATCCATCAATATCTACTACTAATCATCCGCCTTGAGATATCTATCCAGAACATCTCGCTGGTATTAAGTTGCGAGTCCCACCCGTAGTATAAACTCAATGCAACAGACAACTGCATTAAAAGAACTTTGCGTAAAGTAAACAATCCTTGCACCCGCGGGCACAAGCACCATTGTTTTCCCCCTTGTGGCAACAGCACATCCCCTAGACTCATGTTTCTGTCACTCAAGCTAGTCATCGAGGGGCATGAACCCGCAATCAAGCATAACGTTCCCTCTTGGAGTCACTACCTACTACTCGGCCAAAGCAATAAGTAACAACGGAGGACATGCAAGAATTACTTATGAACTAAAATATAAAAGAGGTGAATCAAATATATTACTCAAGATCAATCTGAACATAATCTCATAATCCATCGGATCCCAGCAAACTCAACATAGCAACAGCATAAGGATTACATAGGTGCCTCGATCATGTAGGGCAGCTCACGAGGACTAATTAGTGAAGCACAAGAACGGGAGGAGAACATCACATAGCTACTGGTCATGGACTCATGGTCCAAGGGAGACTACTCACGAGTCATCCGGGAGGCGTCCATGGTGGTGGAGAAGCTCCCGGTGGTGATCCTCCCCTCCGGCAGGGTGCCGGGAAGAGTTCTCCTGGTGCTTCCGATCTTGGAAGCGGCGGCGGCGGCGGAACAGAGATGGGATCGCGAAAAGAGTTCCTGTTCTGAGGGTTTCGGAGG
>LR738710.1:72352742-72372675 GCA_902687465.1 Secale cereale
CCCCAGGCTGCCCTTCGGACGCAGTGTTGTTTCCGGATCGCTGATTTTTTATATAATTTTTCTGGATTTTTCTGGGCAGTTCTCGAAACGTGAAAACATGAAATACAAAAACAGCCGAAAACAGAAACTGGCACTGGGGTGCACTGGATTAGTAAGTTAGTCCAAATATGATCAAAAGTGTATGGAAGTATATGAATATCATAGCAATATCACCCAAAAGTGGCATGGAGCAAGCAGAAATTATAGATACGTTTTGGACGTATCACCCACCCCGGCCCCATCACGCGCCGCCGGCCGGCCATAGCCGAACCACGACGAATCTTTCGTCTTCATCCATCGGTAACTTTACTCGGGACTATATTTTTATTCACCACATGAGATGTGTTTTACATGGAGCGTCATGTATGATTTGAGTCTTTTCTTTTTAGTTTGCTACAATCATCCTTGCTAGACACACCTTTTGAGAGAGATAGTTATGGTTTAGAATTTATTAGAATACTCTATGTGCTTCACTTATATCTTTTGAGCTAGATAGTTTTGCTCTAGTGCTTCACTTATATCTCTTAGAGCACGGTGGTGGTTTTATTTTGTAGAAATTATTGATCTCTCATGCTTCACTTATATCTATTTGAGAGTCTTTTATAACAGCATGGTAAAGTGCTTTGGTTATAAAACTAGTCCTAATATGATAGGCATCCTAGATGAGTATAGTAAAAACTTTCATACAAGTGCAGTGAATGATAGGAGAAGTTTGATACTCGATAATTGTTTTGAGATATGAGGATGATGATATTAGAGACATGCTAGTGGTAGAACTGTGAATTTGAGAAACACTTGTGTTAAAGTTTGTGATTCCCGTAGCATGCACGTATGGTGAACCGTTATGTGAAGAAGTTGAAGCATGATTTATTTATTGAGTGTCATCCTTTGTGTGGAGGTCGGGATCGCGCGATGGTTAACTCCTACCAACCCTTCCCCTAGGAGCATGCGTTGATAATTTCTTTTTGATAACTCGTAGATTTTTGCAATAAGTATATGAGTTCTTTATGACTAATGTTGAGTCCATGGATTATACGCACTCTCACCCTTCCACCATTGCTAGCCTCTCTTGTACCGCGCAACTTTCGTCGGTACCATACACCCACCATATACCTTCCTCAGAACAGTCACCATACCTACCTATCATGGCATTTCCATAGCCTTTCCGAGATATATTGTCATGCAACTTTCCACCGTTTTGTTCATATGACATGCTTCATCATCATTCACATAGAGTCATATTTTATTCTAGCTTCGAGTTATAAGTAAATAAAAGTGTGATGATCATCATTATTAGAGCAATGTCCCAGTGAGGAAAGGATGATGGAGAATATGATTCCCCCACAAGTCAGGATGATACTCCGGACGAAAAAGAAAAAAAGAAAAAAGAAAAAAAGTCCATGAAAAAAAAGAAAAAGAAAAAGAAAAGGAGAAAATGCCCAAAGAAAAAAATGAGAGGAAAATAGAGAAGGGACAATGTTACTATCATTTTTCCACATTTGTGCTTCAAAGTAGCACCATAATCTTCATGATAGAGAGTCTCTTGTTTTGTCACTTTCATATGCTAGTGGGAATTTTCATTACTTGGCTTGTATATTCCAACGATGGGCTTCCTCAAATGCCCTAGGTCTTCATGAGCAAGCAAGTTGGATGCACACCCACTTATTTTTTTTATGAGCTTTCATACACTTATAGCTCTAGTGCATCCATTGCATGGCAATCCCTACTCACTCACATTGATATATATTGATGGGCATCTCCATAGCCCATTGATACGTCTAGTTGATGTGAGACTATCTTCCTCTTTTGTCTTCTCCACAACCACCACTCTATTCCATCTATAGTGATATATCCATGGCTCACGCTCATGTATTGCGTGAAAGTTGAAAGGTTTGAAAATATTTGAGTATGAAACAATTGCTTGGCTGAAACCGGGGTTGTGCATGATTTAAATATTTCGTGTGATGAAGAGGGAGCATAGCCAGACTATATGATTTTGTAGGGATACCTTTCTTTGGCCATGTTATTTTGAGAAGACATTATTGCTTTGTTAGTATGCTTGAAGTATTATTATTCTTATTTCAATATAGACTTTTGGCTTGAATCTTTCGGATATGAACATTCATGCCACAATAAAGAGAATTACATTGAGAATTATGTTGGTTAGCATTCCACATCAAAAATTCTGTTTTTATCATTTACCTACTCAAGGATGAGCAGGAATTAAGCTTGGGGATGCTTGATACGTCTCCAACTTATCTATAATTTTTGATTGTTCCATGCTATTATATATTCTGTTTTGGATGTTTAATGGGCTTTATTATACACTTTATATTATTTTTGGGACTAACCTACTAACCCAAGGCCCAGTGCAAATTGCTGGTTTTTTGCCTATTTCAGTGTTTCGCAGAAAAGGAATATCAAACGTAGTCCAAACGTAATGAAACCTTCGGGAGAGTTATTTTTGGAACCGTATCAACACAGAAGACTTGGAGTAAACGCGAGGGAACGAGAGAGGCGGCCACGAGGGCGCAGGGTGCGCCCAGGGGGGGCAGGCGCGCCCCCCACCCTCGTTGGTCCCCTCTGGCTCCCCCGATGCCCTTCTTCCTCCTATATATATCCACATACCCTGAAAACATCGAGGCAACAGACAAAACCCTAATTCCACCGCCGCAACCTTCTATTCCCGTGAGATCTCATCTTGGGGCCTGTTCCAGAGCTCCGCCGGAGGGGGGATCGATCACGGAGTGCTTCTACATCAACACCATAGCCTCGCCAATGAGTTGTGAGTAGTTTACCACAGACCTTCGGGTCCATAGTTATTAGCTAGATGGCTTCTTCTCCCTCTTTGGATCTCAATATAAAGTTCTCCTCGGTCTTCGAGGAGATCTATTCGATGTAATCTTTTTGCGGTGTGTTTGTCGAGATCCGATGAATTGTGGGTTTATGATCAAGATTATCTATGAACAATATTTGATTCTTTTCTGAAGTCTTTTATGTATGATTATAATATCTTTGCAAGTCTCTTCGAATTATTGGTTTGGTTTGGCCTACTAGATCTATAGTTCTTGCAATGGGAGAAGTGCTTGGCTTTGGGTTCAATCTTGCGGTGTCCTTTCCCAGTGACAGTAGGGCAGCAAGGCACGTATAGTATTGTGGCCATCGAGGATAAAAAGATGGGGTTTATATCATATTGCTTGAGTTTATCTCTCTACATCATATCATCTTGCTTAAGGCGTTACTCTGTTCTTATGAACTTAATACTCTAGATACATGTTGGATAGCGGTCGATGTGTGGAGTAATAGTAGTAGATGCAGAATCGTTTCGGTCTACTTGTTACGGACGTGATGCCTATATATAATGATCATGCCTAGATATTCTCATAACTATGCACTTTTCAATCAATTGTTCGACAGTAATTTGTTCATCCACCTAGAATTCTGCTATCACGAGAGAAGCCACTAGTGAAACCTGTGGCCCCGGGGTCTATCTTTATCATATTACTTTCCCATCAACTTGCCAATTTCTGCCGCCGTTATTTATTTTCTTTATTTACTTTTTGTTTCTATACCAAAAATACTATCTTATCATATCTATCAGATCTCACTTTCGTAAGTGACCGTGAAGGGATTGACAACCCCTTATCGCGTTGGCTATGAAGTTCTTATTTGTTTGTGCAGATGTGAGTGACTTGCGCGTGGTCTCCTACTGGATTGATACCTTGGTTCTCAAAAACTGAGGGAAATACTTACGCTACTGTGCTACATCACCCTTTCCTCTTCGAGGGAATACAGCGCAAGCTCGAGAATTAGCAGCACTCTCCAAGCCGTCCTCGAGCACATCGAGGGAGGGAACTCGCCGCAGATGGAGTACCCGGCTCCATCGTTCTCGCGCCGGAGCGGTAGCTCATGGTTGCCAAGGCGCATGGCGGGCGTGTCTTCCTCTTCCTACGGCTCCCACTCCTCCGCCACACCGACGCCACTCGCCCCTGTCAAGGCCGAGCTCGAAGAGACGCCAGAGCGCCAGCGCAGCTAGGGTAGAAGCCTCGTCTTAAATGAGGGTTGCCGCCGCCAACCTTTCCCTCCTCCTAGCAGCCATCTTCATCTGGCTAGGCCGAAGAAGGAGCCGGAGACGCCTCCCGTCATCGTGAAATTGGAGCATGTCACCATAGCCGCCGACCTCGAGACCGGCCTGAAATGGGCGTGGGACGATTACGTGCGGAAGGAGATGGAGCGCCAGCGCTGCGCCCTGGAGGAGATTGCCGCTCGTCGTCGTGGCCACGACGAGGAAGTCGTCGTCATTGTCGATGACAGCGACGAGGACGCGCCGGTGCCGTCCAACCCCGTCCGCCTCGGCGACCCAGGACATGGGTGCCGCAAGGGCGGCGGCCTATAGGGCGATGACTACGATGGTGACGACGACGGCGGCGACTACACCGCCTTCTACAAGCTCTCGGCATGTAGAAGGTTCGGGTCGGCGGCGGCGGCGAAGTTTTTTTTAGTTTTTTAATTATGTCTTTTAATTTATACAAATATCAATGAAAACTGCTTGAATTTCGTCCAAATTTGTCTCATTTTGTACGAACTTTAGCCGAATTTGTATTTCAAAAACCAGCGTCTAGGTCCAACTTCGGGCGGCGGGTGGGAACTATGCCACCCCCACAGCGAAAATAGCGTCGGCTAGCCCGAGGAGGCGCTATTTCAGCCCCTGGGGGCGCCGAACCGTTGGAGATGCTCTTAGTCCGCTTCCAGCGTCTTGCCTGGGGGTTGCAGCATAGCCTGGGGTTCTAGCTCCCCGATTCCACCGAAAAAGAAAATGGCACGCATGAAGTGTTTTCGTCATAGTTACCATCTGCAATTTGCTTCCTTATTCACCTTGGAGAACTCGGAGGACTGATCTTTATTCTTCTGCTCAAGGTCCTCACACTTGGTAACGACATCCTTGAGCTCCTGCTGCACTTCGGCCACTCGGGCCTCATGCTTCTCACTGACGGTTTTCACCGTCTTGAGTTTAGCCGCCTTCTCGTCCGCCGCCTTTTGCTCGGCCGCTTCGGCCTTGGCCTTCTTCACTTTGGCCTTGAGGCTCTCGATCTCCACGGCGACAGCTGCAATCAAAGCATCTCTTGCTCAGTGTAACACCCCGGTGTAATGATGCTACAGTAACCCTTGGGGTTAAGCTAATCATTTTGATAAAACAATGCTTAATCACTTTGGTCCTTATCTTTTGCAAATTGTAGTCAAATTCGAATTTAATTTGCAAGTGAAATTATTATTTCTCCGAGCGGTAAAACTAAAAATGTTCGCATTATACTAAAAATTCTTTAGATCATTTGTCATGTTGAACCAACTTAATTTGGCTCACAAATAAATTCCTAGGAATTTAATAAGTGGTCCAAAGGCATTTAAATTGGTCTTTTCAAATTAAACAAATTGTTCAACATTTGCAAGTGCCCCAAAACTTTTTGTGCAGTCTTAGAATATTGCATGCATTCTAGTGCAAAGTTTGAGCTCCAACAAAATTCTATTGCTATCTAAACTAAAGAGGAAACAATAGCAGTTTTATTAAAAAAATGGAGAGGGGAAATGACCCTATGCTTTTGGCCCACTAGGAGCAGTACCCACACCAGCCCAGCCGCGATCTCCTCCTACCTCTGTTCATCGGGGGGATGTGGACGTGGGGCGCTCGTCCATGGCCGCGGATGGCCACGCGGCGGCCATACCGCGACGCCTCGGCGTCTACAAGACCAACCCTCGCCTCCTTGCGAAACCCTAGCCCTGTTTCCCCCTCTCCCTCGCTCGTCCGCTTCTCCGCAACGCACGCAGCCGCCGCCATTGCCACGGCCTTGCCGTCCTCGCGGCCGTCGTCGTCCCCACGCTGAGCTAGGAGGTCCAGGAGCTCCAGCACCGACGAATCCTTCGCCTGCGCGCATCGGTTCGAGCTAGGAGGCACCGATTGTTCGCCATCGCCGTCTTCTTCTTCCTCTGGACGTCAAGCTCCGCCGCTTCGATCCATCGCCGCCAAGCCTTCCCCGGGCCTTCTCGTCAACGCCCGTGAGCTGCCGCCCGTCCTCCTCTTCGCTCTCCTCGTTTCATCGCCGTATGTCGTCGTTTACGCTGCCCGGTCGTCGTCCAGTGGCCGCGGTCACCGCGTCCAGCCCCGTGTCGCCGCTCCCGTGCTGCCTCGCCCCAGCCCGCGTCGGCCGCCCCATCCCCGGCCACTGCCTTGCCTCGCCGCCGCAGCTCCCCACCGCTCCCGTCAGGGCCGCGCCCCTGCCCGCCGGCCGCACCCGCCGGCCGCGGCTGCCGGCCGAGCCAAGCCGCCGCCGCTCCACTGCCGCGGCCGCCCCACCGCTCCACTGCCGCGGCCCTACTCGCCATTCCCCCCATCGACTGGCCGCCGGCCGCGCCCCCCCTGGCCGCCGGCCGCCCCTCCCCGGCCGCCGGCCGCAGCCCCCTGGCCGCCGGCCACGCCCCCTGGCCGCCGGCCGCGCCCCGCCATGGCTTCGGGTGCGGGCGCCTGTGCCCGCAACGCCCGATCCGCCCTGCTTCACCCGCCCCGCTAAGGCCCCTTTGGGCCACTGCCCAGTGGGGCCCCCACGCCCCTTTCCTTAGATAAAAAAAAAGATTTTAGGAAATATTAAAAAGATAATAATTAATTAATTAGTAGGTATAGTTAATTAGCTTAATTAACTTAACTTAATTAGCCTAATTACTTGTTTTAGCTATTTAACACTGTCAGTTTAGTTAGGTCAATGACAGATGGGTCCCACTACTCTGTGTGACCAGTCAACGGTCAACGTTGACCGCTGATGTCATGATGACATCAGGCTGACGTCTTTTCCCCCTTTTTGAATTATTATTAAATTTCAGAATATTGTTTAAACTTCGGAAAATCATATAAAATAAACCGTAACTCGGATGAAAAAGTTTTATACATGAAAGTTGCTCAGAACGACGAGACGAATCCGAATACGTGGTCCGTTCATCCGCCACACATCTTTATCATACTGAACCTGCAACTTTCCCTCTCCGATTCATCTGACCGAAAACACGAAACGCCGGGAATACTTTTCCGGATGTTATCCACCTCCGCTGGTATCGTGTAGCACCGCGTTAGAGCACCCTAGCGCTGCGTGTTGACATGCCTTGCTTCTCTGTTGCATCTGTATGCTTTGTATTTATTGTTTCTTCCCCCTTTTTTCTCCGGTAGGCCCCGAGACTGATGATGCCCCGGTGATCGACTACGGTGTTGACGACCCCTACTTCTTGCTAGAGCAACCAGGCAAGCCAACCCCCTTTGATCATTCCGATATCGCCCACTCTCTTCTCTCTTATGCTTGCATTAGAACTGCTACTGCTTTTCTGTATGATCCTATTCTGATGCATAGCATGTTGTTGTTACTGCTTTCATACCTTACATGTTTATGCTAAACTGTTTAGTATAGGCTGGTTAGAGATCCACCAGTGACTCCCCTACCTTGTCCCGACTGCCTCGCTGGATTATCAGAAGACCCGTTCAACGGGATCGAAGACCAGGACCCGGCACCGCACATCACTTTCCCCTTAGTTGCTCGACACTACTGGGTTACTATCGAGTGCCAAGGGTGAGACCTCATCAGCACTTCTGATGTTAACCTTGTAGGTTAGTTCATCGGTTGTGGTCGTCGAGGGTGATTCCTCTTTCTCCACTCCCGATAATGACATTGTCATGCAACTCCTCAAGAGTGGACCTCGAGGGTGACTCCTCTTTCGTTCACCTTGACGATAAACATCAGGTGGAATTCCATCGAGGGTGATTTCCTCAGGTTTTCCATTGGTGTTAGACACACAGTTACTTTGGTTACTATGACTTTACACTTAACCTGGTTACTAAAGACGGGTCGACCCTGAGGGGTACCCGCGCGAGCTTAATTGCGAGTGATGTGTAGTCGGGTTGACCTGGAAGGTGCCCGCAAGTTAAATACGAGGCGTGGCCGGGCACTCGCCCTTGCCGCAAGTTCTCGAGACGGGGCGATGGGGTCACATCTTTCGTGAGTCTCTGCTCGTTACCGCGCGTTCCCAAGTCACTAAACGGTTTGGATATTTGATCCGAGGGGCCTCTGGCCTGATAGCACTAACCATCACGTGGGCATAGTATGGGTGTTCTGCGTCGTATGCATCAGCCGATGCTTAACTGACGTCATTGCAACTGAGCGGCGCGCGCCGGGTTGGACTGCGTAAGCACCTACCTTTTTAAGGAGGTTGCCCAGGTCTTCTCACCGGCCGCCCACGCAACGTGCAGGAGTTCCCGGGGCGATTGGCCCATGACCCCTGGGGGCATAGGGTTTAGTCCGGCGTGCATGACCTCTCTATTAAGCCTAGGTCGGGTTGCGGCGTATTGTTTGGCCGAGGGCGGGCATGACCTGATGGTGTGTCCGGCCGGAGTTAAGCAAGCGTGTTGGGTAAGTTGGTGCACCCCTGCAGGGAAGAAAACATCTATCGATAGCCTGTCCTATGGTAACGGACACTTGGAGTTGTATCCCGATCGCTACAACTAGAACTGGATGCTGAGGCATTGTTTGGATATGTTGCTTCGGGAGTCGAGAAATGATCCCGGAGCGTTGGAATAACAACATAAATATGACTAATGATATACTACTCTACTTCCCCCTCTTGCTGCAAGACGGTGGTTTCCAGAAGATGCTAGTCTTCGATATGACTAGCTTCTCCCCCTCTTATTCTGGCATTCTTCAGCTTAGTCCACAGATACTACCCCTTTTTATTGATACCGATGCATATGTAGTGTAGATCCTTGCTTGCGAGTACTTTGTATGAGTACTCACGGTTGCTTTGCTCCCCCTTTCCCCCTTCTTTCTTCTTGCTGGTTGATGCAACCAGATGGTGGAGTCCAGGAGCCAGATGCCACACTTGACGACTGCTACTACCCCGACAGAGCCTACTACTACGTGGAGACATCTGACGACCAGGAGTAGTTAGGAGGTCCCAGGCGGGAGGCCTTGCCTTTTCGATCATTGATGTTTTGTGCTAGCCTTCTCAAGGCAATCTTGTTTAACTTATGTCTGTACTCAGATATTGTTGCTTCCGCTGACTCTTGTGTTTTCAACCTTATGTATTCGAGCCCTCGAGGCCTCTGCCTTGTAATATAAAGCTTGTATTATTTTTTATTTGTGTCTAGAGTTGTGTTGTGATATCTTCCAGTGAGTCCTTGATCTTGGTCGTACACATTTGCGTGCATGATTAGTGTACGGTCAAATTGGGGCCGTCACAAGTTGGTATCAGAGCCGACTGCCTGTAGGAACCCCCTTTCCAACTCCTTGGCCGAAGTTGAGTCTAGTCTTTGAAAACCGTTTTACTAACATGGTTGTGTGGCTTACGGGCCCACGTCGCCAATTGGGTGGTATTAGGATCTTTTACTCCTCGTCTATACTCTGGGACTCTGAACTCTCTTCTATTCAGGTTAAACGAATTTACTAACTCTAACATTAGGATCCCGTGACCACATTCACCCCAAAGTTGGATAAGCCATAGTTATTCCTTAGGTTAGTATTTTGAATGAGTACCCCTCTCTGTCTTGCCGACTACTATGTGGTACCCGTCGAACCTCGTTCATTCTACATGTTAGATAATGAATAATTCTTTGTCTTTGCAAATGCTTAATGTTGAACTACCCCAGTTACATGTTAGAAGGATGGTTAGACCCGGTGGTCGAGGCCACGGTGGCAATGCTCCACCACCGCCCGAATTCGTGGCAGGAATGATGCAACAGTTTGAGCTGAATCGCCAGTTCATGGAAGGAGTGATGGCTCAGTTTCCTCGCCCAAATATGAATCAGCAGCCAGCCCCAGTAACTCTGCAAGACTTTGCGCAACTCAACCCTGTCGTCTACCGCAGCTCAACTCAACCACTGGATGCTGATGACTGGCTCCGTGACATCGCTTTCGAGCTAGAGTCTGCTAGTGTAGCCCCTGCCAACTATGTCACCTTCGCGGCATACTATCTGAAGGGCTCCGCTGCCAATGGTGGGACAGCCACAGGCGTACCCTACCTGCTGGAACGGTCATCACTTGGCCGGATTTCCAAGCCGCCTTCCGTGCCCGCTTCATTCCTCAGGGAATCATGGACAGGAAGAAGCGAGAGTTCCGCAACCTCATCCAAGGCAGCAAGTCTGTAGATGCTTATCAGCGAGAATTCTTGGACTTGTCCCGCTACGCTGAAGAAGACATTGCTACTGATGCTCGTAGGCAAGAAAAGTTTCGTGATGGACTTCACCCTAATATCAAGCTATCACTTCTCGCTCATGACTTTGCCGACTTCGCCACCTTGGTGAACAAGGCTATTCAGGTTGAGACTGGTCTTCAGGAACACCAGGGATCCCTCAGGCGCAGTCGTGATGCTGGCTCATCTTCGGGCCCGTCCTCACAGAAGCGTCGGATTTGGATCCCCCACAGCATGTATCATCCAACTGCACCTGCACCAAGACAGTCCTATGTTGCACCTCGTCTGCCTCCCCCACCGCCGAGGCAGCCTCTTCAGACTGCACCGCCCCGAGCACCTGCTTCCAACCCCGAGGATGGTCTATGCTTCAAGTGTGGCCTTCCGGGTCACTGTTCTAGAAACTGTCCTCAGAATCAGAATCAACTTGTTCTTCCCTCTGCTGGTCGTGGTAACAATCAGCCCCGCAATAAAAATGCCAGACCTTATGGTCGTGGTCTGGCTAACCACGTTGATCTGAATGAAGCTCAAGACCAGCCTGCTACTGTGATGGGTACTCTTCTCGTGAACTCAGTACCGGCTTTTGTGTTATTCGATTCAGGAGCATCACATTCATTCATGTCAGAAAATTTTGCTTACGCACACGACATCCGATGCGAGCCCATGAACACACCGATAGTGGTACGCACCCCTGCGGGTCAGTGTCGAACCACCATGATTGGTTGCGACGTCCCCGTTGAAATTGAAGGGTTGGAATTCCATGTTTCTCCCATTATATTGGAGTCTTCTAATATTGATCTCATTCTGGGAATGGAATGGTTGAAAGCACATATTGCCTCTATCGTTTGCGCCACCAAAGTCGTTCATCTCCTACATCCATCGAACGAGATAGTAAGCTACCATGCTCAAGTTGTTCAAAATGCCGAGGCACGACTTTATGCCTTGAATGCATTGAACGCAGCACCTCTTGAGGGCATTGAGAAGATTCCAATCGTTCGCGATTTCCAAGATGTCTTTCCAGAAGAACTCCCAGGCATACCTCCTACACGGGCTGTTGAATTTGTCATCGACTTGAAACCAGGCACCGTTCCTATCGCCAAACGACCTTACAAGATGCCACCTCATGAGCTCCTTGAACTTAAGGAGGAAATCGACAAGTATCTTCGCAGTGGATTCATTCGTCCAAGTTCCTCTGCTTGGGGAGCACCTTCTCTCTTTGTGAAGAAGAAGGATGGCACGAACCGTTTGGTCCAAGACTACCGTCCTATCAACCAAGCTACAATTCAGAACAAATATCCGCTTCCTCGGATCAACGATCTGTATGATCAACTGGCCGGTTCTTCAGTTTTCTCTAAACTCGACTTGAGGTTGGGTTACCACCAGATCCGTGTTCGTGAAGAGGATATTCCAAAGACCGCTTTCGTCACTCGTTATGGTTCTTACGAGTACACCGTCATGTCCTTCGGTTTGACCAATGCTCCAGCAACATTCTCTCGTCTGATGAACTATATATTCATGGATTACCTCGACAAGTTCGTCGTGGTATATCTGGATGATATCCTGGTATATTCGAAGAATAAAGAAGAACATGTTGAACATCTTCGTCTTATTCTGGAAAAGCTTCGAGAGCATCAGCTATATGCCAAGTATTCTAAGTGTGAATTCTGGCTACCCGAAGTAACCTACCTTGGTCATGTGATCTCCAAGGATGGTATTGCCGTCAACCCAGAGCGAGTTCAGGCTATTCTAGACTGGACCCCTCCCAAGAATGTCAAGCAAGTCAGAAGCTTTCTCGGACTCGCCAGCTACTGTCGTCGTTTCGTTGAGAACTTCTCCAAGAACGCCAAGCCACTAACCAATCTGCTACACAAAGGCGTTAAGTTTGAATGGACAGACAAATGTCAGGAAAGTTTCCAGACTCTCGAGGACAAGCTGACTTCTGCCCCAGTGCTTGCTCCTCCGGATTCTCAGAAGGATTTCGTCATATATTGCGATGCTTCACGTCAAGGGTTAGGCTGTGTCCTAATGCAAGAGCGCAGAGTGATTGCTTATGCCTCTCGTCAAGTGCGTTCCCACGAAGAAAACTACCCAGTTCATGACCTCGAGCTTGCAGCGGTTATTTATTCTTTGAAACTGTGGCGACATTACCTTCTCGGTAATCGTTGCGAGATCTTCACCGATCATCAGAGTCAGAAGTATCTATTTACTCAGCCAGATCTGAACCTCCGTCAGCAAAGATGGATGGAGGCTATAGCAGATTATGACGTGGGTATTTCCTATACCCCAGGCAAGGCTAATGTCATGGCCGATGCCCTGAGCCGCAAGTCGTATTGCAGTAACCACATGGTTCATAAAGCTCAACCCCGCCTTTATGAAGAGCTCTGCAAGCTAAACCTTCAACTAGTTCCACAGGGTTCTCTGAATAACCTTGTCCTGGAACCAACTCTATTGAAAGCAATTAAGTCTGCTCAAGCCAAAGATGCTCATGTTGATATAATGAAAAAGGATCTTGCCTTAGAGAAATCCAGAGATTTCTCACTTGCTGAAGATGGGACCTTGTACTTCAAAGATCGCATGGTGGTACCCCGCTTCGAGCTTATGACTGAGAAGGTGATGAAAGAAGCACATGACACCCCTCTCTCTATTCATCCAGGAAGTACTAAGATGTATCTAGACATCCGTCAGAAGTACTGGTGGTCTAACATGAAGCAAGACATTGCTCGGTATATCGAAGAATGTGACGTTTGTCGTCGCGTCAAAGCTGAACATCAGAAACCAGCTGGACTTCTACAACCACTTCCGATTCCTGAATGGAAGTGGGATAAGATTCAGATGGACTTTGTCACCGGCCTTCCTAAGTCTCAGAAAGGTAATGATGCTATCTTTGTCGTCATCGACCAATTCTCGAAGGTTGCTCACTTTCTGCCAGTCAAGGAGACAATCACTGCTAGTCAATTAGCAAACTTGTATATCTCCAGAATTGTGTCACTCCACGGCATTCCAAAGGAGATCAGTTCAGACCGTGGTAGTATTTTCACTTCGAAGTTCTGGGATAGTTTCCAAGAGGCAATGGGGACTCATATAACCTGGAGCACTGCTTATCATCCCCAATCCCAAGGCCAAGTCGAGCGAGTCAATCAAATTCTTGAAGACATGCTTCGGGCTTGTGTTATTTCTTTCGGCAAGAAGTGGGAGGAATCTCTTCCTTATGCGGAGTTCTCTTATAATAACAGTTATCAAGCCAGCTTGAAGATGGCACCCTTTGAAGTGCTTTATGGACGTAAGTGCCGAACCCCTCTGAATTGGTCAGAAACTGGGGAACGGACGCTCATTGGTCCGGACATTATTCAACAAGCTGAAGAGCAGGTTCGTATTGTCCGAGATAATCTCAAGGCGGCCCAGTCTCGCCAAAAGAGCAACTATGACCGGAAACACTGGGGTTCAACTTATCAACCTGGTGAACAAGCTTATCTGCATGTCACTCCTTTGAGAGGCACCCATCGATTCGGTGTCAAGGGCAAGCTAGCTCCGCGCTACATTGGTCCCTTCTGCATTCTCGCCCGTCGTGGACTGGTGGCTTATCAATTGGAGTTGCCACCTCAGTTCTCTCACGTTCATGACGTCTTCCACGTGTCGCAACTTCGTCGATGCTTCAAGGATCCAGAACGTGAAGTTGATCCGGAATTGATTGAAATTCAAGATGATCTCACATACAAGGAGCATCCGATCTGCATTCTTGAAGAAGCTGAACGTCAAACACACCAGAAGGTTACCAAGTTCCTCAAGGTGCAATGGTCAAATCATTCTAAGGATGAAGCCACTTGGGAACGTGAGGATAACCTCCGTGCTGAATACCCCGACCTGTTCCCTTCTACCTCTTAATTCTCGGGACGAGAATTTCTTTTAGAGGAGGAGAGTTGTAACACCCCGATGTAATGATGCTACAGTAACCCTTGGGGTTAAGCTAATCATTTTGATAAAACAATGCTTAATCACTTTGGTCCTTATCTTTTGCAAATTGTAGTCAAATTCGAATTTAATTTGCAAGTGAAATTATTATTTCTCCGAGCGGTAAAACTAAAAATGTTCGCATTATACTAAAAAATCTTTAGATCATTTGTCATGTTGAACCAACTTAATTTGGCTCACAAATAAATTCCTAGGAATTTAATAAGTGGTCCAAAGGCATTTAAATTGGTCTTTTCAAATTAAACAAATTGTTCAACCTTTGCAAGTGCCCCGAAACTTTTTGTGCAGTCTTAGAATATTGCATGCATTCTAGTGCAAAGTTTGAGCTCCAACAAAATTCAATTGCTATCTAAACTAAAGAGGAAACAATAGCAGTTTTATTAAAAAAATGGAGAGGAGAAATGACCCTATGCTTTTGGCCCACTAGGAGCAGTACCCACACCAGCCCAGCCGCGATCTCCTCCTACCTCTGTTCATCGGGGGGATGTGGACGTGGGGCGCTCGTCCATGGCCGCAGATGGTCACGCGGCGGCCATCCCGCGACGCCTCGGCGTCTACAAGACCAACCCTCGCCTCCTTGCGAAACCCTAGCCCTGTTTCCCCCTCTCCCTCGCTCGTCCGCTTCTCCGCAACGCGCGCAGCCGCCGCCGTTGCCACGGCCTTGCCGTCCTCGCGGCCGTCGTCGTCCCCACGCTGAGCTAGGAGGTCCAGGAGCTCCAGCACCGACGAATCCTTCGCCTGCGCGCATCGGTTCGAGCTAGGAGGCACCAATCGTTCGCCATCGCCGTCTTCTTCTTCCTCTGGACGTCAAGCTCCGCCGCTTCGATCCATCGCCGCCAAGCCTTCCCCGGGCCTTCTCGTCAACGCCCGTGAGCTGCCGCCCGTCCTCCTCTTCCCTCTCCTCGTTTCATCGCCGTATGTCGTCGTTTACGCTGCCCGGTCGTCGTCCAGTGGCCGCGGTCACCGCGTCCAGCCCCGTGTCGCCGCTCCCGTGCTGCCTCGCCCCAGCCCGCGTCGGCCGCCCCGTCCCCGGCCACTGCCTTGCCTCGCCGCCGCAGCTCCCCGCCGCTCCCGCCAGGGCCGCGCCCCTGCCCGCCGGCCGCGGCTGCCGGCCGAGCCAAGCCGCCACCGCTCCACTGTCGCGGCCGCCCCACCGCTCCACTGCCGCGGCCCTACTCGCCCTTCCCCCCATCGACTGGCCGCCGGCCGCGCCCCCCTGGCCGCCGGCCACCCCTCCCTGGCCGCCGGCTGCAGCCCCCTGGCCGCCGGCCACGCCCCCTGGCCGCCGGCCACGCCCCCTGGCCGCCGGCCGCGCCCCGCCATGGCTTCGGGTGCGGGTGCCTGTGCCCGCAACGCCCGATCCGCCCTGCTTCACCCGCCCCGCTAAGGCCCCTTTGGGCCACTGCCCAGTGGGGCCCCCACGCCCCTGTCCTTAGATAAAAAAATGATTTTAGGAAATATTTAAAAAAAAATAATTAGTAGGTATAGTTAATTAGCTTAATTAACTTAACTTAATTAGCCTAATTACCTGTTTTAGCTATTTAACACTGTCAGTTTAGTTAGGTCAATGACATATGGGTCCCACTACTCTGTGTGACCAGTTAACGGTCAACGTTGACCGCTGATGTCATGATGACATCAGGTTGACGTCTTTTCCCCCTTTTTGAATTATTATTAAATTTCAGAATATTGTTTAAACTTCGGAAAATCATATAAAATAAACCGTAACTCGGATGAAAAAGTTTTATACATGAAAATTGCTCAGAACGACGAGACGAATCCGAGTACGTGGTCCGTTCATCCGCCACACATCTTTATCATACTGAACCTGCAACTTTCCCTCTCCGATTCATCTGATCGAAAACACGAAACGCCGGGAATACTTTTCCGGATGTTATCCACCTCCGCCGGTATCGTGTAGCACCGCATTAGAGCACCCTAGCGCTGCGTGTTGACATGCCTTGCTTCTCTGTTGCATCTGTATGCTTTGTATTTATTGTTTCTTCCCCCTCTTCTCTCCGGTAGGCCCCGAGACCGATGATGCCCCGGTGATCGACTACGGTGTTGACGACCCCTACTTCTTGCTAGAGCAACCAGGCAAGCCAACCCCCTTTGATCATTCCGATATCGCCCACTCTCTTCTCACTTATGCTTGCATTAGAACTGCTACTGCTTTTCTGTATGATCCTATTCTGATGCATAGCCTGTTGTTGTTACTGCTTTCATACCTTACATGTTTATACTAAACTATTTAGTATAGGCTGGTTAGAGATCCACCAGTGACCCCCCTACCTTGTCCCGACTGCCTCGCTGGATTATCAGAAGACCCGTTCAACGGGATCGAAGACCAGGACCCGGCACCGCACATCACTTTCCCCTTAGTTGCTCGACACTACTGGGTTCGAGTGCCGAGGGTGAGACCTCATCAGCACTTCTGATGTTAACCTTGTAGGTTAGTTCATCGGTTGTGGTCATCGAGGGTGATTCCTCTTTCTCCACTCCCGAAAACGACATTGTCATGCAACTCCTCAAGAGTGGACCTCGAGGGTGACTCCTCTTTCGTTCACCTTGACGATAAACATCAGGTGGAATTCCATCGAGGGTGATTTCCTCAGGTTTTCCATTGGTGTTAGACACACAGTTACTTTGGTTACTATGACTTTACACTGAACCTGGTTACTAAAGACGGGTCGACCCTGAGGGGTACCCGCGCGAGCTTAATTGCGAGTGATGTTGTGACGCCCCCGATTTGTCCGTACACTAATCATGCACGCAAATGTGTACGACCAAGATCAGGGACTCACTGGAAGATATCACAACACAACTCTAGACACAAATTAAAATAATACAAGCTTTATATTACAAGCCAGGGGCCTCGAGGGCTCGAATACAAAAGCTCCAAGACACAAGTGTCAGCGGAAGCAACAATATCTGAGTACAGACATAAGTTAAACAAGTTTGCCTTAAGAAGGCTAGCACAAAAGTAGCAACGATCGAAAAGGCAAGGCCTCCTGCCTGGGACCTCCTAACTACTCCTCGAAGCCGATCTCCATGTAGAAACATCCTCGGGATCCTCTGACTCCTGGACTCCACCACCTGGTTGCATCATCCGATAAGAAAGGAAGAAAGGGGGAAAAGGGGAAGCAAAGCAACCGTGAGTACTCATCCAAAGTACTCGCAAGCAAGGATCTACACTACATATGAATGATATATGTGTAAGGGGGTAATATATGTGGGTTAAACTGCAGAATGCCAGAATAAGAGGGGGATAGCTAATCCAATCGAAGACTACGCTTCTGGCCACCTCCATCTTGCAGCAGTAGAAGAGAATATAAGGAAGTAACAAGTATCCTCGCATCTCGCAGCCTCCGTCTTGCAGCAGTAGAAGGGAGTAGATGGTAAGTTCACCAAGTAACATCGAATAGCATAACCTACTCGGCGATCCTCCCGCACATCACCATGTGAGAGAGCAACCACCGAGTTATCTCTGGCACTTGTAAGGGTGTGTTTTATTAAGTATCCGGTTCTAGTTGTCATGAGGTCGGAGTACAACTCCGGGTCGTCCTTTTACCGAGGGACACGGCTATTCGAATAGATTAACTTCCCTGCAGGGGTGCACCACATAACCCAGCACGCTTGATCCCATTTGGCCGGACACACTTTCCAGGGTCATGCCCGGCCTCGGAAGATCAACACGTCGCAGCCCTACCTAAGCACAGCAGAGAGGTCAGCACGCCGGTCTAAGTCCTAGGCGCGCAGGGGTCCGGGCCCATCGCCCAACGCACACCTGCATGTTGCGTACGCGGCCGGTAAGCAGACCTAGCCTCTCCTAATACCAGAGTAGGCTTTCCAGTCCAATCCGGCGCGCGCCGCTAAGTCGCTGACGTCAAGAAGGCTTCGGCTGATACCACGACGTCGAGTACCCATAACTATTCCCACGTAGCTGGTTAGTGCGTATAGACCAAATGGCTAGACTCAGATCAAATACCAAGATCCCGTTAAACGTGTTATTATGAAATAACCGTGGACAACGACCAGGGCCAGGCCCACCTGTCTCCTAGGTGGTCGCAACCTGCCCTGTCGCTCTGCCACAAAGTAACCATCAGGGGACTGTCGGGAACCCAGGCCCACCACTACCTGGGTGGAACCACCTGCCCCTTCAGCCCCCATATCCGAATCATCAACATGTGTATGTAAAATGTATGTAGTATATACCCGTGATCACACCCAAGTGATCACGGCCCGATAGAATAGCAGGGCAGACGGACAAGGATGTAGGGCCACTGATGGAATACTAGCATCCTATACTAAGCATTTAGGATTGCAGGTAAAGTATCAACAGTGGTAGCAACAATGACAGGCTATGCAGCAGAATAGGATTATCGAAAGCAGTAACATGCTACACTACTCTAATGCAAGCAGTAGAGAGAAGAGTAGGCGATATCTGGTGATCAAAGGGGGGGCTTGCCTGGAAGCTCTGCAGACGAAAGGAATCTTCGGAAGCATAGCCGTAGTCGAACACCGAAGCATCAATGGTCTCGGGGTCTATCACAGTATCGGAGTCTACCGAAAATAAGCAACGAAGGGGAAACAAATAAATAACAGAGCAAACAATAGCACACAAAGCATAACATGGCAAAAGGCGGTGCTACGTGTGACCTAACGCGGTAGGAGGTGTTACCGACGAAGGAGGGAAACATCCGGGAAAGTATTCCCGGTGTTTCGCGTTTTCGGGCGGATGAAACGGAGGGGGAAAGTTGCGGGTTCGGTATGTTAGGGATGTGTGGTGGACGAACGGACCGCGTATTCGGATTCGTCTCGTCGTTCTGAGCAACTTTCATGTATAAAGTATTTTCATCCGAGTTACGGATTAAAAGATATGATTTTCTAAAGTTTTATTAATTTCTGGAATTTAATATTAATTAATTTAATTTTAAAAAGGATTTATGACATCAGCATGACATCATGCTGATGTAAGCATGGTTGACTGGTCAACCTGACCAGTGGGTCCCACTGGTCAGTGACACAGTATAATTAGTTCTATATTTAATTAACTAATCCTTATTAGTTTAACTAATTAAAGTTAATTAGATTAATCGTAATTAATTAGTCTAATCTTAACATTATTTAATTTAGTTAATTATCCATTAGGTTAATTAAAGACATGATTAATTAGATTAATTATCTAGTTAATTAACTAATTAATTAATATTATTTATTATTTATATTTATATATCTTTTTCTTTCCTTTTTTTTCGTTCTGGGGGCTGGGTCCCCCAAGTCAGTGGCCCAGAGGGCCATACGGTGCTGGGCGCTACGGGCGCACGGGCTAGCGGGCGTGGGCGACGGGCGCCGAAGTGCCCGAGCCCGAGCGGGGCTAGGCGTCGGGCGCCACCGGCGGGCGGGGCTGACCCGAGCGACGGCCGCGGCGGCGGGCGCCGGCCGCGGCAGCTGGCGATGGCGTGAGGGGCCAGGGGCGGGGCGGAGCGGCGCCAGGGCGTGCAGGGGGGCCAGCAGGAGGCGCGGTGGTGGCTTGCGAAGGGCGGGCGCTCGGCTTGGTTGCCGTGGCTGTGGCCGGAGCGGGGGAAGGAGAGGGGGGAGGGAGGTGCTCACAACGAGCGGCAGAGGAGTTCGGGGAGGAGTCGCGGTTGCGTCCGTCGACGAGGACGGCGGCGAGAGGAAGCAGGCCGGTGAGGGGGGTCCGGCGATGTCG
>LR738710.1:72380918-72409901 GCA_902687465.1 Secale cereale
GGGGGGGGTTGGTTTACCTTTTTCTTTTTTTGTTTTATTTTCTTTTGTTTGTTTTTTTTTTCTTTTCTATTTATTTTATTTTCTAGTGTATTTAGTTTTACCCAATAAAAGTCAACCCCTAAATTAATGTTACAACTTAGATCAGTACCTCAAAATGTTTGGTCTTATCATAAAATACTTTATACAATTTTATTATTTAAAAGGTATTTGAATATTTGTTCCTGCCACTAATTTATTTGTTTAGTGCATTTAAATATGCTATAAAAAGTGTGGTTTCTCTACCGTTATTACTTACGATTTATCTTTCACATTGAGAACATTTTTGTTTTGACATTTGAAACTTTTTAAAATTTGACGTTGTTTTGAATCAACGCAAGATTAACAACAATAATCGTGGTGACGTGGCCTCATTATCGAAGGTTCACTGTAGCTTAATTATCCGGGCGTCACAGATGTGTAGTCGGGTTGACCTGGAAGGTGCCCGCAAGTTAAATACGAGGCGTGGTCGGGCACTCGCCCTTGCCGCAAGTTCTCGAGACGGGGCGATGGGGTCACATCTTTCGTGAGTCTCTGCTCGTTACCGCGCATTCCCAAGTCACTAAACGGTTTGGATATTTGATCCGAGGGGCCTCTGGCCTGATAGCACTAACCATCACGTGGGCATAGTATGGGCGTTCTACGTCGTATGCATCAGCCGAAGCTTAACTGACGTAATTGCAACTGAGCGGCGCGCGCCGGGTTGGACTGCGTAAGCACCTACCTTTTTAAGGAGGTTTCCCAGGTCTGCTCACCGGCCGCCCACGCAACGTGCAGGAGTTCCCGGGGCGATTGGCCCATGACCCCTGGGGGCATAGGGTTTAGTCCGGCGTGCATGACCTCTCTATTTAGCCTAGGTCGGGTTGCGTCGTATTGTTTGGCCGAGGGCGGGCATGACCTGATGGTGTGTCCGGCCGGAGTTAAGCAAGCGTGTTGGGTAAGTTGGTGCACCCCTGCAGGGAAGAAAACATCTATCGATAGCCTGTCCTACGGCAACGGACACTTGGAGTTGTATCCCGATCGCTACAACTAGAACTGGATGCTGAGGCATTGTTTGGATATGTTGCTTCGGGAGTCGAGAAATGATCCCAGAGCGTTGGAATAACAACATAAATATGACTAATGATATACTACTCTACTTCCCCCTCTTGCTGCAAGACGGTGGTTTCCAGAAGATGCTAGTCTTCGATAGGACTAGCTTCTCCCCCTCTTATTCTGGCATTCTGCAGCTTAGTCCACAGATACTACCCCTTTTTATTGATACCGATGCATATGTAGTGTAGATCCTTAATTGCGAGTACTTTGGATGAGTACTCACGGTTGCTTTGCTCCCCCTTTCCCCCTTCTTTCTTCTTGATGGTTGATGCAACCAGATGGTGGAGTCCAGGAGCCAGATGCCACACTTGACGACTGCTACTACCCCGACAGAGCCTACTACTATGTGGAGACAACTGACGACCAGGAGTAGTTAGGAGGTCCCAGGCGGGAGGCCTTGCCTTTTCGATCATTGATGTTTTGTGCTAGCCTTCTCAAGGCAATCTTGTTTAACTTATGTCTGTACTCAGATATTGTTGCTTCCGCTGACTCTTGTGTTTTCGAGCTTATGTATTCGAGCCCTCGAGGCCCCTGGCTTGTAATATAAAGCTTGTATTATTTTTTATTCGTGTCTAGAGTTGTGTTGTGATATCTTCCAGTGAGTCCTTGATCTTGGTCGTACACATTTGCATGCATGATTAGTGTACGGTCAAATCGGGGGCGTCACACTCAGGAACGGTCCCGAGCACTCTGCTTGCCATAATGGTTATAATGCCACGACTGGACTTACCTTGCGCTTCGTCGAACCGTTTGTTGATGAGGTCGAGTTCCTCATCGGAACAGTTGAGCTTCCCATTCATCTCCTCCAAGGCCGTGGCATTAGTAGTCGCCGCCGAGAGAGAGAGAGAGAGAGAGAGAGAGAGAGAGAGATAGAGATAGAGAGAGATAGAGAGAGAGCAAGAGAGAGACAGAGATAGATAGAGATATAGATATAGATAGAGATGATCGGGAGGTGTTACTGTATCTGTGTCCGGTTTACCCCTTGGGTGAACACCCACCCTGTGTTCAAAAATAAAAAAATCTACTACGTGAAGTTATATTTTGTTGCGATTTAAGGGTTTATTCATAATCAAAGTAGTTAAAATATTTGTGTGAGATTTGACACATTAATTGGAGCATGGAGCATGAAGATTCCATTTAATGCAACGCATAATTTTTTGGGCATTCTTGCGCCATATTGATGTGCTCTAATTACTACTAATAAGAAACATAAATGTAACACATACATTTTTGACACTTTTGCACTATGATGTGTCTAATTTATGGACAAGTATTAAACTATTTCCACGCACGATTTGCCACATTAGTTGGAGCATAGAGCCGATAGACTCCATTTAGTGCAACACATACATTTTAGGCATTCTTTCACCATAGGGATGTACTCTCATTACTACTAATAAGGAACATAAATGCAACACATCCATTTTCGACATTCTTACACCCTAGTATGATGTACCTCATTTACAGATGAGTATCAAACTATTTCGATCCATAATTCGACACATTAATTGGAGTGTAGTAGGCTTCTATTTTGAGAGATCACACTCTCATTACTGCTAATAAGGAACATAAATGCAGTGCATCCATTTTTGATATTCTTGCACCCGAGCATGATGTATCTCATTTATGGATGAGTACACAATTACACATTAATTGGAGTGTAGTAGTTTAGGCATCATAAATTAGATGCAGCACATCCAATTTAGATACTCTCATTTATGGAAAAGTATCAAACTGCTCCTTCCATATACAATTTGACACATTAAGTTGGAGTGTAGGAGTCTATTTAAGGTAGGACCTCCGAGGGAATGATTCATCCCTGCTCTCTCTATTCGGTTTACAATCATAAGTCATCAACCATGTCCTGTTTATCTATTTACATGCTATGTTTCCTCCTTGCTTTGCTAACCCCTACCAACCTCACTTCAGTCACCGGCAATATCGGATTCAGCCTGCCTCTCGTGTCCACCCACCACAAGCTCAACCACACAACCGGTGAAATTGGGGAGCTCTTGCTGCCTGAGGGTGATGTGAACCCCATGAACATACGACCTAAGGTAGCCCCTGCCGGTTGGCCGATGTTCAGTGTCGTCGTCGGAGTCGGCAGCGGCAGAGGCCAGCACTTCTATAAGCTCGCGCTAGACTTCGTGGGCAACCTCACATGGATCCGGTGTAAGCCTTGCACCCCAGAGGAGCAGCAGGAGGGCCCAATCTTTGACGCCGCCCTCTCCCCAAAGTATGCGCTTGTTAAGCCAACGAGCATCCACTGCAAGCCCCCCTTCGTCGGCTACGGTCATGACAAGTGTAGCTTCTACGACACCACTTCGCTCGCTGTCGTGCACGGGTACCTGGCAAGTGACGTGTTCACCTTTGGCGACACCGGCACCGGTCATAGAAGCTTGGACGGACTCATATTCGGGTGCGCACACAGAACAACTGAGTTCTGGAACCACGGCATTGTCGCTGGTGCCATGAGCTTGAACAAAAGGTCGTCGTCGTTCAAGAACCAGCTTGCCGCGCACGGCTTCGCCACTTCAAAGTTTTCTTACTGCCTCTTCTACCACGGCCAACACAGCGCCAAGCATGGCTTCCTCAGGTTCGGCAGTGACGTCCCCAACCACGGCCACGCCCACAGGACGGCGTTGATGTACAACGACCAAATGTTGTACTTCATCGGCTTGGAGGGTGTTAGCCTGAATGGTCAGAGGCTCACGAGAATCAACCGAGGTATGTTCTTTCGCGACCAGGCAAGGAAACACGGCGGCACCATCATCGATGTCGGGACACCTGAGACCAGGATGATCCGTGCGGCGTACGACATCCTGGAGGCCGCGGTCGTCGCGGATCTACAACATCGCCTCGGGGTGCGCCGTGCCGGATACCGAGTACCGGGCTCCAGTCTCTGCTTCATCGTGTCGATACATGGGATCTACCAGAAGCTCCCAAGCATCACGCTCCACTTGGCCGGTGGCGCCGAGCTTAAGATCAAGTGGGATCTACTGTTTGTGACAAAAATGCACCACGGAGCCCAGCACGCCTGCTTCCTCATCTTTCCGGACGAGAAGATGACGGTTCTTGGCGCCGCGCAACAGGTGGACACTCGCTTCACCATTGATGTTGACCAGAGGCTAGTCTACTTTGCTCCGGAGAATTGCGAGAACGACAGTAGCTAGATCAATATGCCTTTCTTTCTGATGCACTACATGCCCGCTAGTGCAAGAACTGTATGCATGGGGACAAATAAATAAATAAATAAATAATAATTGATCAGAACTTTTGGGGTGATTTTCTCTCAAGTACTAAATTTGGACTAGATGTCAAGAAAATATCATGCGACCCGTGTGAAAATTGATGCGATTTGGTTTCATATACTCGCAAGAATCAGTGATGACAAAAACGTACACTCTCAATTTTCAAGGACATGATGTATCGCTGTTAGCCTGTTACTATAAGCCTTTGTTTGTTGGATATGCCAATCAGTAAGATGTTCTTCCAATATTTGGCTTCTTTTTCATTCTTGAGATATGACCTTGGATTAAGACGATTTAAATGTCAAAATCGACCATTTCGACGAGACGGATTTTTTTCATGTTAAAATCCTTTTCATTAGAGGTCATCCTAAATTCCTAATTGAGTATTTGTCGACGCAAAACTATGGTGTCAATAGATGGCAGTAGTATGTTGCAATTCACTCCACCTTATTAGCTTAAGGTTGTTTTTTTTACGGGTGAGCTTAAGGTATCATGTCAGGCACAAATGTACAAAACCACCATGAGTAAATCCGAACGGAGGAGTACAAACATTCGGAGGATCCAACAAATAGAGATAGAGTACAGTAATTAGACAGGGATACAGTGCGGCGCCTGGGCGCAAATGGCACAATGTCAACACTGGAGCTGGAAATGGCGATGGATCATTCCTTGGGCTTTGGCTGCTTGACTATCATCACCGAGCAGTGCGCGTGGTGGGCGCAGTAGTCGCTCACGCTCCCAAGGAACGCCCTGCAAGAATCGTCCAGGTTCAGACAAAACCCATGACCACTAGCTCTGTACTGCAGCACGGGAGACTGAAGAATGGAGATAAATAAATCTCATCAACTACCTCTTGATGGCGCCGTAGCCATGGCTGCCGACGACGAGCAGGTCGGCGTGGTGCTTCTCGGCGGCGCTGCAGAGCACGTACCTCGGCTCCCCGTCGATCACCTCCACCGCACCCTGCACCTGCGATCCATTCCGTATGTGACTGTTAAGCAGAGCAGCAATCAGTGAGATCTTGTTTCTCGACTCTCGAGTTGGTAGCAGCGGTGGTACCGAGTTGGCGGCGCAGAGGCGCCGAGCCCTGTCGACGACGTCCTCGGCCCTCCTGCGCAGGTCCGCGTCCACGTACCTCACCACGTCCCCGGCGGCGGCTGCAATCGATCGATCCCCAGAAATCAGGCCTCCGGCCGGTTCAGATAAGATAACCAAGAGAATTACTACTAGGGAGGGGGTCGCGGACGGCGCGTACCGGGGCCGCCGAGGGTGACGACGGAGGACACGGCCGGCTTGGCGTGGACGACGACGAGCTCCGCCGGCGCCCCGGCGCCGGCCGTCTCCGCCACGTACCGCACGGCCCACTCGAGCGCGCGGTAGCTGTGGTCGCTGTCGTCCACGCCGACCAGCACCACCGTCTTGTTGGTCGTCCCCTCCTCCACCGGACACGCCTCCGCCGCCGCGGCCGCAGACGTTGCCTCGGTCTCCGCCATCATGTACAACAGTCAACGATGCGAGGGCTGAGAAGGTTTCTTGGGTCGGTCTGATGTGGTTTCCCGTCCTAGCTGGAGCTGGTGCTTCCTATATATGCGAGCTGGAGCTGGATGCTACTTGTTGCAGATCGGCGTATGGGATGCGAGAAGCACGCGCACCGACGAAACCGCTGACTGACAGACCGGAGATGATGGATACTGGCGGCACGCTGCCCCGGTTTCCATTTGGTTTTGCTTCTTTCCCCTTCTCATCATCTTCCCGCTGGACTGGATGACTACGCCGACGACAGCGACGGCGCGGGGCACGGTGACTGTTTTTTTAGTAGTTCAAGTGCGTGCCGACGCACTCGAGATGCGTGTTGAGGTAGAAGCAATGAAAAAAATAGCGCGCTACAGAAAATAGCGTGGCCCCTGAAAATATGCTATTAGCATGCTATAGCGCGCTATAACGTGCTATTAGCGAGACATTGTACACAAGTTAATTTAGCGTGTTAATTCTCTACATGCTATAGCGTGCTATTAGCGGCGCTATAGCGCGCTATTTTTTTCAGTGGGTAGAACAGAATAGAGAGCGGGTCACTTTATTTTCGCCAATAATAGGATGATCGCAGTGCCATGTGCTGCCAGCCTTACCCTGGCCGGCGCCTCCGCCTGATAAACTGGCGCTTTCGGTCGACGGTTCCTTCCTGCATGCGGACGGTACGGCGGGTGTTGGGATGGTGCTAAGGAATGCTAGAGGTGAGATCCTATTCGCAGCTTACCGCTTCATCTTCTACTGCAACGCCCCCCTTGAAGCAGAGCTACATGCAATCATGCAAGGATTGGCCCTGGCGGTGCAGCACTCGGAGTTGCCGGTAGTAGTGCAATCTGATTCTTCGGAGGCCTTATCTAGTCTATCGTCGAATGCCCTCCTCCGCTCTTCTTATGGTCAGATAATCCAGGAGATTAAGTCACTTCTAGATAGTAGGGAGTTTTTTCCTCAAAAAATTAGTAGAACTCAAAATAGAGTTGCCGATCGGTTGGCTAAGTATAGCCGCACCGAGCGTGCTACGGCAGTTTGGCTCGGAGTGGCCCCACCTTGTATTGAGGACTTGTGGCCTCTCGACTGTAACTCTATGAATATGCAATAAAACTCCCTTTATCTCGCAAAAAAAAGGATGATCGCAGGCGGGTTGTAAAGCCTTTAAATATTACATTTTGGATGAGTTGAAGGGGAGGGAAAGAGGGGAAGTGGGCCATTGATTAACAGCCGACTATGCACACGCTCCTAGGCATGTTGTAAGAGAGCGAGGTGGGTCATGTATCAAAAAAGTAGTAATACATATTTATATGCAACTATTATACTTGCCGACTATAAGTTCGGCTATAGATGATGTGGCAAGATTATATAGCCATCAGATACCTATACAAATTTTTTTTTTTTTGCGAGGGAAATATTTTTCATTCATTAAGGGGAGTCGTTACATTCTTCCTGGCATAGGTCAGCGATCTCAGGAGGCAAAAACTTAAGCCAAACGGCAGTATGAGGACCTGCCCTTCCCATTTGACATAGAACGTGGCTACTCTTATTCTGTTCACGTCGAACATGTGATAAAGCATGCTCCCTACCCAGGCCTAGGAGTCTTTTAATCTCACCAACAAGGGATGCTGTGGGAGATCTATCCTGGGTGTTGCTCCTGATCATCTCTAGCGCTGTAGTACAATCTGATTCCATGATGAATGGTAAGGTGCTCCATTCTAGTGTCAACTGGATTCCTTCTCGGATCGCCTCCAGCTCCGCTTCTAGTGCGTTGTCGCACACCCGCAAGTATCTGCAAGAAGCGAAGATGGTCGCTCCCTCGGAGTCACGAAGAATCATCCCAGCACCTCCTGTACCATCTGCCTGCAGGAAGGAACCATCAACATTGAGTTTTGCCCAGCCACTTGGTGGTTTCCTCCATACTTCAGGGGGCCTAGAATTTGCACCGTGGGCTGGTAAGAGCTTTGCCTTTCGAGTATGCATGCGGGAAATCGTCATTTTGCCCTTCACGAAATCACCGGTAGGATGTTGCTGAATGCCGAGGATGGTGTCAATGTAGCCAGATAAGAATCTTTGTGAAGCTTCCACTGGCGGGGCTGGTTTATCATGAGTTATCTCATTCCTCACGTGCCAGCTACGCCATAAAGTCATGATGAGGGGCAGCCTGACATGCTCGTCACACCGATTGAGAAGGTGCAGCAACCAGTCCGGCCCCGTGTTGGTGATGTCGTCTAGCTTCGGCATATCCCATTCCTCCGCCATGGCGAGCCACAGCGCCCGCGCCCGGGGGCACCTGCAGAGTGCATGGAAGGTGTCCTCACGTTCCACACCACAAACCATGCAAATGTCAGACTTCTCCAAAGTTATTTTTTTTCTTTTTTTCCATAGTGGCCAGAGAATTAGTAGACACACGCCAAGCAAACACACGAACCTTCGGAGGGGCAGGGCACCCCCACAATGCCTTCCAGACGGCACGCTTGCCGTCCGGTGCCCTGCTCGTGGCGCACATGTTAGTGCAGTTTTTCTCGTGGAGACCAAGGTAGTAGGCGCTCCGCACGGTGAAGATGCCGCGCGGGTCCGGCGCCCATGCAATGACATCGTCTAGGTGCTGCTGGGAGGGTTTGAGTTTCGAGATAGCATGGACGTCCGGCTCGCTGAAATGGCGTTGTAGAAGGTCCATATCCCACCGGCCACTATCATCCAGCAACTCTGCCACACGCCGCAAACGACATGTACCTCGCGTGGTCATAGGCCGGTATGATGTCGGTCATGGTAGCCAAGGGTCGCGCCATATACGGATATGTTCTCCATTTCCCACCCGCCAGATGAGGCCCTTCTTGAGCAGCTCAAGGCCATGATGAATTGCGTGCCACGTCGGGGAAGCGTTACCTGAAAAAACAGTGTCCTCAAGGGACCCATTAGGGTAATATTTTGCCTTTAGTACCTGGGCACATAGTGACTCTGGGTTGGTCAAAAGCCTCCACGCCTGCCTAGCGAGCAGTGCTTGATTGAATAACCTAAAATCACGGAAACCAAGACCCCCTCTCATCTTTGGTTCTGTTAACTTTTCCCATGCCGCCCAATGGGTTTTCCTCTTGCCTTGCTTGGAACCCCACCAAAAATTCCGAACAAGCCGGGTCAGGTCATCACACACGGAAAGTGGGAGCTTAAAAATACCCATGATATATGTGGGAATAGCTTGGGCAACTGCCTTTATCATCGTTTCCTTGCCCGCTTGTGACAGCGTATCACCCCACACAAGGATCCTACGGGTGAGGCTTTCTTGTAGCATCTGGAATTTCCCCTTGTGCATGCGCCCATCTGGAGTTGGGAGACCCAAATATTTACCTTCAAATTCTTCCCGCTGAACCTCAAGGATTTGTTTGACTTCCAGCTGCACATCTTGTGGGCAGTTATCTCCAAACTGAATAGAGCATTTTTCCGGGTTGATCAGTTGCCCTGTAGCTCTAGCATAGTTACTAATTACCTCCTTGACATAGCGAGCTTGGTTACTTTCTGCTCTAAAGAATAGCAAGGTGTCATCAGCGAACAATAGGTGAGAGACGCCAGGAGCCCGTGCACACACCTTAACTGGATCAAAAGAATTCGAAAGCACTCCCTGCCTCAACAATGCAGACAAACCATCAGCCACAAACAAAAACAAGAACGGTGAAAGTGGGTCACCTTGCCGAAAACCACGCGTCGGTGCGAACGAATCCAAACAGGCTCCATTAAATTTCACGGAGTATCTCACCGAGGTAACACAAGTCATTATCCAACTTACCCACCGGTGAGCAAAGCCCAGTTTTTGCATCGCTCGCTCCAAGAAAACCCAATCCACACGACAAACAAGATGAATTACATGCAAATCGGATGATTTTTATCTAGACAAGAGCACACTCATTATATTTTTAATGTATTTCATTAAACAAAAGCGGCCAGACCTAAACCTTGTCTATATCTACTGCCGCGACCGTCCTCCAAGTCCTTGTTGTTCCTATCCGTGCCCATGTCCGACGGAGATGAAACCCGCGAAGTGAAGATGCGGTGGCTGGCAAGAAAGAGTAGGGCATGAGACATGTACCGGCCCACTTGGGACTCGAGGCCCTGCGTCCTCTCATGCACTACTCCTTGTCGGAGTCTGTGACCTGTCCACCTCGGTCTGTTATTATCTAGGAAACTACTCTCTCCGTCTCATAATATAAGATCATCTTGCAAATTCTTTTAGCTTGCAAAACGGTTTATATTATGGAACAAAGGGAGTACTATTTACTATTTTATTTTATGGACATGCATAATGATAATCGTTAGAAAGGCTACTTTCTTCATGCTATATATTAATCATTAATTAATTGTGAGATATGTGAATCTCAGTCCCTTGAATTGTAGAGAGGGAGAGGAGACAGGGAGTGCAAGGGGAGGAGGATGCGGTAGCAGTAATTGCAGTTCTAGAAAACAAAAAAAAAAATCATTAATTTTGGCCGTTTCCATCTCTTTCTTCACCATGCTGCTTGACTATCATCACCGAGCAGTGCGCGTGGTGGGCGCAGTAGTCGCTCACGCTCCCGAGCAATGCCCTGCAAGAAAGAGGAGTTCAGACAAAACACAGTCACCATTAGTTTCAGTCTCGCGGTGAAAGCGTACACTGCAGGACAAAATCACGGACCTCTTGATAGCGCCGTAGCCGTGGCTGCCGACGACGAGCAGATCGGCGTGGTGCTTCTCAACGGCGTTGCACAGGACGTGCCGCGGCTCCCCGTCGACCACCTCCACCACGCCTTGCACCTGTGGTTTCGGACAAGCAGCAACAGATTACAGACATGCAATGTGTGATCGTTAATCTGTCAGTCCATGGAGCAATGCGACGAGCTGCGAGCGGATGTTACCGAGTTGGCGACGCAGAGGCGGCGCGCCTTGTCGACGACGCCCTGGGCCTTCTTGCGCAGGTCCGCCTCCACTAACCTCACCACGTCGCCGGACACGCCTGAAACGAATCCACAGAGAATTCAGTCAGAGCTCGCTCCGGTTCCGGAGGAGGAAACGACGAAGCATTAATGAAGAGGTGGTTAACAACGCACCAGGGCCACCCATGGTGACCACGGGGGAGGGGGGCGGCTTGGCGTGGACGACGACGAGCTCCACCGCCCGGGCGCCGGCCACGCCCGACGTCGACGCCACATGCCGCACGGCCCACTCGAGCGCGCGGTGGCTGTGGTCGCTGTCGTCCACGGCGACCAGCACCACCGTCTTGCTCCTCGCCTCCTCCGCCGGACCCGCCGCAGACGCCACCGCCTTGGTCTCCGCCATCATTTAACAATGGAAGGACGCGAGGATTGAAACTGATTAGAGAAGGTTTCTTGGTTGAAGTGGCTATAGCTCAGGGCCGCGGGCTAGGCGTATATATAGCTTACTTGTCAGTGGCACGTACGCTGGCGAAACCGGAGGCGCGGTTGCGTGTGGCCGGTTACCGGCGGGAGGTGATGACGGCAGGGCTCCCCCGGTTTCAGTTCAGTTATGTTGCTTTCCACTTCGCATGCATCATCTGCCCGCTTGGATGGGGACGGCGACGGCAGCGTCGTTTATTTTTCCGTCGGTGCGTGCTGATTTCAGATGCACTCGAGATGCGTGTTGAGGTTTGGGATAGAAGAGAATTTGAGAGCGGCACCTTCGTCTTGTGAGAAGAAGAGGAGTATTTTGTTTTGGCGGATTGAGAAGATATTTGCTTTTGTTAAATCCCAAAAGTAATCGAAGAATTGTTTTAGTCTAAGTTTCCCGCTGAAAAGTGTAATTTTAGTGTACTCATTTTTTCTGCCGGGAATTTTTTAGCGTACTCTTGTACAATCGTACTCCTAGAAAAGAACAACTTCATCAAAAATGCGATTGTAATTTTCTAAATTGCGTAGATATAAGCTTCATCAAGAGAAACCTAAAGGGCGTGTATATTAGCGGAGTGGACGATGATTCTGTTCGGTGATCTTCCGGGGAACGAGCCTGCCTGGTTTGTCCTTCGTAGTTCTCCGTGAGAGTCGGAGTTCCGCTGTCTGCTTGCAAATGACTGAGTTTGGTGCGGATCTTCATCCACTTCAGATGGCCTCTATAGTGTGGGTTGGGTTAACGATCCGCACCAATCCTCCCCTATAGGGCATCATCTACGATGAAATTGGAGCTGTTTGCTTAGAGCTTAGGGATGCCGATGATGCCTTATAGGGGAGGATTGATGACGATGATGCATGCATGTTGTCTCAGCGAGGCCCTATAGTGCTGTGCGTGGGGTATCTTGTGTATGCCACTTAGCGGTTGTGATGGTTTAGCCCAGTTTTTTTTATAATAAACTGGACCATTTGGTTTTCGCTCGGGTTTTCTTAAATAACTGAGAAACTATATTCTTCTTAATGAATGCAGCAATCCTGCCAATTCAGGAAAAATAATTGTTGGCGTTGACGATATTGAAAGCCAATTTCTCCCTGCTATTCAACCTAGTAGTCGATGTTCTCTCTAAAATGCTTATTAAGGCTTCCAAACTATTGGTGCAATCGAGTGCTCCGAGAGTTTTGGAGATTGTTGAAAAACAACAGTGAGGGACTAATGTGTTTGCTAATGCACACAATGAGTATAGATCCCTAGATCTTAGAGGAGCTTTCTATAAACTCAGAATGTTATTATCTACGAAGCGGAGAAGAATGCTAAGGCAATCGAGGAGATTGCTATCCAAGAGATTGCGTGTCGGAGATGACCCCCAAAAATATTGTTGAGTCAAAGCAATTGATACACAAGGCATCCGAGACAAAATGACTGCAGCAGAGAAGAATGAAGACGAAGTGAAGATGTGCATTTTCTTCGTAATTCCATTTTCTTACATTGAGTCAGAGGATCACTGTAGTATTAAGAGGGATCAATGTTTCAAGCCTTTGGTCTTTATGTTGCTTAACAGAAAAATATCCAAGTGAGTTGAGAGAAATCTCTTCGTGCGAAAAGTTATTACTTGCCAGCCAGAGATGATGTTGTGACGCCCCAAGACCGACGCTCCAGAAGACTTCCAGCTATTCCGGGTTTCGCCGTGTGTTTTATTTGCGCTTGCTCTTTTTATTTTTGCATTGCATCATGTCATCATGCCATCAAGTCTTTTAATTTTTAAAACTCAACTAAATAAATTGTTCGGATCTTCCGTCCATTTAAATTGAGGGATACTCACTACGGTGACTTCTCTTTATAACATATAAAAGCCTCTCAATATTATTGGGGAGCTATATTAAATTATTCCATTTGTTTGGAATTCACCACAACAAACTTGCATTTTAAATCCCGTTCGATTCTAAGATATTTAAATCCTTGATCTTATCCTTTTTCTTCAATTCAAGTTGTGGAGCTTTGACATTATGTCAGAGTAGCCATGCATCAGTTTTCATCTCAATTGTTTTTTTTTGCCCTTCTAGTCAACCTTTCTTTTCTTTTCTTTTTTCTGTAATAGAAAAGAAGAATCCTGTTTTTTTTCCTTCTTCTTCTCCTTTAACCCGTCCGGCCCATCTCCCTAGGCCCGGCTGGACCGGCCTGACCTAGCTGGCCGATGCCCACCTAACCTCTAACCCTGGCCCGGCCTCCCTCCTCTCGCTCTTCCCGCAGCCGCCGCCACACACAACTCCACGCGATCCCCATCTCTCCCTCGATCTCTCCCTCAATTTAAATGGACGGAAGATATATTAACACACCTATATACTTGGCAATGGGTGGAAGGCTTGGCCTTTTGCTCGATGTTTTGTTCCACTCATGCCACCTTAGAAACCAATAAACCGGTGTTATGTTCCTTGATTTTGCGTTCCTAACACGGTTGGGGTTTATGGGCCCCCCTCGATAATTCGCACTGCTTAAAGCTTTTCCGGCAAGACCCAACTTTGGTTTTAATTTGCCTCATAATAAAAAATTAATTAATTAATTGCATAGGGGGTCATGTCCCCGAGGATTCTTCTACATACAGGGGGCCAGTGCTGATGGTGTTGGTCCCAAACGGGGGTTCGACGGGGCCGCCACGAGGAAACTCGAGGTATCTGGCTCCCGTAAAATCACCCATCCGGACATGGCCTGAGAGGAGATACGCGCGGCCCTCCTGCGCAGGTCCGTGTCCACGTACCTCACCACGTCCCCGGCGGCGGCTGAAATCGACCGATCTCCAGAAATCAGGTCTCCGGCCGGCCGATTAAGATAACCAAGAGAATTACTACTAGGGAGGGGATCGCGGAGGGCGCGTACCGGGGCCGCTGAGGGTGACGACGGAGGACACGGCCGGCTTGGCGTGGACGACGACGAGCTCCATCGGCGCCCCGGCGCCGGCCGTCTCCGCCACGTAGCGCACGGCCCACTCGAGCGCGCTATAGCTGTGGTTGCTGTCGTCCACGCCGACCAGCACCACCATCTCGCCCTTCGCCTTCTCCGTCGGACCCGCCTCCGCCGCCGCGGCCGCCGACGCTGCCTCGGTCTCCGCCATCATGTACAGCAGTCAACGATGCGAGGATTAAAAATGATGAGAGAAGGTGAACTATGGTGGAGGGGGCACTGCACACGACCGAGAGATTAAATCAATTGTTGTGTCTCTAGGGTGCCCCCTACCCCTGTATATAAAGGAGCAAGGGAGGGAGAGGCGGCCGGCCAGGAGGACGCGCCAGGAGGAGTCCTACTCCCACCGGGAGTAGGACTCCCTCCCTTTTCCTTGTTGGATTAGGAGTGAAGAGGGAAGAAGGGAGAAGGAAAGGAAATGGGGGGGGGGGGCGCCGTCCCCACCTCCTTGTCCAATTCAGACTTGGGGGGGAGGGGCGTGCGGCTGCCCCTTGGCCGCCTCTCCTCCGTTACCAATTGGGCCCATGAGGCCCAATAACCTCGGGGGGTTCCGGTAACCCCCCGGTACTCCGGTATATATCCGATAACCCCCGGAACCATTTTGATGTCCGAATATAGTCGTCCAATATATCAATCTTTATGTCTCGACCATTTCGAGACTCCTCGTCATGTCCGTGATCATATCCGGGACTCCGAACAACCTTCGGTACATCAAAACTCATAAACTCATAATATAACCGTCATCGAAACTTTAAGCGTGCGGACCCTAAGGGTTCGAGAAATATGTAGACATGACCGAGACACGTCTCCAGTCAATTACCAATAGCGGAACCTGGATGCTCATATTGGCTTCTACATATTCTACGAAGATCTTTATTGGTCAAATCGCATAGCAACATAGGTTGTTCCCTTTGTCATCGGTATGTTACTTGCCCGAGATTCGATCGTCGGTATCTCAATACCTAGTTCAATCTCGTTACCGGCAAGTCTCTTTACTCGTTCCGCAATACATCATCCCGTAACTAACTCACTAGTCATTTGCTTGCAAGGCTTATGATGTGTATTACCAAGAGGGCCCAGAGATACCTCTCCGACACTCGGAGTGACAAATCCTATTCTTGATCTATGCCAACATCATGAACACCTTCGGAGACACCTGTAGAGCATCTTTATAATCACCCAGTTATGTTGTGATGTTTGATAGCACACAAGGTGTTCCTCCGGTATTCGAGAGTTGCATAATCTCATAGTCATAGGAACATGTATAAGTCATGAAGAAAGCAATAGCAGTAAAACTAAGCGATCATAGTGCAAAGCTAACGGATGGGTCTTGTCCATCACATCATTCTCCTAATGATGTGATCCCGTTGATCAAATGACAACTCATGTCTATGGCTAGGAAACATAACCATCTTTGATCAATGAGCTAGTCTAGTAGAGGCATACTAGGGACACTCTGTTTTGTCTATGTATTCACACATGTACTAAGTTTCTGGTTAATACAATTCTAGCATGAATAAAAGAAATTTATCATGATATAAGAAAGTATAAATAACATCTTTATTATTGCCTCTAGGGCATATTTCCTTCAAAAAGACCGTAGCCGTGGTTTCAGTCTCGCGGTGAAAGCGTAAAGGGACGGACCTCTTGATGGCGCCGTAGCTGTGGCTGCCGACGAGTAGCAGGTCGGCGTGGTCCTTGTCGACGGCGTTGCATAGGACGTGCCGAGGCTCCCCGCCGACCCAAACTGACAAAAAGCGGACAAAAGCGTCGTCCGTTTGGGTCGGCCCGTTGGAGTTTCTCTAATGCCGCTACCTGGCTCGAGCTTTCCATCGAATATCCAGTCCTTCATTTCGCGATTACGCAAAGCTTGCGTATCATTGCATTGATAGAAGGAGTAGAAAGGATACAGATAGGGGTACAACACATGACATGAACGCAAACATGCGTGAAAATGGTGCCCGGAGCAGAAAGACAAGGGATGCTCAGCCCGAAGAGAAGATACAACACAGCTAAACCTACCAAACCCAAACAAAGAGCGTCAAACTCGTACCAACAAGGTCACCAACATCATCGGAGCCAAGATCGGGGACACCGCGAGCGAGTAAGATAGCGCCTTCAAGAAGGAATGCGACGTCGAGACGCCGTCGCCATCCGGTCCGAAGGAGCCGGACCTAGGGTTTCCCTTGAGCTCAAAGAGGGGCGCAGCCGACGGCCTTGACAACGCCTCCAAGGAGGAAACGACATCCGCAGACGTCGTCGTTGCCAGCATCGGCAAACCGAGCAGGGATTTCTCCCTGGCCTGAGGCTGAGCAATCCCTTAGCCGCCGCATCTGGAAACGAGGATGAGGAAGCCAACGCTGATCGGAGCCACCATGTGGGAAGTGGGTTGGCGGGCTGCACCTGCCGTCGGAGGGAGGCACCTCCTCCGGATCCACGAGCATTGAACCATGCAAAAAGAGGAGGCTTTGAAGTGTACAAGGTAGGGCAGATGGTGAAGTAAACCACGAGGGGGTGGGGCGACGACGATTAGCAACGCCGGCAAGCTCGGACTGGAGGGACGCTGATGGGCCTCGAACCCCTCGTTGGTTACCCCATGTGGAAGGTGTAAGATGCAGTAAGTAGAAGTGTTTTCCCCTAGCAAAGATGCCAAGGATCGAATCCCCAGAGACTCCTAGGTTCAACAGGTAGGTGTCAACTGCTAACGACGCAATTAACAATCAACGTGGACCTGCACACAGATACAAATAACTTTGCTCCCAACGAGTACAAAGAGGTTGCCAATCCCTCCGGCCTTGTAGTTCACAAAGGGTTAAAAGCAATATGATAGTAGTGATAGATAGTGTTTTGCAATAGTAAATAAATAGCAGAAAGTAAATAGTGGATGTGATCAATGATGGTAATATGGACCGGAGTCTCATGATGTTCACTAGTGATGTCTCTCTCCCAAAAGACGATAAAACAGCTATGTGAGGTAAACAAATTACAGCTGGGCAATTGACAGGACCACGAACGCAAACCAATGCTGACTACATTGCAAGAAAGGTTGAGGTTCAAAGCATGGGCGGTACGCCAAAGTAAGTAGACCGAAATCCATCAATATCTACTACTAATCATCCACCTTGAGATATCTATCCAGAACATCTCGCTGGTATTAAATTGCGAGTCCCACCCATAGTGTAAACTCAATGCAACAGACAACTGCATTAAAAGAACTTTGCGTAAAGTAAACAATCCTTGCACCCGCGGGCACAAGCACCGTTGTTTTCTCCCTTGTGGTAACATCACATCCCCTAGACTCATGTTTCTGTCACTCAAGCTAGTCATCGAGGGGCATGAACCCACAATCGAGCATAACGTTCCCTCTTGGAGTCACTACTTACTACTCAGCCAAAGCAATAAATAACAACGAAGAACATGCAAGAATTACTTATGAACTAAAATATAAAAGAGGTGAATCAAATATATTACTCAAGATCAATCTGAACATAATCTCATAATCCATCCGATCCCAGCAAACTCAACATAGCAACAGCATAAGGATTACATAGGTGCCTCGATCATATAGGGCAGCTCACGAGGACTAATTAGTGAAGCACAAGAACGGGAGGAGAACATCACATAGCTACTGGTCATGGACTCATGGTCCAAGGGAGACTACTCACGAGTCATCCGGGAGGCGTCCATGGTGGTGGAGAAGCTCCCGGTGGTGATCCTCCCCTCCGGCAGGGTGCCGGGAAGAGTTCTCCTGGTGCTCCCGATCTTGGAAGCGGCGGCGGGGGCGGAACATAGATGGGATCGCGAAAAGAAGTCCTGTTCTGAGGGTTACAGGGAACCCTTTAAATATATGCCAAAGTAGGGCACCGGGGGAGCCTCGGGGGGCCCAGGCGCCCCCCCGGCGCGGCCCAGGGGGTGCGCGCCCACAGGGCGCCTGGAGCCCCTGTGGCCCCCCCAGGCTGCCCTTCGGACGCAGTGTTGTTTCCGGTTCGCTGATTTTTTATATAATTTTTCTGGATTTTACTGGGCAGTTCTCGAAACGTGAAAACCTGAAATAAAAAGATAGCCGAAAACAAAAACTGGCACTGGGGTGCACTGGATTAGTAAGTTAGTCCAAATATGATCAAAAGTGTATGGAAGTGTATTAATATCATAGCAATATCACCCAAAAGTGGCATGGAGCAAGCAGAAATTATAGATACGTTTTGGACGTATCAACATCCCCAAGCTTAATTACTGCTCGTCCTCGAGTAGGTAAATGATAACAAAAATAATTTCTGTTGTGACATGCTATTAACCATATAGGACTTTCTCATAGTCATATGACAAAAGCTTACTGAGACAATGATTCTAAAGTAATTAAGTTGCCTCAAGAGAAAATCACAAATGACTGAAAGTTTTACAACATGAAACTGAAACATCAAAAAGATTTGCAATGAACATGATGTGCAAATATGATCAAGTGATATCTAGCTTTCCCCCTTTAGTGATGCAAAACATAAATGCAAGGGCACCTTCAAGGTTTAAGTGATGACTAGATACAATCATTTCAGAATAAACGATATCACAATCATGCAAAAGACAATGCTACTTTGGGACAATGCACATTACACTCAGAATGACAATCATGCTCTCAGTAGTTGGTGCTTGAAGTGCTAGAGCTTTTTATTTTGAAACATGGAAGCAATTGTGTCAACGGTAGTATTACTTCATATGTGTCATGCATAAAACATCTTATAAGTTGCAAGCCTCATGCATCGAATACCAATAGTGCTCGCTCCTTGTCCTAATTAGCTCGGATCCCCATGGGTTATCATCGCATTGCATATGTTTTAACCAAGTGTCACAAAGGGGTACCTCTATGCCACCTGTACAAAGGTCCAAGGAGATAAATCGCATTTGATTTCTCGTTTTTGATAGATCTCAACTTGAGGACATCCATACCGGGACAACATAGAAAATAGATGATGGACTCCTCTTTAATGCATAAGCATATTCTCATGAGAGATTGAGGATTAAGGTCCAAGCTAAAACTTCCACCATGATGCATGGCTTTGGTTGGCGGCCCAATGTTCTTCTCTAACAATATGCATATTAATTCAACCCACGGTAAATCACCCTTACTTCAGACAAGACGAACATGCATAGCAACTCACATGATATTCAACAAAAGTGTGACAGTTGATGGCGTCCCCAGAAACATGGTTACCGCTCAGCAAGCAACTCATAAGAAATAAGATACATAGGCAACATATTCTTTACCACAATAGTTTTTAGGCTACTTTCCCATGAGCTATGTATTGCATGGTTAATTTGCTTAGTGCAGGTGTAGGTTAGCAAAAGACTGGGAGCGACCAACTAAGAGAGCCATGACGGTCATAATCATGCAGAGCGACAAAGCAATATTGAATCAGGCATGGTAGTTATATCGCTACTCAGAAACAAAAGATCATCAAGGCTTGACAGACTTTCTTTACAGTCTTGAATATGCGTGAGCATACGCCAAGTCAATCAAAATAAATTCTCGAAGGAAGATATTACTAAACCATACCACATCATAGGCAAACAAACCAAGTTGGTACTCCAATAACACATTGGGAACCCCCCAGCTATTTGAGATTAACCAAAAGAAAACCTGAACTATTAAGCACCATCATGAAAGTAGCATCTTTATCATAGACACATTAACCCATGCAACGGAAGCAAACTCTCTTAATAAGGTGAGCATGGTAATTAAAGAGAGTTCAAGCAACCAACTAAATAAAAGCTCTTGAAAAGATAAGCATGAATACTAAGAGCAAAGCACGATAGTAGCTATTTAAAAGACAAAGAACACACACAGCATAAATAGACATGAAAATTCTATGTAATGTTCTAGGTAGAGGTGGAGCGTGTTTCTCTCCCACATAAAGGAATGCTGGGTTCCGACTCGTTATGAAAAACTAAAAAGAAAACTAAAAGCAAGACGCTCCAAGCATAGCACATAACACATGAAGTGATAAAAATATAGCGGAACGAAAGACGAACTGATAATGTTGATGGAGAAGGGGATGCACGGGGGGCATCCCCAAGCTTAGACGCTTGAGTCTCCTTGAATATTTCTTGGGGGTGCACGGGGGCATCCCCAAGCTTGAGCGCTTGACACTCCTGAATCTTTTTATCATCTTCCCTCGCACACTTGAAAACTCCCTTCATACATAACTCATCATAATCTGATTAGCGAGGTTAGTACCCTTAATAAAATAATTATACCTTGCTGGAAATAAGGATATTTTTGAAGTTCTACTGTTTCTCAAGATTGCCAAAAGGTTTTTGCAAAGAAAAAGCAAGTTCTCAATTTGCAAAGTGAAGGTAAGGCAAAACATGACAGAATCTGTGAAAAACAGAACAACAGGCAGTAATTGACCTGTTCGGGATACTTCTACAACTCAAATCAAAAAACTCAGAACTGACGCACGAAAGACAATTATATAGAGAAAGCTGTCGAAAAAATTCAGACCAAAAAGATGATCTGGTGATTTTATACGGATTTTTCTATCCAAGGACAGAATCTGTTTCCTGGACAGCACCTCACAACTTTTGAACTTTCTAGCAATCAGAGGCTATACTTGGCACAAATATGAACAGAAAAGATACAATGATGATGCTACAGCAGTAAACAACATCAAGACTCAACAAAAGCAAAAAATTTATTCATGTGGGCTGCCTCCCAAAAGCGCTTTCTTTTATGCCTTTAAGCTAGGCATAATGCATAGATCAAGTTTTATCAAGAGTAAAAGAATAGCTAGCCCGTACAACGGACTCAAAAGGTAATTGACCTTCTTACGAGGGAAGTGTTCCATCCCTTTCTTGAGAGGAAACTGAAATTTTATATTACCCTCTTTCATGTCAATGACAGCACCAACGGTGCGCAAAAAGGGACGTCCCAAAATAATTGGACATGAAGGATCACATTCAATATCCATAATAGTGAAATCAACGGGCACATAATTATCATTGACAACAATAAGAACATCGTCGATCCTCCCCAAAGGTTTCTTTATGGAAGAATCAACGAGAACATTACCAAAAGAACAAGAATCAAAAGGTTTCAATTTAAGCATATCATATAGTCTTTTGGGCATAATAGAAGTACTAGCTACAATATCACATAAAGCAAAGCATGAGAAATTGTTTATCTTAATTTTAATCATAGAATCCCAACCATCTCCTAGCTTTCTAGGTATGGAGGCTTCTACTCTGAGTTTCTCCTCCCTAGCTTTGATGAGAGCATTAGTGATATGCTCTGTGAAGGCAAATTAAGCGTGGTAGTGTTCGGATCCTTAGCCATTCCTTGTAGAAAGGCGACAACTTCTGAAATACTACAATTATCAAAATCAATTTTATCATTAGTGGGCAGAATTGTAGTGTCATCCTCTTTGTTTAATTCGCTCTCTATTATAAGAGTTTGAACATCTTCCCAAGTTTGGGGAAGCTCAGGAGCAATTTTAAACTAAGGCTCATACTTTTTTCCTGGAAGACCATGCCATGGGCATAACTCTCCGTCATAACTAGTGTAATCACAAGGTTTATCTTATTTGTAAACCCCGTCAGAGATAAGTGGGGGCAATGGAAGTAGGGGTGTACTCCTCCCATTTAGTGTTTTTGGTAGAACCCATAGTAGCAAGCAAGCAAGATAACTATTTTTGTGATTTTCGACAAAAGGAACTAAAGCAAAAATGAAAGGTAAACTAACAAGACTAAAAAGCAAAGGTAAAAGATAGCATGCAACTCCCCTATCCTGAAGAGTGGAGTCCCCGGCAACGGCGCTAGAAAATACTCCTTGATGGGCCTCGAACCCCTCGTTGGTTACCCCAAGTGGAAGGTGTAAGATGCAGTAAGTAGAAGTGTTTTCCCCTAGCAAAGATGCCAAGGATCGAATCCCCAAAGACTCCTAGGTTCAACAGGTAGGTGTCAACTGCTAACGGCGCAATTAGCAATCAACGTGGACCTGCACACAGATACAAATAACTTTGCTCCCAACGAGTACAGAGAGGTTGTCAATCCCTCCGGTCTTGTAGTTCACAAAGGGTTAAAAGCAATATGATAGTAGTGATAGATAGTGTTTTGCAATAGTAAATAAATAGTGGATGTGATCAATGATGGTAATATGGACCGGAGTCTCATGATGTTCACTAGTGATGTATCTCTCCCAAAAGACGATAAAACAGCTATGTGAGGTAAACAAATTACAGCTGGGCAATTGACAGGACCACGAACGCAAACCAATGCTGACTACATTGCAAGAAAGGTTGAGGTTCAAAGCATGGGCGGTACGCCAAAGTAAGTAGACCGAAATCCATCAATATCTACTACTAATCATCCACCTTGAGATATCTATCCAAGACATCTCGCTGGTATTAAGTTACGAGTCCCACCCATAGTGTAAACTCAATGCAACAGACAACTGCATTAAAAGAACTTTGCGTAAAGTAAACAATCCTTGCACCCGCGGGCACAAGCACCGTTGTTTTCCCCCTTGTGGCAACATCACATCCCCTAGACTCATGTTTCTGTCACTCAAGCTAGTCATCGAGGGGCATGAACCCACAATCGAGCATAACGTTCCCTCTTGGAGTCACTACTTACTACTCGGCCAAAGCAATAAATAACAACGGAGAACATGCAAGAATTACTTATGAACTAAAATATAAAAGAGGTGAATCAAATATATTACTCAAGATCAATCTGAACATAATCTCATAATCCATCGGATCCCAGCAAACTCAACATAGCAACAGCATAAGGATTACATAGGCGCCTCGATCATGTAGGGCAGCTCACGAGGACTAATTAGTGAAGCACAAGAACGGGAGGAGAACATCACATAGCTACTGGTCATGGACTCATGGTCCAAGGGAGACTACTCACGAGTCATCCGGGAGGCGTCCATGGTGGTGGAGAAGCTCCCGGTGGTGATCCTCCCCTCCGGCAGGGTGCCGGGAAGAGTTCTCCTGGTGCTCCCGATCTTGGAAGCGGCGGCGGCGGCGGAACAGAGATGGGATCGCGAAAAGAAGTCCTGTTCTGAGGGTTACGGGGAACCCTTTAAATATATGCCAAAGTAGGGCACCGGGGGAGCCTCGGGGGGCCCAGGCGCCCCCCGGCGCGGCCCAGGGGGGGGGGGGCGCCCACAGGGCGCCTGGAGCCCTTGTGCCCCCCCTAGGCTGCCCTTCGGACGCAGTGTTGTTTCCGGTTCGCTGATTTTTTATATAATTTTTCTGGATTTTTCTGGGCAGTTCTCGAAACGTGAAAACCTGAAATACAAAAACAGCCGAAAACAGAAACTGGCACTGGGGTGCACTGGATTAGTAAGTTAGTCCAAATATGATCAAAAGTGTATGGAAGTGTATGAATATCATAGCAATATCACCCAAAAGTGGCATGAAGCAAGCAGAAATTATAGATACGTTTTGGACGTATCAGACGCAGATCCGAGTTGCCGTGGCCACTGCTGTCGGGACATCGAGGAGCCAGGCGAGCTGGAAGGGACGCAGCTGCTGGGTTCTCGAGGCCGGAGCCGCCCGGCAGAGGACACCGGCAGCCATGGACATCGGAGAGACGCGGGTCCAAGTTCACCGGGGCCGGAGCAGCGCTAGCAAGTACCCGCCTTGAGGGGCTTCGTGACTGCCACTAGCAATGTAGCTTCGTCGCCTCCACGCGTGAGCCATCACCGCACCTCGGGAGGGAGAGGGCCATCAGATACGAGGGAGGCGCCTGCGGAAGGCAGACTGCGAACACCCCCGCGACTGGCCGCAGATCCCGCACCCAACCCACGGCTAGGTGCACTAGCAGGGCATGGCCTCACCGCGGAGGGTGGGGAGGGCGTCGGGCAGGAACTTGCAGCAGCGCTGGGAGGAGTGCCGCCCGCGCGAGATCCAAGGGGCGAGGGGGACGCGGGGCTGGGGGTGGGGGGACGCGCGGGGGCCGGATTCGGCCGGCGGTAGACTCGCCGGTCAACCCACCGGCGGCAGCACGGCGGAAACGGGCGGGGGTGGCGCATCCCAGCGGCGGCGGGTGGATCCGCGGGGTGGGGAAGGGGAAGCGCGTCGGGGATGGATCCGCCCCGCCGCCACCATCCCGGGGCACGACAAGGCTTCGCCGGCCGGCCCTCCGGCGGTGGCACAGCGATGGCGGGCGCATAGGGGTCCTGGCGGCGGTGGATGTGGTTCCCCTCGTGTCGCCAGAGGAGGGCAACGCGGCATGTTTGAGCACACACACCAGGTGGGCAATGAAGAAGGCCACGACCTAGAGGATATCTTCCTAATATATAGATTAAAGGATGTTTTTTTTGTGGTATAGTATATTGTAAATTCAGCATTAGTTTGAACCACATAGAATACTCTTTTCCAACTAAGCACTCTCAGCTCCGCATAACATAGCGTTTGGCACATTTTCGGAAAGAACTAAAATAGTACTTCCTCTCATCCTTTTTAGTCCACACATAAGTTTTGTTCGAAGTCAAAGTGCCTTTACTTTGACCGAACTTATAGAAAAAAATATAAACATTTACAATGCCGAACCAACATTGTTAGATTCATTACGAAATATAGTTTCATAATATACATATTTGATATTGTAGATGTTGATACTTCTTAATAAAAAATTGATAAAATTTTACAAAGTTTGATTTGACACAAATCTAATATGCGGAGTAAAAAGAACCTGAGGGAGTATGAGGCATGGTGTCCTCTCTATGCGGGGCAGCAGGTTCATCTAAAATAATGATTTCGGTTACCAATGATGACAAGAGAGATAATAGATAATACTCCCTCAGTTCCATAATGTAGTGCATATAGATTTTTGTAAAAATCAAACATTACAAACTTTGATCATATTTATAGAGAAAAGTAGGTACATCTAGAATGCCAAATTCACATCATTGGATACATCATGAGTTATATTTTCAGAATGTACATGTTTGATATTGTAGATGTAGATAATTTTCTCTATACACTTGGTCAAAGTTGGCAAAGTTTGATTTTCGTAAAAATATATAGACACTACATTGTGGAATGGAGGAAGTATTGGTCAGGATAACTACCATGTGCCCTCCCACTGAACTTCTTTCTATCCAAAAAAGGAAGAGCGCGCCAAAACAAAAAAGAATCTGGAAAAAACTCCGTCGTCCATCATTGCCTAGCACCACGACTTGCACCACCACGCATCCCGGTGACTGGATGGTGCCACCGATACAAAAAGAAAATAATTAAAGCAAGTAGAAGCTGGTTCAAGTGCTTCAAAAAGTCACTACTATTAGATGGATCATCCAATTTGGAATCTGTTTTTACATTATGTTGGTTTCAGCAAGATTCCTTGGAATTACCCCTTTTCTTGATTGCATTTTGCATACATATCTATTATATTTTTACACTAGTGTTGATTGAAAAAAAAAACTAGACCACTGTGTACAATTTTTCGGGAATCAACTAAATTTTCATATTGGGTTGACGGTATTTTTGCCCGGCTCTCTTGCATTGTTGGAATGTGTCTTCCATTTTTGAACTGATACTACTGTAGTTTTTCCGGCTGAGTGTAGTTGATTTTTAGGCTATGTGAATGCAATTCTTGTTAAGTCTAAAACAATCCATTTTTAGTTGTCTTATGCAAGTAAACACTAACAAAAACATGGAGCCGTTATTTAACGATATTTTAGCCTAAGTTTATTTTTAACAACAATAAAATAGCAATTGTCTTATGCAAGTAAACACTAATACAAAAATATTTCATTTCTTGAAAGTAAAAAATGGGGTAAAAAGTTCATCAAAAGAGAGGGATCATTGAATGTTGAGTCTCTTGAAAAACGGATAATTTGTGATGATATCAGAAGATGACCACCCAAGCATCATGGCGTAAATAGTGTTCTTTCTGTTTTTATTTGCTCTGTTTAGCTTTGTTGTAAGTCAAATTGTATAAAGCTTGACCAAGTTTGTAGAAAACAATACAAATGTTTACAAAAACAAGCACATATAATGTGCAAATATATTTGATGGATTTAACGTACTGGTTTAGTATTGCATACGTTAATAACTTTTTTCTATAAATTTGGTCGAAAGTTTACACAGATTGACTGCTAGTATGCAGAGTAATGAATAGAAGAAAAAAAGTACAAACTTTGGAGTAGAAATAACTTAGTGGGGATACATTGTGTAGGCACGCAAATGGCACTATCCCAACACTTGAACTGGGCACGATCGATCCAACACCGCAAATGGCGATCAGTTCCTGGATTTGGGCTGCTTGACTATCATCACCGAGCAGTGCGCGTGGTGGGCGCAGTAGTCGCTCACGCTCCCGAGCAATGCCCTGCAAGAAAGAGGAGTTCAGACAAAACACAGTCACCATTAGTTTCAGTCTCGCGGTGAAAGCGTACACTGCAGGACAAAATCACGGACCTCTTGATAGCGCCGTAGCCGTGGCTGCCGACGACGAGCAGATCGGCGTGGTGCTTGTCGACGGCGTTGCACAGGACGTGCCGCGGCTCCCCGTCGACCACCTCCACCACGCCCTGCACCTGCATGCGGTTTCGTTACGTATAAGCAGCAGCAGGTTACAGATATGCAAGGTGTGATCGTCCATGGAGCAATGCGACGAGCTGCCAGCGGAGTTGTTGGTAGCGGATGTTACCGAGTTGGCGAGGCAGAGGCGGCGCGCCCTGTCGACGACGCCCTGGGCCTTTTTGCGCAGGTCCGCCTCCACTAACCTCACCACGTCACCGGACACGCCTGGAACGAATCCGCAGAATTCAGTCAGAGCTCGCTCCGATTCCGGAGGAGGAAACGATGAAGCATTAAAGAAGAGGAGGTTTGGCGTGGACGACGCACCAGGGCCACCCATGGTGACCACGGGCGAAGGGGATGGCTTGGCGTGGACGACGACGAGCTCCACCGGCCGGGCGCCGGGCACGCCGGACGTCGCCGCCACGTGCCGCACGGCCCACTCGAGCGCGCGGTAGCTGTGGTCGCTGTCGTCCACGGCCACCAGCACCACCGTCTTGCTCCTCCCCTCCTCCGCCGGAGCTGGACTCGCCTCCACCGCAGCAGCCACCGCCTTGGTCTCCGCCATCATATAACAATCGAAAACGACGCGAAGATTCCCTTCAAACTGATTAGAGAAGGTTTCCTGGTTGAAGTGGTTATAGCTCAAGGCCTATATGGCTATATATAGCTTACTTGTCTGTCAGTCGCCATTGGGGATTTGGGGGTGTGAGAGTAGCACGTACGCTGGCGAAACCGGAGGCGCGGTTGCGTGTGGCCTGGTTACCGGCGGAAGCTGATGACGGCAGGCATCCCCCGGTTTCCGTTCAGTTCTGTTGCTTTTCACTTGTCAGTTGTCATCATCTGCCCGCTTGGATGGTGAGGGCCACGGCAGCGACGGTTCGGGGGCATGCTGGTCGTTTCTTTTCTTTCTGTGCGTGCTGACTTCTAATGCACCCGAGATGCGTGCTGAGGTTTGAGATAGAAGACAATTTGAAAGCTGCACCTTTGTCTTGGGAGAAGATGTTTTTTTTTCAACTTCCGATGTATTCCCTCTGTTCTTAAATATAAGATTTTTAGTAGGTTTTAATATAAACTACACACGGAGTAAGATGGATGAATCACCCTCTAAATATGTCTATAAACATTCGTATGTAGTCCGTATTGAAATCTTTAAAAGGCTTATATTTAGAAACGGGGGTATTCATCTTCAGTTGTACAATGAACAAAAAAAAATTACATCAATATTCGTGGACTACATACCGATGACTACAAGCACTGAAGCGAGCCAGAGGTGTGGGCCGTCATCACCCTCCCTTTTTGGAGTCAGGCAAAACTTCTTGTGATAGACAGTCGAGATGTGGTCGTGTTAAGGTCCCATAAGACCACCGCACCAAAACAGGCCAACAACCGCCACCGATGAAGAGACGCGTAGATCGGAAGGATCAAACATGAAAACACAAACATAGATGAATGAAGACGGGATCCGAGTAGATCCATCAAAGACAACCATCGATCGAATTCCGCGAGATCTGACGGTGACTGTGACGCCCGGATAATTAAGCTACAGTGAACCTTCGATAATGAGGCCACGTCACCACGATTATTGTTGTTAATCTTGCGTGATTCAAAACAAAGTCAAATTTCAAGATTTAAAATAAAGTCAAACATTAAAAGTTTCAAAAGTCAAAACTAAAATGTTCTAAAAATGACAAATAAATCATATGTAATATTTGGTGGAGAGACCACACTTTTATAAAGAGTTTAAGTGCATTGCTATAATTAAAAGCAGTGGCTAAAATAATTAGTTAAATGCCTTTTGTAATGTATAAAATATTAGACTAAATTATTTGGGTGCCCAAGCTATTGTGGCATTATAATAAGTAGTAACATTAATTTAGGAACTCAATTTATATTCTGTAAAACTATAGTAAGTAGAAAATAAAATAAAACTAAAATAAAAGAAACAATAAAAAAAAGAAAAGAAAATAAGAAAATTATAACAAAACAAAAAAAGGAGAAGAACCCCCCTGCTGGGCCGTGGCCCAGCTGGCCACCTAGGCCATCCGGCCCAGCCGCCCCCCTCGCCCTACCTAACACACCACCGACACCCCCCTCTCCCCCTCGATTCCTATCTCCCCCCACGCCCCCTCTGCCCGATCTGGATCGGGAGCTTCGGCCCCAACCCCCGACGCGATGATCGCCGCCGCCTGGAGCCCCTCTGCCTTGGCCAACACCGCCGCCGTCTTCCC
>LR738710.1:72417319-72436817 GCA_902687465.1 Secale cereale
CCCCCCTCTCCCCCTCGATTCCTATCTCCCCCCACGCCCCCTCTGCCCGATCTGGATCGGGAGCTTCGGCCCCAACCCCCGACGCGATGATCGCCGCCGCCTGGAGCCCCTCTGCCTTGGCCAACACCGCCGCCGTCTTCCCCGCTACGCCGAGGCCCACCCCACCCGACAGCCTCCTCGCGGGTCCTCTTCCTCAGCTCCTCTGCTTCGCCCTCACGCCCACCGGCCCGTTCCGCCGCCGGACCTCGCCGGCAGGGTCCCTCCAGCTGCCCCGAGCTGCTACTCGTCATCGATGTGAGCACGACCTGATTTCCCCTCTATTCCCTTCCTCAGTGTGTAGCTATAGCGCCGGCACCGCCATTGTTTTGCTCGCGCCGCTGCCGGGCACCTTGCCGCCGTGGCCACGACGAGCAACGCTCGCATTCGAGCACTACAACATGCTCCTCGCATCGCCAGGAGGCCGAAGAGCTACTCAGCGACTGCTGCACTGCCCCGCGTCCACGTGCGGCTCCGTCGCCGCAGCCTTTCCCCCACCGCCGCAGCTGGCCTCGCCGCCGGCCACCACGAGTCCCTCCCTGCCGCTCACCTCGCGCCACTACCGCCGCTTTCGCCAGCCCCCCCGTCCTGCCTCCGCCTGCGTGCTCCCGCCCCGGCCGTCGCATCCGTGCTCCAGCCCCGGCCGCCGCATCCGCCATGGCGCGCTTGTTTGCCGTTGGGCGGTCACGCCCTGGCCGCCCCTCCGCCGCTGGCCTCGCAGGCCGCCGGCCGCAGCAGCTGCGCCGCCCGGCATCACCACGCCCGTGCGGCGCCCCTCCTCGGTCCGTCGATCTGGGTGGATGCCCAGTCGGGCGTCGGGCGCCCGTAGCCCACTGCTTCCTGCCCGATCCGCTAAGCCCCTTGACCCTGTGACAAACGGGCCCCACGGCCAGAACAAATGTTAAAAAAAAAGGGGAACAAAAAAAATATAAATAAATAAATAAAATAATAGTAAAGTATTAATGAATTTATTAACTTAATTAACCTAATTAGATTAACCTAATTACTGTTTAGCCTAATAAATTGGTAGCTAATTATTTAGTCAATGACATGCCGGACCCACATGTCTGTTGACCCAGTCAACAAACGGTTGACTGCTGACATCATGCTGACATCACGCTGACGTCATAATTATATTTTCTGATTAAATTAATTTTGTTAATTCAAAAAAAAAATCTTTTAAAATTAATATAAAATAAACCGTAGCTCGGATGGGAAAACTTTGTACATGAAAGTTGCCCAGAACGACGAGACGAATCCGAATACGCGGTCCGTTCGTCCGGCACACATCTCTATCATACCGAACATGCAACATTCCCCTCTGTTTCATCTGCCCGAAAATGCCTAACACCAGGAATACTTTCCCGGATGTTATTCCTCTTCGCCTGTATCACCGAGCACCGCGTTAAGTCACACGTAGCACCGCCTTTTGCCATGTTATTCTTTGTGTTGCTATTGTTTGCTCTGTTATTTATTTGTTTCCCCTTCGTTGCTTCCTTTCGGTAGACTCCGATACCGTGATAGACCCCGAGACCCTTGATGCTTCGGTGTTCGACTACGGCTACGCTTCCGAAGATTCCTTTCGTCTGCAGAGCTTCCAGGCAAGCCCCCCCTTTGATCACCAGATATCGCCTATTCTCCTCCCTCTTACTCTTGCATTAGTTTACTACTGTTGTGATTCGATAACTCCTATTCTGATGCATAGCCTGTCATTGTTGCTACAACTGTTGATACATTACCTGTCATCCTAATGCTTAGTATAGGATGCTAGTATTCCATCAGTGGCCCTACACCCTTGGCCGTCTGCCCTGCTATTCTAACGGGCCGTGATCACTTGGGGGTGATCACGGGTATATACTATATACATACACTTTACATGATACATGATGTGACTAAAGTCGGGTCGGCTCATTGAGTACCCGCAAGTGATTCCGATGTGGGGGCTGAAAGGACAGGTGGCTCCATCCAGGTAGTGGTGGGCCTGAGTTCCCGACGGCCCCCGAGTGGATCTTTGTGGCGGAGCGACAGGGGCAGGTTGAGACACCCAGTCGAGAGGTGGCCTGGCCCTGGTCGTTGTCCGCGGTTATTTCATAATAACACGCTTAACGAGTTTGGATATTTGATCTGAGTCTGGCCATTTGGTCTATACGCACTAACCAGCTACGTGGGAATAGTTATAGGTACTCGACGTCGTGGTATCAGCCGAAGCCTTCTTGACGTCAGCGGTTTAGCGGCGCGCTCCGGGTTGGACCGCGTAACGCAACTTCCTTAGTAATGGAGGTTGCTAGGTCTGCTCACCGGCCGCGTACGCAACGTGCAGGTGTGCGTTGGGCGATGGGCCCGGACCCCTGCGCGCCTAGGACTTAGACCGGCGTGCTGACCTCTCTGCTGTGCTTAGGTAGGGCTGCGACGTGTTGATCTTTCGAGGCCGGGCATGACCCTGGAAAGTGTGTCCGGCCAAATGGGATCAAGCGTGCTGGGTTATGTGGTGCACCCCTGCAGGGAAGTTAATCTATTCGAATAGCCGTGTCCCTCGGTAAAAGGACGACCCGGAGTTGTACTCCGACCTCATGACAACTAGAACCGGATACTTAATAAAACACACCCTTACAAGTGCCAGAGATAACTCGGTGGTTGCTCTCTCACAGGGTGATGTGCGGGAGGATCGCCGAGTAGGATTATGCTATACGATGTTACTTGGTGAACTTACCATCTATTCCCTTCTACTGCTTCAAGACGGAGGCCGCGAGAAGCGGGGATACTTGTTACTTTCTAGCTATCCTCCTCTTCTGCTGCAAGATGGAGGTTACGAGAAGCGTAGTCTTCGATTGCATTAGCTATCCCCCTCTTATTCTGCTTTCTGCAGTTCAGACCACATATATTACCCCTTTGCACAAATATCATTGCATATGTAGTGTAGGTCCTTGCTTGCGAGTACTTTGGATGAGTACTCACGGTTGCTTTGCTCCCCCCTTTTCCCCCTTTCTTCCTTTCTTCTCGGATGATGCAACCAGGTGGTGGAGTCCAGGAGCCAGATGATCCCGAGGTTGTTTCTACATGGAGTTCGGCTACGAGGAGTAGTTAGGAGGTCCCAGGCAGGAGGCCTTGCCTTTTCGATCGTTGCTATATTTGTGCTAGCCTTCTTAAGGCAAACTTGTTTAACTTATGTCTGTACTCAGATATTGTTGCTTCCGCTGACTCTTGTGTTTTCGAGCTTTTGTATTCGAGCCCTCGAGGCCCCTGGCTTGTAATATAAAGCTTGTATTATTTAATTTGTGTCTAGAGTTGTGTTGTGATATCTTCCAGTGAGTCCTTGATCTTGGTCGTACACATTTGCGTGCATGATTAGTGTACGGAAAAATCGGGGGCGTCACAGTGACACACTTCCACACGCCCTCCGGTGATGCCAGATGCACTACCTGAATGGGGCTAGGCGGGGAGAACCTCATTCCATCTTCATGGAGGCGCCGCCGTCTTGTCTTCCTGATGAGGACACAAACCCTAACAAAACCAAAATAAACATCTAAAAACGAAGTCCTCTCGCCGACAAATGGCAGGATCCACCACGCCCCCATGGCTCTAGGGTCACCGGAGAGGAGGTGGACTGGCGCCGGCAGGAGATAAATGAACCCTAGCTTTTTTGGAGGATACAACAGTTGCGTGTAGAAGATGTTTTGTTTTGACGGGTTGGGTAGAAGATATTTGGTTTTGTTAAATCCCAAGTAACCTAAGAATTATTTGATGGGCAATGCCTAAGTTTCCTGCTGAAAAGTGTAGTTTTGGTGTACTTTTGTGCATTTTGTAGAAAAAAAACAACTTCATAAAAAATGAATTGCAGTTTTCTAAGTTGACGCAGATACAATATTCATCAAGAAAAACCTCAAGGACGTGTATATTAGCAGAGTGGACCCAAATGGTCCACTCGTTTCTCGTTTCTCTCAACCAAGTTTTGCAAATTTGTTGCGTTATTATCCAAAAATTTATGTAGCCAAGTGAGATCCTGACCCCCCTCATTGTCCCACAGGCAGTTGACCTAAATCGCTGCCAGCGCCACCCAACCTTCCTCTCCCTCTCTCTTGCCGCTATCAGCTCTTGTTGACCTGCAGCGACGGGATCTGCTACGCGTGGTGGCACTCTGTTCTGCGGTGGTGTCCAAAGCTGCGGGGATGTGATACGTCCCAAAAGTATCTCATTTTCCAAAACTTTTGCTCTTATTTTGGATACTAATTTGCAGAAGATGGGCACCGGATGTTGGCCGAAGACCGCAAGCTCAGGGGAGGGTGAAGTCTATTTTAAACCCTGAGATTGTAGAACACGACGTAGATGAACCTCCAGGTCTAAATTCCTGAAGTTTGTACCCTATACTTGTTGATCCCGGTCAATTTAAACGCTGAATCCGTTTGGCGAACCGGGAAAATTACTATCCCGGACGGGATCACTCTGCACAGTCACTGACCACCCGGACCCATGTGTCATCATTATTTTTCCGATTCATCACCAACCTCTCTGTCTCTCTCCCCGGGCGTCCACGTCGGGCTCGTCAACTTCTCATATCTCAAGCCTGCTGGAACACTTCGAGCTTGTTGGCTGCTTCAACTACGGCAGGGTAGAGTTCATGGCGCGACGGCGAGCGTGTTCATCCAAGCTCTGCTTCATCGGCGTTTGTACGACCAAGCGTGTCTCCTACATACCCCTGATGTGTGTCATCCACAAGGCCACCTTGAGCACCCAGCTAGCCACAACTTTCTGATTCTTCCGATGGCAGGAGCTGCCTCCGTCTTGTAGAAAGACCCGGAGCACTAGCTTTCCTGGTCTCCTACAGGAGGTAAGCCCCACGACGCCTTTGTGCTACCGAGGTGCTCCTACAGCACTTCTGAGCGCAGGCGTTAAACAACACCGTTGTTAGCGCAACCTCCATGGCGACGCGTTGCCGGACCTGCGGAGGGCAGGGGAGGAGGAACATGTGCTCGCGCGATTTGTAGCGGCAGAAAAATAAGAAAAGCACATGCGTGCGGACAGCTGGGCCTGAACGCAATGGCCGGGAACACCTTGCCATCGTCCAGGGCACGAACAAAAGCACGGTCATGGCGATGGTGTTGTCAACTTGTCATACATAAGGTACATAGACTAGGCCCGCCACTCAAGCTCACCAATCAGCCATAGGTTGTGATTTGTGAAGCTCGTGTCATCGTGTGTGACATTGGACCTCCTCGGCAACTCGTAGTTCACGACCGTGTCAGCCCCTTGTGCATGCCCCGCGCCCGTGGACAGCCGCAGCGACTTCAGTACACCACCGCGAGCAGATCAGAATAGTTATGCATCCCAGCGAACACATCATCGCTAGAAAGTGTCCCTACCGTGGACCAAGAGCGGGCGGAGGCGGCCAGCGGACTCCTTGCTCAGCCAGGGTGTCGGCCACATGGTCAGTGAGGTGCTCCGTGGCAGCCTTTCCATCATGTCATGGCGCGAGAAAGCACACTAAGCAGCCGCCCTGCAAGACAAAGTCGCCGGCAGCAACAGCAACAGCTCCGGCGCCTCCGCGCGGCGATGCCGGACGTTCGTGCGGCAGCGGCGCCTCTCGCAAGCATTCGCAACTACAAAAGAAGAATTAAGATAAATCTAACCATAGCATGAAACATATAGATCCAAACCAGTCCCTTACGAAATAGCGCACAAACTAGGGTTTAAACTTCTGTCACTCTAGCAACCCATCATCTAATTACTACTCCACAATGTCTTTCCTTAGGATCAAAGATCGTGAAGTGCCATGTAATCAACATTCACATGACACCACTAAATGAACCAACAACATACATATCATCAAAATATCAAACGAATACCAAATTCACATGATTACTTATGACAAGACTTCTCCCATGTCCTCAAGAACAAAAGTAACTACTCACAAATGATATTCATGTGCAAGATCATAGGGGTATTGAATATCATTAAGGATCTGAACATATAATGTTCCACTAGATAAACCAACTAGCATCAACAACAGGATGTAATCAACACTATTGGCAACCCACATGTACCAATATGAGGTTTTGAGATAAAGATTGAATACAAGAGATGAACTAGGGTTTAATATGAGATGGTGTTGGTGAAGATGTTGATGAAGATTGGCCTCCACGATGAGAGGGTTGTTGATGATGTCGATGGCTTCAATTTTTCCCCTCCCGGAGGGAAGTTTCCCCGGCAGAATCTCTACCAAAGAGCAAAAGTGCTCCTGCCCAGGTTCCGCCTCAAGACAGCGGCACTTCATCCTGAAAGTCTTCTCCTTTTTTCCTAGGGAAAATAGGATTACATACCGGAAGATGAGTGATACGTCCATTTTGCATCATGCTTATATGTTGATATTTATTGCATTATGGGCTGTTATTACATGTTTTGTCACAATACTTATGCCTTTTCTCTCTTATTTTACGATGTTTACATAAAGAGAGAGAATGCCGGCAGCTGGAATTCTGGGCTGGAAAAGGAGCAAACTCTGGAAACCTATTCTGCACAACTCCAAAAGCCCCAAAACTTCACAGAACTCCGTTTCAGAAAATATAAAAAATATCTGGCGAAAGAAGACCACGAGGGGGGCCACCTGTTGTCCACGAGGGTGGGGCGCGGCCCCCTCTCTGGGCGCGCCCCCCTGTCTCGAGGGCCCCTCGAAGGCCCCCCGATGCCCATCTTCTCCTATATGAGGTGTTTTGATCTGGAAAAAATCATAAGGAGGCTTTTGGGACCAGACGTCGCCGTCTCGAGGCGGAACCGAGGCGGAAACAAATCTAGGGCTCCGACAGAGCTGTTCAGCCGGGGATACTTCCCTCCGGGAGGGGGAAATCATCATCACCAACAACTCTCCCATCTTGGGGAGAGCTATCTTCATCAACATCTTCACCAGCACCATCTCCTCTCAAACCCTAGTTCATCTCTTGTATCCAATCTTTGTACCCAAACCTCATATTGGTACCTGTGGGTTGCTAGTAGTGTTGATTACTCCTTGTAGTTGATGCTAGTTGGTTTATTTGGTGGAAGATCATATGTTCAGATCCATTATGCATATTAATACCCCTTTGATCATGAACAATATTATGTCTTGTGAGTAGTTACTTTTGTTCCTGAGGACATGAGAGAAGTCTTGCTATTAGTAGTCATGTGAATTTCTTTGTTCGATATTTTGATGAGATGTATGTTGTCTCTCCTCTAGTGGTGTCATGTGAACGTCGACTACATGACACTTCACCATTACATGGGCCTAGAGGAAGGCATTGGGAAGTAATAAGTAGATGATGGGTTGCTAGAGTGGCAGAAGCTTAAACCCTAGTTTATGCGTTGCTTCGTAAGGGGCTGATTTGGATCCACTTGTTTCATGATATGGTTAGGTTTACCTTAATACTTCTTTTGTAGTTGCGGATGCTTGCATTAGAGGTTAATCATAAGTGGGAGGCTTATCCAAATAAGGACAGCACCCAAGCACCGGTCCACCCACATACCAAACTATCAAAGTACCGAACGCGAATCAGATGATCGTGATGAAAACTAGCTTGACGATAATTCCCATATGTCCTCGGGAGCGCTTTCCTTTATATAAGAGTTTGTCTAGGCTTGTCGTTTGCTACAAAAAGGATTGGGCCATCTTGCTGCACCTTATTTACTTTTACCTTTTGTCACTTGCTACCAATTACCTTATCACAAAACTATGTGTTACCTATAATTTCAGTGCTTGCAGAAAATACCTTACTGAAAACTGCCTATCATTTCCTTCTGCTCCTCGTTGGGTTCGAGACTCTTACTTATCGAAAGGACTACGATAGATCCCCTACACTTGTGGTCATCAAGACTCTTTTCTGGCGCCGTTGTCGGGGAGTGAAGCGTCTTTGGTAAGTGGAATTTGGTAAGGAAAATTTTATATAGTGTGCTGAAATTTATTGTCACTTCTTACTATGGCTCATAATTCTTTGAGGGGCTTGTTCGGGTGTCTTCACCCCGACCAGAAGAACAAAGGGTTGCTCCTAAACCTACTGCACCTACTGAAAATGTTTGCTTTGAAATCCCTTCGGGTATGGTAGACAAACTGCTTGAAAATCCTTTTATAGGAAACAGAACACTGCATCCCGATTTACACCTAATCTATGTGGATGAAGTTTGTGGATTATTTAAGCTTGCAGGTATGCCCGAGGATGTTATCAAGAAGAAGGTCTTCCCTTTATCTTTGAAGGGGGGTGCATTGGCATGGTTTAGGCTATGTGATGATATTGGATCAGGGAACTATAATCGTCTGAAGTTGGAATTTCATCAGAAGTTCTACCCTATGCACCAGGTTCATCGTGATCGTAATTATACCTATAATTTTTGGCCTCGCGAATGAGAAAGCATCACTCAAGCTTGGGGGAGGCTTAAGTCAATGGTATATTCATGCCCCAATCATGAGCTCTCAAGAGAAATGATTATTCAAAAAAATTATGCTCGGCTTTCTCTCAATAATTGCTCCATGCTCGATACTTCTTGTTCTGGCTCTTTTATGATGAGGACTATTGAATTCAAATGGGATTTATTGTATAAAATTAAACGCAACTCTGGAGATTGGGCTCTCGACGAAGGTAAGGAGTCAGGTATGACCCCCAAGTTTGATTGTGTTAAAGCTTTTATGGATACCGATGTTTTCCGTGAGTTTAGCACTAAGTATGGACTTGACTTTGAGATAGTAGCTTCTTTCTGTGAATCATTTGCTACTCATGTTGATCTTCCCAAGGAGAAGTGGTTTAAATGCAATCCCCCTATTGAAGTAAAAGTAGTTGAACCTATTAGAGTTGAAGAAAAGACCATCACTTATAATGTTGATCCTATTATTCCTACTGCTTATATTGAGAAACCACCTTTCCCTGTTAGGATAAAGGATCATGCCAAAGCTTCAACTGTAGTTCGTAAGAGTAATACTAGAACACTACACCCTCTGAGCAAATTAAAGTTGAACCTAGTGTTGCTATGGTTAAAGATCTCTTGGTAGAAGATTTAGATGGACATGTTATTTACCTCCAAGAAGAGTCCGCTAGAATAGCTAAATCCAATGCTAGGAATAAACATAGACCTATTGTAGGCTTGCCTGTTATCTCTGTTAAGATAGGAGATCATTGCTATCATGGTTTATGTGATGTGGGTGCTAGTGCGAGTATTATCCCTCTTACCTTATATCGAGAAATTATGCATGATATTGCACCTGTTGAGTTAGAAGGGATTGATGTTACTTTTAAGCTTGCTAATAGAGGCACTATTTCACCAGTTGGGATTGTTAGAGATGTTGAAGTCTTGTGTGGAAAGGTTAAATACCCTCCTGGTTTTCTTATTCTTAGTTCCCCACAAGATGAATTTTGTCCCATTATATTTGGTAGACCCTTCTTGAATACTGTTAATGCTAAGATAGACTGCGTGAAAGATGTGGTTACTGTTGGGTTAGGGGATATGTCTCATGATTTTAACTTTGCTAAATTTCGTAGACAACCCCTTGATAAAGAACTACCTAGTAAGGATGAAATTATTGGTCTTGCTTCTATTGTTGTGCCTCCTAATGATCCCTTAGAACAATATTTGCTAGACCATGAAAATGATATGCATATGAATGAGAGAAGGGAAATAGATGAAATATTCTTTAATCAAGAACCCGTATTGAAAAACAACTTGCCTGTTGAAATCCTAGGGGATCCTCCTCCACCCAAGGGTGATCCCGTGTTTGAACTTAAACCTTTACCTGATAACCTTAAGTATGTTTATCTTGATGAAAAGAAGATATATCGTGTTATTATCAGTGCTAACCTTTCAGAGCGGGAAGAGGAAAAAATATTAAAAACTCTGAAGAAGCATCGTGCTGCTATTGGATATACTCTGGATGATTTTAAGGGCATTAGTCCCACTTTATGCCAACACAAGATAAAATTGGAAGAAAACGCTAAACCGGTTATTGATCATCAACGACGGTTAAATCCTAAGATGAAAGAAGTGGTAAGGAAGGAAATTCTAAAGCTTCTAGAGGCAGGTATTATCTATCCAGTTGTTGATAGTCAGTGGGTAAGTCATGTCCATTGTGTCCCTAAAAAGGGAGGTATGACTGTTATTCCTAATGATAAAGATGCATTGATCCCGCAAAGAATTGTTACAGGTTATAGGATGGTAATTGATTTCCGCAAATTAAATAAAGCTACTAAGAAAGATCACTACACCTTGCCATTTATTGATCAAATGCTAGAAAGGTTATCCAAACGTACTCATTTTTGCTTTCTAGATGGTTATTCTGGTTTCTCTCAAATACCTGTGTCAAAAGGGGATCAAGAAAAGACCACTTTTACTTGTCCTTTCGGTACATTTGCTTATAGACGTATGCCTTTTGGTTTATGTAATGCACCTGCTACCTTTCAAAGATGCATGATGGATATATTCTCTTATTTTTGGGAAAAGATTGTTGAGGTTTTCATGGATGATTTCTCCGTTTACGGAACTTCTTTTGATGATTGCTTAAGCAACCTTGATCGAGTTTTGTAGAGATGTGAAGACACTAATCTTGTCTTGAATTGGGAGAAGTGCCACTTTATGGTTAATGAAGGCATTGTCTTGGGACATAAAATTTCTGAAAGAGGTATTGAAGTTGACAAAGCTAAAGTTGATGCTATTGAAAAGATGCCATGCCCTAAGGACATCAAAGGTATACGAAGTTTCCTTGGTCATGCCAGGTTTTTTGGGTGGTTCATTAAGGACTTTTCCAAAATCTCTAGGCCACTGACTAATCTCTTACAAAAAGATATTCCTTTTGTCTTTGATGATGATTGTCTAGAAGAATTTGAAATACTTAAGAAAGCATTGGTCTCTGCACCTATTGTCCAGCCTCCTGATTGGAATTTACCTTTTGAGATTATGTGCGATGCTAGTGACTATGATGTAGGTATTGTTCTAGGGCAAAGAGTTGATAAGAAATTAGATGTTATCCAATATGCTAGTAAAACCCTAGACAGTGCCCTGAGAAAGAATTTTTAGCAGTTGTATTTGCTTGTGATAAGTTTAGACCATATATTGTTGATTCTAAAGTAACTATTCACACCGATCATGCTGCTATCAAATACCTTATGGAAAAGAAAGATGCTAAACCTAGACTTATTAGATGGGTTCTCTTGCTGCAAGAGTTTGACTTGCATATTATTGATAGAAAGGGAGCCGAGAACCCCGTTGCAGATAACTTGTCTAGGTTAGAGAATATACTTGATGACTCACAACCTATTGATGATAGCTTTCCTGATGAACAATTAGTTGTCATAAATACTTCTCGTACTGCTCCATGGTATGCTGATTATGCTAATTATATTGTTGCTAAGTTTATACCTCCTAGCTTCACATACCAGAAAAAGAAAAAGTTCTTCTATGATTTGAGACATTACTTCTGGGATGACCCACATCTTTATAAAGAAGGAGTAGATGGTATTATTAGAGATGTGTACCTGAGCATGAACAGGAACAGATCCTACGCAAGTGCCACTCCGAAGCTTATGGAGGACACCATGCGGGAGATAGAACTGCACACAAGGTATTACAATCCGGTTTTTATTGGCCTACTCTCTTCAAGGATGCCCGTAAGTTTGTCTTATCTTGTGACGAATGTCAAAGAATTGGTAATATCAGTAGACGCCAAGAAATGCCTATGAATTATTCACTTGTTATTGAACCATTTGATGTTTGGGGCTTTGATTATATGGAACCGTTTCGTGCCTCTAATGGGTATACACATATTTTAGTTACTGTTGATTACGTTACTAGGTGGGTAGAAGCTATTCCAACTAGTAGTGCTGATCATAAAACCTCTATTAAGATGCTTAAAGAAGTTATTTTTCCAAGGTTTGGACTCCCTAGATACCTAATGACTGATGGTGGTTCACATTTTATTCATGGTGCTTTCCGTAAAATGCTTGCAAAATATGATGTGAATCATAGAATTGTATCCCCATATGACCCACAGACTAGTGGTCAAGTAGAACTAACTAATAGAGAGTTGAAATTAATTTTGCAAAAGACAGTTAATAGGTCTAGGAAGAATTGGTCCAAGAAACTTGATGATGCATTATGGGCCTATAGAACTGCCTACAAAAATCCTATGGGTATGTCTCCATATAAGATGGTTTATGGAAAAGCTTGTCGCTTACCTCTTGAGCTAGAACATAAGGCATATTGGGCTATCAAAGAGCTCAATTATGATTTCAAACTAGCCGGTGAAAAGAGGCTATTTGACATTAGCTCTCTTGATGAATGGAGAACCCAGGCCTACGAGAATGCCAAGTTGTTTAAAGAAAAAGTTAAAAGATGGCACGACAAAAGGATACAAAAGCGTGAGTTTAACGTAGGTGATTATGTCTTGCTATACAACTCTCGTTTAAGATTTTTTGCAGGAAAACTTCTCTCTAAGTGGGAAGGACCTTACATTATCGAGGAGGTCTATCGTTCCGGTGCCATAAAAATCAACAACTTCGAAGGTACAAATCTGAAGGTGGTAAACAGTCAAAGAATCAAACATTATATCTCAGGTAATCCTATAAATGTTGAAACCAATGTTATTGAAACCGTAACCCTGGAGGAATACATAAGGGACACTTTCCAGAAGGATCCAGACTCCGAAAAGGAAGAGGTATGTGGTACGGTAAGTAAACCGACTCCAAAACAGTTCTAAAGGCAATTTTTCTCCGTTTTGGAATGTTTAGAAAAATAGAAAAATAAGTAGCAGTCCGAAGAGACACGAGCCGTCCACGATGATGGAGGGCGCGCCCCCCTTCGCAGGGCGCGCCCCCTGCCTCGTGGGCATCTTGTGTGCCTCATGGACTCCGATTTCTTGTATGTTACTCCTTTTGGTCGGTAAAAATTCATTATATATACCCCCGAAGGTTTTGACCTCTGTATCACGCAAAAATCTTCTGTTTTTGTTTCGAGCTACTGTTTTTGACAGATCTAGATCATCATGGCATCCTCCAACATCCCCAAGGACAAGTTCTTCGAGAAGGTCATCAACCCCTACCTTGCGGAGGTGCTGCATCACCCTAAAACCATGGAGTTGCATGAGGGGGTGCTGCACATCCGTGATGTTGAGGGGTCAAGGAGGACCGGAAGCGTGGAGACAATACTCGAAGCAATGGAGCATCAAGTTTTCAAGTGCCAAGGTATGGTGGAACGAGGACTCAACGCCAACCACATGATGATCTCGGAGCTCGCCAACAACCTCAAGCTAGACTCAAGGATCTTCGGGGAAGCTATCTCCAATCTTCAAGAGAAAATCGAACACCTCCAAGCCCAGATCTATGACCTGCAAAACCAAAACCGTGAGTATGAATATAGATTCAAGAAGATGAGTTTGGCTGCAGATTTGAGTATCCCGGAGGCTCGATCATCCTTCTACGATGGTGAGCCTATGCCTTGGAAGCTAGACAACAAGCCTACATCATCAACAACTCCTACATCACCACCACCGAAGAAGGAGACATAATCATATGGGTATGGGCACTCGCCTTGGCAACTGCCAAGCTTGGGAGAGTGACCCCGGTATCGTATCACCATCACTTCTATCTTTACCGCTTTTCTTAGTTCGATCCTTTTGGTAGTCTCTTGATCTAGTAGAATAAAGTTGCATGATCTAGTTGTGAGCTTTTGCTTTATGATCTTTACCCTTTGTAATCGAGTCCGTGAGCTATATAACAAAGATTAGTGTTGAGTCAAGGGCTTGATTTCCTCACTTTGATCATGATAAAAAGAAAGAAAACATAAAGAGTATCCAAGAGATCATATTGATCTTATGGGAGTAATGACCTCACATATAAAGAGTATGATGAATAAAAGTTGTTGGGAGTTGACAAACATAGTTTTGGTCATCGTTGCAATTAATAGGAAGTAATAAAAGAAGAGAGGCTTCACATACAAATATACTATCTTGGACATCTTTTATGATTGTGAGCACTCGTTAAAATATGACATGCTAAAGAGTTGATGTTGGACAAGGAAGACAACATAATGGGTTATGTTTTCTTCTATTCGAAATAAAGTATATTGTCATGGATCATCCAACATGTTGAGCTTGCCTTTCCCCCTCATGCCAGCCAAAACTCCTCGCACTAACTACTTGTGCTTCCATACATCCTTAAACCCAGTTTTGCCATGAGAGTCCACCATACCTACCTATGGATTGAGTAAGATCCTTCCAAGTAAGTTGTCATGTTGCAAACTCGATAAAATATGTATGATTTATTAGTGTGGAGGAAATTAGCTTTATACGATCTTGTGATATGGAAGTAATAAAAGCGATGGACTGCATAATAAAGGTCCTTATCACAAGTGGCAATATAAAGTGACGTTCTTCTGTGCTAAGACTTTGTGCATCCAACCATTTTATCCTTTGGCAAGCACATTGTGTTGGAAAGATCCTGACATATATACCCACTTGGATGTAAGTTTTCATGGTCTATTAGTGTTGACATTACCCTTGAGGTAAAAGGTTGGGAGGCAACACCATAAGCCCCTGTCTTTCTCTGTGTCCGATTAAAACTCCATAAACATAAGTATTGCGTGAGTGTGAGCAATTGTGAAAGACTATATGATAGTTGAGTATGTAGGCTTGATGAAAAGCCCTTATATTGACTCTTTCCGACATTATGATAAATTGCAATTGCTTCAATGACCGAGATCAAAGTTTTTAGTTTTCAATGAAGTTTATGATTCATGCTTCATATTGTGAATGAATTGTTACTTTGGCATAAGAATCATATATATATATATATATATATATATATATATATATATATATATATATATATATATATATATATATATATATAGGGTGGGTCTATTCTCATAACATCCCTTAAGACCTTATTCTCATAACACCTCCACTTAAATAGGTTTCTAGCGCGGAGCGCCCCGAGGACAGCAACCACTGCCCCGCCTCCTACCCCCGCGCTGCCGCCCCGCCTCCTACCCTGATGCAGTGCGGTTTTCTTGTGCAGTTCAGAAGCGCAAAAAAACGCTCGCTGCCATTATTCGTCGGTCGCACCGTTTTCAAAACTGCTCTTAAACCGTGCGGAATCTCGAAAAGTGTTCAACATGGCGAAGTTGCGTCTACTCCATAGCTTTTCAACGGTATATTACACGGATAATTCCGATAAACGGTTAAAAACTAGAGCAAAAAAGGTACCGAAAAAGCAACACGTACAGTTTTTTCAAACATGCAGTTCACCATTTTCAAAACTGCTCTTAAACCGTGCGGAATCTCGAAAAGTGTTCAACATGGCAAAGTTGCGTCTACTCCATAGCTTTTCAACGGGATATTACACGGATAATTCCGATAAACGGTTAAAAAACTAGAGCAAAAAAGGTACCAAAAAACAACACGTACAGTTTTTTCAAACATGCAGTTCACCGTTTTCAAAACTGCTCTTAAACCGTGCGTAATCTCGAAAAGTGTTCAACATGGCGAAGTTGCGTCTACTCCAAAGCTTTTCAACGGTATATTACACGCATAATTCCGATAAACGGTTAAAAACTAGAGCAAAAAAGGTACCGAAAAAACAACACGTATAGTTTTTTCAAACATGCAGTTCACTAGTCTCTCTGTTGCAGTAACATGCAGTTCGGAAGCACAAAAAAACGCGTCGATTTGGTGTCGCGAAAAACAGAGTTTCCGCATTTTTGTAATTTTAAAACTGCTCTTAAACCGTAATGATTTAGAGGGGGTGTTCTACATGAAAAAGTAGCGTCTCGACGATATCTTTCCAACGGTGTATCATTTGGATCATTTCGACCAACCTTTTGTAAAAATTTCACGAAAAACGGCCACTGCCCTTCGTAGTCAGCCGCATGATTTTCAAATTTAACTAAAACCGTAAGGAATCTCAAAAACATTTCAACATATGAAAGTTGCACCTCGTTCGTAGCTTTCCAACGGTATATTACACGCCTTGTTTCGACAAACGGTTAGAAAACTGGAGTGAAAACAGCACCGAAAATTTGAAAAAATTCGAAAACATAATTCCGCGATTTAGTAAAATTCAAAACTGCTCTTAAACCGTAGCGAATTAGAAAAAATAATAGATATGAAAAATATGCGCGCCGACGATACCTTTCCAACGGTGTATCATACGTTTCATTCCGACGAGCGGTTTAGAAAAAAACACAAAAAAAGCTCGCTGCCATTCGTTGTGAGCCGCATGATTTTCGAAACTGCTCTTAAACTATGATGAATTTTGAAAAGTGTTCAACATGGCGAAGTTGCGTCTACTCGATAGCTTTTCAACGGTATATTACACGCATAATTCCAACAAACGGTTAAAAAACTAGAGCAAGAAAGGTACCGAAAAAACAACACGTATAGTTTTTTCAATCATGCAGTTCACTGGTCTCTGTGTTGCAATAACATGCAGTTCGGAAGCGCAAAAAAACGCGTCGATTTGGGTGTCGCGAAAAACAGAGTTTCCGCGTTTTTGTAATTTCAAAACTGCTCTTAAACCGTAATGAATTAGAGGGGGTGTTCTACATGAAAAAGTAGCGTCTCGACGATATCTTTCCAACGGTGTATCATTTGGATCATTTCGACCAACGTTTTGTAAAAATTTCACGAAAAACGGCCATTGCCCTTCGTAGTCAGCCGCACGATTTTCAAATTTAACTAAAAATCGTAAGGAATCTAAAAAACATTTCAACATATGAAAGTTGCGCCTCGTTTGTAAATTTCCAACGGTATATTACACGCCTTGTTTCGACAAATGGTTAGAAAACTGGAGCGAAAACAGTACCGAAAATTTGGAAAAAATCGAAAAACACAATTCCGCCATTTAGTAAATTCAAAACTGCTCTTAAACCCTAGCGAATTAGAAAAAAATAATAGACCAAAAAGATGATCGGGTGATTTTATACGAATTTTTCTATCCAAGGACAGAATCTGTTTCCTGGACAGCACGTCACAACTTTTGAACTTTCTTGCAATCAGAGGCTATACTTTTGATCATATTTGGACTAACCTACTAATCCAGTGCACCCCAGTGCCAGTTTCTGTTTTCGGCTATTTTTGTATTTCAGGTATTCACGTTATGAGAACTGCCAGGAAAAATCCATAAAAATTATATAAAAAATCAGCGTTCCGGAAACTACCGTGCGTCCGAAGCACAGCCGGGGCGGGGGGGCACCAGGGCTCCAGGTGCCCTGGAGGCGCCCCCCCTAGGCCGCGCCGGGGGGGCGCCTGGGCCCCCCGAAGCTTCCCCGATGCCCCCTTTGGCATATATTTAAAGCGTCCTCCGAAACCCTCAGAAGAGGAACTCTTTTCGTGATCCCATCTCTGTTCCGCCGCCGCCGCCGCTTCCAAGATCGGGAGCACCAGGAGAACCCTTCCCGGCACCCTGCCGGAGGGGAGGATCACCACCGGGAGCTTCTCCACCACCATGGATGCCTCCCGGATGAGTCGTGAGTAGTCTCCCTTGGACCATGAGTCCATGACCAGTAGCTATGTGATGTTCTCCTCCCGTTCTTGTGCTTCACTAATTAGTCCTCGTGAGCTGCCCTACATGATCGAGGCACATATGTAATCCTTATGCTGTTGCTATGTTGAGTTTGCTGGGATCCGATGGATTATGAGATTATGTTCAGATTGTTCTTGAGTAATATATTTGATTCACCTCTTTTATATTTATGTTCATAAGTAATTCTTGCATGTTCTCCATTGTTATTTATTGCTTTGGCCAAGTAGTAGGTAGTGACTCCAAGAGGGAACGTTATGCTTGATTGTGAGTTCATGCCCCTCGATGACTAGCTTGAGTGACAGAAACATGAGTCTAGGGGATGTGCTGTTGCCACAAGGGGGAAAACAACGGTGCTTGTGCCCGCGGGTGCAAGGATTGTTTACTTTACGCAAAGTTCTTTTAATGCAGTTGTCTGTTGCTTTGAGTTTACACTATGGGTGGGGCTCGCAACTTAATACCAGCGAGATGTTCTGGATAGATATCTCAAGGTGGATGATTAGTAGTACATATTGATGGATTTCGGTCTACTTACTTTGGCGTACCGCCCATGCTTTGAACCTCAACCTTTCTTGCAATGTAATCAACATTGGTTTGCGCTCGTAGGTCCTGTCAATTGCCCAGCTATAATTCGTTCACCTCACATAGTTGTTTTATCGTCTTTTGGGAGAGAGACATCACTAGTGAACATCATGAGACTCCGGTCCATATTACCATCATTGATCACATCCGCTATTTACTTTTCGCTATTATTTACTATTGCAAACACTATCTATCACTACTATCATTTGCTTTCAATCCTTTGTGAACTACAAGGCCGGAGGGATTGACAACCTCTCTGTACTCGTTGGGAGCAAAGTTATTTGTATCTGTGTGCAGGTCCATGTTGATTGCTAATATCTGGCGCCGTTAGCAGTTGACACCTACTTGTTGAACCTAGGAGTCTCTGGGGATTCGATCCTTGGCATCTTTTGCTAAGGGAAAAACTTCCACAACACTGCATCTTACACCTTCCACTTGGGTTAACCAACGAGGGGTTAGAGGCCCATCAAGGTTCACATTCAATATCCATAATAGTAAAATCAACGGGAACATAATTGTAATTGACAATGATAAGAACATCGTCGATCCTCCCCAAAGTTTTTTTTATGGAATAATCAACGAGACGAACACCAAAAGAACAAGAATCAAAAGGTTTCAATTTAAGCATATCATATAGTCTTTTGGGCATAACGGAGGTACTAGCTACAATATCACATAAAGCATAGCAAGAGAAGTTGTTTATTTTAATTTTAATCATAGGATCCCAACCATCTTCTAGCTTTCTAGGTATGGAGGCTTCTACTCTAAGTTTCTCCTCCCTAGCTTTGATGAGAGCATTAGTGATATGCTCTGTGAAGGCAAGATTAAGCGTGCTAGTGTGGGGATCTTTAGCCATTCTTTGTAGCAAGGTGACAACTTCTGAGATACTACAATTATCAAAATTAATTTTATCATTATTGGGCAAAATTGTAGTGTCATCCTCTTTGTTTGAATCGCTCTCTGTTATAAGAGTTTGAACGTCTTCCCAAGTTTGGGGAAGCTTAGGAGCAATTTTAAACTGAGGCTCTAATACGTCCAAAACGTATCTATAATTTCTGCTTGCTCCATGCCACTTTTGGGTGATATTGCTATGATATTCATACACTTCCATACACTTTTGATCATATTTGGACTAACTTATTAATCCAGTGCACCCCAGTGCCAGTTTATTTTTTCTGCTGTTTTTGTATTTCAGGTTTTCACGTTTCGAGAACTACCCAGAAAAATCCAGAAAAATTATATAAAAAATCAGCGATCCGAAAACAACACTGCGTCCGAAGGGCAGCCTGGGGGGGCCACAGGGGCTCCAGGCGCCCTGTGGGCGCGCCCCCCCTGGGCCGCGCCGGGGGGGGGGGGGGGGGGGG
>LR738710.1:72442616-72494586 GCA_902687465.1 Secale cereale
AGGCGCCCTGTGGGCGCGCCCTCCCCTGGGCCGCGCCGGGGGGGGGGGCGCCTAGGCCCCCCGAGGCTCCCCCGGTGCCCTACTTTGGCATATATTTAAAGGACTCCACGAAACCCTCAGAACAGGAACTCTTTTCGCGATCCCATCTCTGTTCCGCCGCCGCCGCCGCTTCCAAGATCGGGAGCACCAGGAGAACTCTTCCCGGCACCCTGCCGGAGGGGAGGATCACCACCGGGAGCTTCTCCACCACCATGGACGCCTCCCGGATGACTCGTGAGTAGTCTCCCTTGGACCATGAGTCCATGACCAGCAGCTATGTGATGTTCTCCTCCCGTTCTTGTGCTTCACTAATTAGTCCTCGTGAGCTGCCTTACATGATCGAGGCACCTATGTAATCCTTATGCTGTTGCTATGTTGAGTTTGCTGGGATCCGATGGATTATGAGATTATGGTCAGATTGATCTTGAGTAATATATTTGATTCACCTCTTTTATATTTTAGTTCATAAGTAATTCTTGCATGTTCTCCGTTGTTACTTATTGCTTTGGCCGAGTAGTAGGTAGTGACTCCAAGAGGGAACGTTATGCTTGATTGTGGGTTCATGCCCCTCGATGACTAGCTTGAGTGACAGAAACATGAGTCTAGGGGATGTGCTGCTGCCACAAGGGGGAAAACAACGGTGCTTGTGCCCGCGGGTGCAAGGATTGTTTACTTTACGCAAAGTTCTTTTAATGCAGTTGTCTGTTGCATTGAGTTTACACTATGGGTGGGACTCGCAACTTAATACCAGCGAGATGTTCTGGATAGATATCTCAAGGTGGATGATTAGTAGTAGATATTGATGGATTTCGGTCTACTTACTTTGGCGTACCGCCCATGCTTTGAACCTCAACCTTTCTTGCAATGTAGTCAGCATTGGTTTGCGTTCGTGGTCCTGTCAATTGCCCAGCTGTAATTTGTTTACCTCACATAGTTGTTTTATCGTCTTTTGGGAGAGAGACATCACTAGTGAACATCATGAGACTCCGGTCCATATTACCATCATTGATCACATCCACTATTTACTTTTCGCTATTTTACTTACTATTGCAAAAACTATCTATCACTACTATCATTGCTTTTAACCCATTGTGAACTACAAGGCCGGAGAGATTGACAACCTCTCTGTACTCGTTGGGAGCCAAGTTATTTGTATCTGTGTGCAGGTCCACGTTGATTGCCAATTGTGCCGTTAGCAGTTGACACCTACTTGTTGAACCTAGGAGTCTCTGGGGATTCGATCCTTGGCATCTTTGCTAGGGGAAAACACTTCTACTTACTGCATCTTACACCTTCCACTTGGGGTAACCAATGAGGGGTTCGAGGCCCATCAGGCTTATACTCTTTTCCTGGAAGACCATGCCATGGGCATAACTCTCCGTCAAGACTAACATAATCACAAGGTTTATTACTTTTGTAAATCCCGACAGTGGTGATTGGCGTAATGGAAGAAGGGGTGTACTCCTCCCATCTAGTGTTTTTGGTGGAACCCATAGTAACAAGCAAGCAAGATAACTATTTTTGTGATTTTCGATAAAAGATACTAAAGCAAAAAACTGAAAGGTAAACTAACAAGACTAAAAGCAAAGGTAAAAGATAGCGTGCAAATCCCCTATCCTGAAGAGTGGAGTCCCCGGCAACGGCGCCAGAAATTACTTTGCTAGGCTTCTCGCCCCTCGTTGGTTACCCCAAGTGGAAGGTTTGAGATGCAGTGTAGCAGAAGTTTTCCCTTGGCAAAGATACCAAGGATCATTTTCCCCTGAGACTCCCAGTTTCAACAAGAAGGTGTCAACTGCTAACGGCGCCAGATATTAGCAATCAACGTGGACCTGCACACAAATACAAATAACTTTGCTCCCAACGAGTACAAAGAGGTTGTCAATCCCTCCGGCCTTGCCGTTTACAAAGGATCAAACGCAAGTGATAATGGTGATAGGTAATGCTGCAATAGTAAGTAAAAAGCGGAAAGTAAATAGCGGATGTGATCAATGATGGTAATATGGACCGGAGTCTCATGATGTTCACTAGTGATGTCTCTCTCCCATAAGACGATAAAACTGCTATGTGAGGTAAACGAATTACAGCTGGGCAATTGACAAGACCATGTGCGCAAACCAATGCTGACTAAGTTGCAAGAAAGGTAGAGGTTCAAAGCATGGGCGGTACGCCGAGGTAAGTAGACCGAAATCCATATGCATCTACTACTAATCATCCACCTTGAGATATCTATCTAGAACATCTCGCTGGTATTAAGTTGCGAGTCCCACCCATAGTGTAAACTCAAAGCAACAGACAACTGCATTAAAAGAACTTTGCGTAAAGTAAACAATCCTTGCACCCGCGGGCACAAGCACCGTTGTTTTCCCCCTTGTGGCAACAGCACATCCCCTAGACTCATGTTTCTGTCACTCAAGCTAGTCATCGAGTGGCATGAACCCACAATCAAGCATAACGTTCCCTCTTGGAGTCACTACCTACTTCTTGGCCAAAGCAATAAATAACAACGGAGAACATGCAAGAATTACTTACAAACATAAATATAAAAGAGGTGAATCAAATATATTACTCAAACACAATCTGAACATAATCTCATAATCCATCGGATCCCAGCAAACTCATCATAGCAACAGCATAAGGATTACATATCTGCCTCGATCATGTAGGGCAGCTCACGAGGACTAATTAGTGAAGCACAAGAACGGGAGGAGAACATCACATAGCTACTGGTCATGGACCCATGGTCCAAGGGAGACTACTCACAACTCATCTCGGAGGCGTCCATGGTGGTGGAGAAGCTCCCGGTGGTGATCCTCCCCTCCGGCAGGGTGCCGGGAAGAGTTCTCCTGGTGCTCCCGATCTTGGAAGCGGCGGCGGCGGCGGAACAGAGATGAGATCGCCAAAAAGAGTTCCCGTCTCGAGGGTTTCGGGAGACGCTTTAAATATATGCCAAAGGGGGCGTCAGACGAGGCTCGGGGGGCCTAGGCGCCCCCCCGGCGCGGCCCAGGGGGGGGGCGCGCCGCCAGGGCACCTGGGGCCCTGGTGGCCCCCCTCCGGCTGTGCTTCGGGTGCCTGGTAGCTTCTAGAACGCTGATTTTTTATATAATTTTTCTGGATTTTTTCTGGTAGTTCTCGTAATGTGAAAACCTGAAATACAAAAACAGCCGAAAACAGAAACTGGCACTGGGGTGCACTGAGTTAATAGGTTAGTCCAAATATGATCAAAAGTGTATGGAAGTGTATAAATAACATAGCAATATCACCCAAAAGAGGCATGGAGCAAGCAGAAATTATAGATACGTTTTGGACGTATCAACATCCCCAAGCTTAATTCCTGCTCATCCTCGAGTAGGTAAATGATAACAAGAATAATTTCTGTGGTGACATGCTATTAACCATATAGGACTTTTTTGTAGTCATATGACAAAAGCTTACTGAGACAATGAATCTATAGTAATTAAGTTGCCTCATGAGAAAATCACAAAGGACTGAAAGTTTTACAATATGATATTGAAACATCAAATAGATTTGTAATGAACATGATGTGCAAATATGATAAAGTGATATCTAGCTTGCCCCCTTTAGTGAGGCAAAACATAAATGTAGGGGTGATGACCCACAACCGTAAGGGATCTATTGCAGCGTTTTCGATAAGTAAGAGTGTCGAACCCAACGAGGAGCAGAAGGTATTGATAAGCGATTATGAGCAAGAAATTACTGCAAGCACTGAAAGATAACTTTTAGGGGTTTTCTTGGTATAAGCAGCAGGAAAGTAAAAGCAAGTAATGTAAAAGGTACTGAGAGTAACAAGTGGCCCAATCCTTTCTTAGCAAAGGAGAGGCCTAGCAACTGAACTTATAAAGACTAAAGCGTTCTTGAGGACACACGGGAGAGGTAGTCATGTGCTTTCACCATATTCTGTATCGATACTATGTTATGTGTTGATAAGTGTTGAGTGGGTGGATCTATGCTAGTGCACTCTCTAGACTAAGATGAATGCACTCTTATGATTAAACACCTTGTAAGCATCCGCAAATACAAGATAGAGATTAAGGCAAAAGCCTAACCATAGCAATACGATCGAGGATCCATTATTCCCTTATGCAAAAGCGTGCGAACTGGGTTCAGGTTTCTGTCACTCCGGCAACCCACCATAAGCATTCTTTATACACAATGTATTCTCCTAGGTCCTTAATAAGGCGAAGTGTTGGGGATGATGTTGATGATGATCTCGATGATGCCCGTGACGATGGTGATGACGATGGCGACGATCTCCCCTTCTGGGAGGTGATCTCCCTGGCGGAATCTGCCCGCCGGAGATGGATTTTTCTTCTCTGTAGGTTTCCGCCACGGAGCGGCGGCGGAACTCCGTAAAAAGTCCCGTCCCTAGGGTTTTTGGATAACGGAGAGCATATATGCAAAAGGGGGCATCCGGAGGTGGGCCAGGGGCTCCAGGCGCCCCCCCGGCGCGGCCAGGGGGGCGCGCCCCCAGGCCGCCTGGGCACCCTGTGGCCCCCCTCTGGCTCCCCTTTTGCGTGTCTTCGTGATTCGTCTGAAAAATACCTCCCGTCAATTTTCTGGTAATTTGGAGGTATTCTTCTTCAGCAACTCAGCATCCACTTTTTCCTGCTGAATTCTGCGCCTGTTGTTCCGGCATCGGAAAGTTGCAAACTGTGTAAAATAGACCAAAACAACATAAGAACATCATCATAACATGAAATATATCAATGAATAGGGATAAATTATGATATAAAATAGTGATGCATTTTGGACGTATCAACACCCCCAAGCTTAGACCTCGCTTGTCCCCAAGCGAATATGAACTCGGTAAACCTGTCGACAAGTTTAGAGAGTGAAGTGTCGATAAGTAGAATACGGACAAGAAGCATCATAGTTTCTTTACCAACTCAAATATCCTCAACAGCAATCTTCAATTCATAAAGCCCTTATAAAAGAGTGATAACACTTATATTCGAAAGTAGGGCTAAGGAAACTCATTATATCATGGCAAACATGTCCTTTGGTCAAAGAACAACAAATAGTTTTAACTTTTGCTCTTATATTTTGATGGGATTAATTGAAGCTTTTTGAAATAACATGTTAATAGGCAAGAAGTGAAAGTGTTAACACAAAGGAAGATATTTGCCTTAGCTGGGCATGACAAACAACTTACTTATCGAATGATAATGTCAACAAGGATATGATATGACAAATCTTAATGCAGCTTTATATGAATGAATCCTTATCAACATCAAACGTCTGCTCTCTTTGAGAAATAGAAGGAAGTAGAAATAACTGACTCAACTTAAAATTAAAAGATAGGCCCCTGCTCTAGGGTAGTAGGGAAAACTCATGTGCTATCCTCAAATCAAACAAAATGAAAACAAGTTTTGAGGGGTGCATGATTTGTCAACGAATGCTAATAGATAACTCAATTGCTTCTTGAACTGGACAAGTTTCGAGGAACGGCTCCCGCACGAGGACGATAACATCCTCTTATTCTCCTTTATCTATCGCTGCCAAAGTTTTCTGATTTCTCATGAACAAAGCACGAAGGAGGGTTTGTTTGTTATATTATTTTTAAGCCGGGCGCACTCTTTGCCAGTTCCTTCTCGTATTATGGGTTTGCACATTAGACATGCAATCCCGGGGTGAAGCTTGTCCATCTCAAGAAGACCATGAATTAGCTATTACTTCCTCATGAGCTAAAACAGAGGCACAAAATAAAAGATTTTGAACATTTAAGGATAACACATAAATTATATACTTTAGGAAGTGGTATTGGAATACCACGAGTAGGTAGGTATGGTGGACTCATATGGAAGGTATTGGTTTTAAGGGTATGGATGCACAAGCAGAATACCGCTTAGTACAGAGTTAGGCTAGCAAAGGTTTGGAGAGAGCAGACAACTGATGATGACTAAGATGCAAAGCAATATAAAGCATGAACATTGAAATAAGCATAACACATCAAGTTGTCTTCCTTGTCAACATAACACTTCAAGCATAATAACATAAAGGTTTTGGCTATGTTGATACTTTAAGAAAATCATGCTTGTTGTTATGACCAAAGCTATGTTTGCCAAGATTAAATAAAGTTTTCAAAGCCATACCTGACATAAGGTCAATACTCCCCATAAGAATCATCATATAAGGTCGATTGCGTGAAGAGAATACCGAGTGCAGCAAAAGGAACCAATAAACTTCTCATTAATATTCCATCATGGACGACTCCACACTCACAGATACAATTCTTCACCGAAGGAGCGATAGACCTCAATGCACACACCTATCTCATATAACAACCTCCCTAGACATGATACGACTCTACTTGACTCTAAAAGACAAAAGGTAAAGATAATGATACCGGGCACTCCCCCAAGCTTGGAACAAGCCAAGGGAATGCCATTACCCTAGGAGATTTCACTCATCATTCTTGTTGGCGTTGATCACGTAGTTCTTGGCGAAACTCTTCCATGGAAGGGGTTCTCCAGTCTCATATGAGAAGCTCGTCTCCTGAATCCTGCATTCAGCACCCAAACCCATGCGCATAAACCTTAGTTCATACTCACAGTTTTGGTTATGTAGATCATTAATTTTCCCTTGGAGCTCTATAATTCTTTCTTCAGACGCGGTGATGCATTCCCGCATCCCCTTCATCTCCTTCAGGAAGTAGTTCTTCAGCTCGTTGATGATGTTAAAGTTAGCTTCAACACCACGCCCGATCATCTTCTTGTACTCGAAGACTTCTTGCTCCACTTCTTCCAGTCTGGCCTGGATGCTCCCCTCCTTGATAGGTCCCTTCAGATCTTCTTGATGAAGGACGCCGTCCTTCATCTGAACAACCTGAGGGTGCTTCTTCACCTCAGTGAGGTAAGGGTTGATGACGTTGACGACGAACTTGTCCTTGGGGGAACTTGGAGAAGCCATGGCACCTAAATTCAGCTGAAAGATTCCCTGGCAGAAACAGACCAAAGAGAAAACACGCGAAATCGCAAGATACGTTGCCGGAACAATCCGGGCAAATATATAGGAAAAATTTATGCACAGAAAGGAAGGTAACGGACCAAAGCGGGGTCAGAGGCGGACTCCCGGGTGTCCAGGCGGCCTCCCAGCGCGGCCCAGGGGGGGCGCCAGGGGGGCGCCTGGACTCCCTGGAGGTCGTCTCCGGCTCCACCTAGGCTCGGAATTTTACTAATTTTTCAGAAACTCGTAATACGGAAATTTTATGGCAGTTAGCGATGTTTCCTTACAGTACTACATACCTTTTCTTTATTCTGCTTCTTCTGGTGTCTGAAACAGGGCTGCAACATGTTCTTCATGGGTTGTTGTGTATATTATATTCACATCAACATTGACAGGGTCTCCTGCTATGTAATGTTTAAGTCTTTGCCCATTCACAACTTGAGGTTTGGTGCCTTCAAAATTATTAATCTTAATTGCACCAGACCGATAAACTTCTTCAATATGAAATGGTCCTTCCCACCTGGAAAGTAGTTTACCTGGAGAAAACCTGAAACGGGATCTAAACAACAAAACTTTATCACCAACATTATATTCACGTTTCAGAATCTTCCTATCATGCCACCTTTTTACCTTTTCCTTGAACATTTTAGCGCTCTCGTAAGCTTCACTTTTCCATTCATCTAGAGAAGTCAAGTTCATGAGACGCTTCTCACCAGCTAGTTGTGGGTCAGCGTTAAGCTCTCTAACAGCCCAGAAAGCTTTGTGCTCTAACTCTAATGGCAAATGACAAGCCTTGCCATACACCATCTTATAGGGGGACATGCCCATGGGGTTTTTGTAAGCAGTTCTATATGCCCACAAAGCATCTCCTAACTTATTTGACCAGTCCTTTCTATTTCTGTTTACTGTTTTCTGCAAGATCAACTTAATCTCTCTATTGGTGAGCTCAACTTGCCCACTAGTTTGAGGATGATATGGTGAAGCAATCCTATGATTAATATCGTATTTAGCCAAAGCTTTTCTAAAAGCTCCGTGCGTGAAGTGTGATCCCCCATCAGTCATGAGATACCTTGGTACACCAAACCTAGGAAAAATTACATCTTTAAGCATTTTCAAAGATGTTTTGTGATCAGCGCTTTCAGTGGGGATTGCTTCAACCCACTTGGTCACATAATCAACAGCTACTAAAATGTGAGTGTACTTGTGCGAAGAAGGAAAAGGACCCATAAAATCAAAACCCCAACAATCGAAAGGTTCAATCACTAGTGAGTAATTCATAGGCATCTCATTCCTTCTACTAATGTTACCAACCCTCTGACATTTATCACAGGCTAAAACATAATTTCTAGCATCTTTAAAGAGAGTGGGCCAATAAAAACCTGATTGAAGAACCTTATGTGCAGTCCTTTCACCGGCATGATGTCCTCCATAGGGACTATCATGACACCGTCTGAGAATGTCCTTCTGCTCATGTTCTGGAATGCATCTTCTCACGATCCCGTCGGGACCTTCTTTGAAAAGATGTGGGTCATCCCAAAAGTAGTGCCTCAAATCATGAAAGAACTTCTTCCTTTGCTGAAATGTTAGACCTGGAGGCAAATACTTTGCAACAATAAAATTAGCATAATCTGCATACCAAGGATCGGAAAGAGATTGTACTTTTACAACGGCAAGTTGCTCGTCTGGAAAACTATCGTTAACTGGGATGGGGTCGTGCGGTATATCTTCCATCCTTGAAAGATTGTCCGCCACCGGATTGTCTTCCCCTTTCCTATCAACAATCTGCAAATCAAATTCTTGAAGAAGGAGTACCCATCTGATAAGCCTTGGTTTGGCATCCTTCTTCGTCATAAGATACTTAATGGCAGCATGATCAGTATGAATAATAACTTTGGAATCAACAATATACTGCCTAAACTTATCACAAGCAAAAACTACAGCTAAGAATTCCTTCTTAGTAGTAGCATAATTTCTTTGAGCACTATCAAGGGTTTTACTAGCATAATGTATAACATTCAATTTCTTATCAACTCTTTGTCCTAAAACAGCTCCAACAACAAAATCACTTGCATCACACATAATCTCAAAAGGTAAATTCCAGTCAGGTGGTTGTACTATAGGAGCAGTTATTAAAGCTTTCTTAAGGACTTCAAAAGCTTCCTTACAATTTTCATCAAATACAAAAGGAACATCCTTCTGGAGAAGATTAGTGAGGGGTCTCGAGGTTTTAGAAAAGTCTTTAATAAATCTTCTATAAAAACCTGCATGACCGAGAAAACTGCGAATACCTTTGATGTCCCTTGGATAGGGCATCCTCTCAATAGCTTCGATCTTAGCCTTGTCCACTTCAATTCCCCTTTCGGAAATCTTGTGACCAAGAACAATTCCTTCATTAACCATAAAGTGGCACTTTTCCCAATTGAGTACCAAATTTGTCTCCTCGCATCTCTGCAAAACTTTATTAAGGTTGTGAAGACAATGGTCAAAAGAAGTTCCATAGACGGAGAAATCGTCCATGAAGACTTCCATAATATCCCCGCAGAAACCATGAAAGATAGCAGACATACACCTTTGAAAAGTAGCAGGGGCATTACATAAACCAAAAGGCATACGCCTGTAAGCATAAGTACCAAAGGGACAAGTAAAAGTGGTCTTCTCTTGATCGGCAGTGTTAACATGAATTTGAGAGAAGCCAGAATAACCATCGAGATAACAAAAGTGGGTATTTTTGGATAACCTTTCAAGCATTTGGTCGATGAACGGCAACGGATAGTGATCCTTCCTGGTTGCCTTGTTCAACTTCCTGTAATCAATACACATTCTATATCCAATAATAATTCTCTGAGGTATTAATTCATTTTTATCATTAGGAACCACAGTTGTACCTCCTTTCTTAGGAACACAATGTACCGAACTTACCCACTTACTATCAGCTATAGGGTAGATAATACCTGCGGCTAGAAGCTTGAGAATCTCAGTTCTCACAACATCCATCATCTTCGGGTTCAACCGTCGTTGATGATCAACAACTGGTTTAGCATCAGGCTCAAGGTTGATAGTATGTTGACAGATAGATGGACTAATCCCCTTAAGGTCATCAAGGGTGTAGCCAATTGCGCCTCGGTGTTTACGAAGTACTTCCAATAATCGCTCCTCTTCATATCCTGAAAGGTTAGAATTGATAATAACAGGATATACTTTCTTTTCATCTAAATAAGCATACTTGAGCGTATCGGGAAGAGGTTTAAGATCGAACACCGGGTCTTCTTTCGGTTTTGATAAAATTCCCAGAGGTTCAACCGGAAGGTTGTGCTTCAGGATAGCAGGCTGCCTCAAGAATATTTCATCTAGTTCATTTCTTTCCTGCATATGCAAATCATTCTCGTGGTCCTCCATGTATTGCTGCAAAGGATCATTAGGGGGAATAGCAATAGAGGCAATACTTTCAATAATTTTATCATCACTAGGTAAATCAGTACCATGAGGCTACTTAGAGAACTTAGAAAAATTAAATTCATATGGCTCACCATCGAATTCAACAGAAACTTTACCTTTCTTGCAATCTATTATAGCTCCACAAATTCTAAGAAAAGGTCTACCAAAAATAATGGGACAAAAATTGTCCCTCTCTGAACCAAGTACTAGAAAGTCGGTAGGGTATTTTACCTTTCCACATAGGACTTCAACGTCCCTCACAATTCCGATAGGAGAGATAGTTGTTCTATTTGCAAGATGGATAGTAACATCAACTTCTTCAAGTTCACAAGGGGAAATCTCACCGATGATCTCTTCATAAAGTGAATAGGGGATAACACTTGCACTAGATCCCAAATCGCATAGCCCATAATAATTGTGATCTCCTATTTTAACAGATACCACTGGAGTACCTGAAATTGGGCCTTTATTCTTGGCTGTGACAAGGTTAGTGGAAACAGCACAAAAATTTATATTGGAATCCAAAACATCATTAGTAGCAAGGTCTTTAATCAATGCAACTTGAGGATCGACCCTGATCTGGTCCTCAGGCTCATCAACTATTCTCTCACTTTTATTTATTATGCCTGTCACAAGAGAGTGCTCCCTTATCCTAGTGGGAAAAGGAGGCTTTTCATATATAACTGCAGGCAAAATAGGGTCAGCAACATAAATATCAATAGGTGGTTCTTTAAAAGGTTCATGGTGCTGGTCTCTCTTCTTTTTAAAAGAATCAACGTGAGAGGCAAAATTCTTACACAAATCAATCACTAGATGGGAATCAAGACCAATCTTAGAGCAAAAAGTATTGAAGTAATCAGTTTTCACATAGCTCTCAATATAATCATGTTCATAATTTATGGCGGGTTCAATACCTTTATCAATTTCCCAATCTTCGGTATTCCTCTGGATTCTTTCAAGGAGATCCCACCTTTCTTCAACACTCTTCTTCTGAAACACCCCACTAGAGGAGGCATCCAGCATCTCCTTATCCTGACGAGAAAGCCTGGCATAAAAATTTGTAAGTATAATTTCCTTGGGAAGCTTATGAATAGGGCATTTGAGCATTAGAGACTTCAATCTCCCCCAAGCTTGAGCAATGCTTTCTCCGTCACAAGACCTAAAGTTATAGATATAATTCATGTCTCGATGAATTTCATGAAGAGGATAAAACTTAGTATAAAAGAGAGACATAAGCTCCTGCCAGTCTAGCAAGTGTGAGTTATCGAGAAGCCCATACCAATCTGAAGCTTTATCTATAAGTGATACGACAAACAATTTCCTCATGACAAACTCCCTCGATACACCTGCAAGCTTAAATAATGAACATAGTTGTGACAGATATAGCAAGTGTTCACCGGGATGTCTGTCTCCTGCGTAACAATTAGCCAAAACATAATCGATAATACCAGCTGGTATTTTATAAGGCACAATTTCAGTAGGGGGAGGATCAACCACCACAGGTGTGGGGCGTCTTCCCGTAAGCAACGATCCAATAATAGGGTTGTCCATAAGGACAAGGAGCAGCAAATAGCAACAGAATTATAAAAATTTTCTTACCAGTTTCACTTTACCAATAGCGCTACGCTCCCCGGCAACGGCACCAGAAAACGGTACTTGATGACCCACAACCGTAAGGGATCTATTGCAGCATTTTCGATAAGTAAGAGTGTCGAACCCAACGAGGAGCAGAAGGTATTGATAAGCGATTCTGAGCAAGAAATTACTGCAAGCACTGAAAGATAACTTTTAGGGATTTTCTTGGTATAAGCAGCAGGAAAGTAAAAGCAAGTAATGTAAAAGGTACTGAGAGTAACAAGTGGCCCAATCCTTTCTTAGCAAAGGAGAGGCCTAGCAACTGAACTTATAAAGACTAAAGCGTTCTTGAGGACACACGGGAGAGGTAGTCATGTGCTTTCACCATATTCTGTATCGATACTATGTTATGTGTTGATAAGTGTTGAGTGGGTGGATCTATGCTAGTGCACTCTCTAGACTAAGATGAATGCACTCTTATGATTAAACACCTTGTAAGCATCCGCAAATACAAGATAGAATTTAAGGCAAAAGCCTAACCATAGCAATACGATCGAGGATCCATTATTCCCTTATGCAAAAGCGTGCGAACTGGGGTTCAGGTTTCTGTCACTCCGGCAACCCACCATAAGCATTCTTTATACACAATGTATTCTCCTAGGTCCTTAATAAGGCGAAGTGTTGGGGATGATGATCTCGATAATGCCCGTGACGATGGTGATGACGATGGCGACGATCTCCCCTTCCGGGAGGTGATCTCCCCGGCGGAATCTGCCCGCCGGAGATGGCTTTTTCTTCTCTGTAGGTTTCCGCCACGGAGCGGCGGCGGAACTCCGTAAAAAGTCCCGTCCCTAGGGTTTTTGGACAACGGAGAGCATATATGCAAAAGGGGGCATCCGGAGGTGGGCCAGGGGCTCCAGGCGCCCCCCCCGGCGCGGCCAGGGGGGGCGCGCCCCCAGGCCGCCTGGGCACCCTGTGGCCCCCCTCTGGCTCCCCTTTTGCGTGTCTTCGTGATTCGTCTGAAAAATACTTCCCGTCAATTTTCAGGTAATTTGGAGGTATTCTTCTTCAGCAACTCAGCATCCACTTTTTCCTGCTGAATCCTGCGCCTGCTGTTCCGGCATCGGAAAGTTGCAAACTGTGTAAAATAGACCAAAACAACATAAGAACATCATCATAACGTGAAATATATCAATGAATAGGGATAAATTATGATATAAAATAGTGATGCATTTTGGACGTATCAAGGGGCACCTCCAAGGTTTAAGTGATGACTAGATACAATGATTTCAAAATAAACGATATCACAATCATGCAAAAGACAATGCTACTTTGGGACAATGCACATTACACTCAGAATGACAATCATGCTCTCAGCAGTTGGTGCTTTTAAAAGAAGGTGGAGACTCTCGAACCGTGGCTTTTGTTGGCAAGGTTGAAAACCCGTAGTCGGAAACAAAGACAAAACATGTACCAGAGCTCTTGGTTTTAAAAAACAGAGGTAACAATTATTTTTTTGATTATGCATGTTTCGTCAACGAATGCTAGCAGACAACTCAATCACTTCTTGAGATGGACAAGTTTCGAGGAACGGCTCCTGAATGAGGACGATCACATCCTCTTAATCTCCTTTGTTTATCACTGCCAAAGTTTTCTGATTTCTCATGAACAAAGCGTGAAGGAGGGTTTGTTTGTTATATTATCTTTTTGAGCCGGGCGCACTCAATGCCAGTTCCTTCTCGTTTTATGGGTTTGCACATTATACATGCAATCCCGGGGTGAAGCTTGTCCAACTTAAAAAGGTCATGAATTAACTACTACTTCCTCATGAACTTACAACAGAGGCACAAAATAGGAATGCTTTTTTTTCTTTGAATAATTTCGAGATGGTACATGCAAGTCTCCGTTAGGAATGGCAGGTAAATACCATGTAGGAAGATATGGTGGACTCATATGGCATAACTGGATTAAAAGGATGTGGATGCACAAGCAGTCAGTCCGCTTAGTACAGGTGGAGGTTAGAAAGACTGGGAGCGACCAACTAAGAGAGCAATGACGGTCATAATCATGCAGAGCGACAAAGCAACATTGAATCAGGCATGGAAGTTATCTCGCTACTCAAAAACAAAAGATCATCAAGGCTTGACAGACTTTCTTTACAGCCTTAAATATGCGTGAGCATACGCCAAGTCAATCAAAATAAATTCTTTGAAGGAAGATATTACTAAACCATACCACATCATAGGCAAACAAATCATGTCGGTACTCTAATAACACATTGGGAACCCCCCAGCTATTTGGGACTAACCATAAGAAAACCTGAACTACTAAGCGCCATTATGCACGTAGCATCTTTATCATAGACATATCAACCAATGCAACGGAAGCAAACTCTCTTAATAAGATATACATGATAACTAAAGAGAGTTCAAGCAACCAACTAAACAAAAGCTCTTTAAAAAGATAAGCATGAATACTAAGAGCTAAGCATGATAGTAGCTATTAAAAGACAAAGAACACACACAGCAGAGATAGATATGAAAATTCTATGTTATGTTCTAGGTAGAAGTGGAGCGTGTTTCTCTCCCACATAAACAAAGCTGAGTTCCGACTCGTTATGAAAAGCTAAAGAAAACTAAAAAGGAAAACTAAAAGCAAGACGCTCCAAGCATAGCACATAACACATGAAGTGATTAAAATATAGTGGAACGAAAGACGAACTGATAATGTTGATGGAGAAGGGGATGCACGGGGGCATCCCCAAGCTTAGACGCTTGAGTCTCCTTGAATATTTCTTGGGGGTGCACGGGGGCATCCCCAAGCTTGAGCGTTTGACACTCTTGAATCTTTTTATCATCTTCCCTCGCACACTTGAAAACTCCCTTCATACATAACTTATCATAATCTGATTAGCGAGGTTAGTACCCATAATAAAATAATTGTTCCTTGCTGGAAATAAAGATATTCTTGAATTTCTACTGTTTCTCAAGATTGCCAAAAGGTTTTTGCAAAGAAAAAGCAAGCTCTAGGTTTGCAAAACGAAGGAAATGCAAAACAGGACAAAATCTGTGAAAAACAGAACAGCAGGTAGTAAATGATTTTTCTGGGGCACTTCTACAACTCTAATAAAAAAACTCAAAACAGATGCACGAAAGGCAATTATATAGAGCAGGCTGTCGAAAAAATTCAGACCAAAAAGATGATCTGGTGATTTTATACGAATTTTTCTATCCAAGGACAGAATCTGTTTCCTGGACAGCACGTCACAACTTTTGAACTTTCTTGCAATTAGAGGCTATACTTGGCACAAAATTGAAAAGCAAAGATACAATGATGATGCTACAGTAGTAACAACATCAAGACACAACAAAAACAAAATAAATTTATTCATGTGGGCTGCCTCCCAAAAGCGCTTTCTTTTATGCCTTTAAGCTAGGCATAATGCATAGAGATCAAGTTGTATCAATTGAACCATCATCAAGATCATCAAAAAGCTCTTCAATAATACAACTAGTCTTAAGAGGACTCTCAAATAAAGGCCTCATGGAGATACTTCTAGGGAGAAGACCAAAAGGATAAAAGTCAAGGGAAGATTCATTTATAAATTCATCAAAGAAAGGTGTTTCTTCCAAAGTCTTTACAGTTTCAACCCCTTTGGCAATAGATGGATTACTTTTAGAACGGGGAGCCTTTGGAACGTGAATGAACTTAGGCTCCCTCCTTGCCAGAGATTCTACCTTTTTGGTTTTGATTGAGGAGAAAGTAGTTCCTAGAGTATCAAAGATTTCCTCAATCTTGTCTATCCTAGAAGAGTCCAAGTCATGGAATTTGACGGTCTCCAAAGTTTTGAAAATTTTATGCATGGAGCTATCAAGCCTATTCAAATTCCCTTGGATCTTACGATCCAACTCATTAATCTTATTAATGCTTGGCATCTCTAGCTCTATTTTTTCAAGTTTTTTCATAATGTGAGCTAGGGTGATGTCCTCTTGAATGCTAACAACAGGGGGATTCCCAACAAGATTTTCAATAATACTAAGAGACTCCCAAACTGGGGCCTCTAGGAAATTCCCATTGATAGCAGTATCTAGAATAAACCTATTCCAAGAAGTAATTCCAACATAAAAATTTCTAAGCAGGATAGTAGTAGGTTGCTTCTTGGTGGCTCTTTTTTGAGAATCATTAATTCTATACCAAGCGTCTTTTAGACTTTCCCCACCTCTTTGTTTAAAGGTGAGAACTTCTGCCTCGTCAAAGACAAAAGGACCCGACATAATGACAACTAAAGAATAAGATAACTATTTTTGTGATTTTCGATAAAAGATAATAAAGCAAAAAACTGAAAGGTAAACTAACAAGACTAAAAGCAAAGGTAAAAGATAGCGTGCAACTCCCCTATCCTGAATAGTGGAGTCCCCGGCAACGGCGCCAGAAATTGCTTTGCTAGGCTTCTCGCCCTTGTTGGTTACCCCAAGTGGAAGGTTTGAGATGCAGTGTAGCAGAAGTTTTCCCTTGGCAAAGATACCAAGGATCGTTTTCCCCTGAGACTCCCAGTTTCAACAAGAAGGTGTCAACTGCTAACGGCGCTAGATATTAGCAATCAATGTGGACCTCCACACAGATACAAATAACTTTGCTCCCAACGAGTACAGAGAGGTTGTCAATCCCTCCGGCCTTGTCGTTTACAAAGGATCAAACGCAAGTGATAATAGTGATAGGTAATGCTGCAATAGTAAGTAAAAAGCGGAAAGTAAATAGCGGATGTGATCAATGATGGTAATATGGACCAGAGTCTCTTGATGTTCACTAGTGATGTCTCTCTCCCAAAAGACGATAAAACTGCTATGTGAGGTAAACGAATTACAGCTGGGCAATTGACAGGACCATGTGCGCAAACCAATGCTGACTAAGTTGCAAGAAAGGTAGAGGTTCAAAGCATGGGCGGTACGCCGAGGTAAGTAGACCGAAATCCATCTGCATCTACTACTAATCATCCACCTTGAGATATCTATCCAGAACATCTCGCTGGTATTAAGTTGCGAGTCCCACCCATAGTGTAAACTCAAAGCAACAGACAACTGCATTAAAAGAACTTTGCGTAAAGTAAACAATCCTTGCACCCGCGGGCACAAGCACCGTTGTTTTCCCCCTTGTGGCAACAGCACATCCCCTAGACTCATGTTTCTGTCACTCAAGCTAGTCATCGAGGGGCATGAACCCACAATCAAGCATAACGTTCCCTCTTGGAGTCACTACCTACTACTTGGCCAAAGCAATAAATAACAACGGAGAACATGCAAGAATTAATTACGAACATAAATATAAAAGAGGTGAATCAAATATATTACTCAAACACAATCTGAACATAATCTCATAATCCATCGGATCCCAGCAAACTCATCATAGCAACAGCATAAGGATTACATATGTGCCTCGATCATGTAGGGCAGCTCACGAGGACTAATTAGTGAAGCACAAGAACGGGAGGAGAACATCACATAGCTACTGGTCATGGACCCATGGTCCAAGGGAGACTACTCACAACTCATCTGGGAGGCGTCCATGGTGGTGGAGAAACTCCCGGTGGTGATCCTCCCCTCCGGCAGGGTGCCGGGAAGAGTTCTCCTGGTGCTCCTGATCTTGGAAGCGGCGGCGGCGGCGGAACAGAGATGAGATCGCCAAAAAGAGTTCCCGTCTCGAGGGTTTTGGGAGACGCTTTAAATATATGCCAAAGGGGGCGTCAGACGAGGCTCAGGGGGCCCAGGCGCCCCCCCCGGCGCGGCCCAGGGCGCCTGGGGCCCTGGTGGCCCCCCTCCGGCTGTGCTTCGGGTGCCTGGTAGCTTCTGGAACGCTGATTTTTTATATAATTTTTCTGGATTTTTTCTGGCAGTTCTCGTAATGTGAAAACCTGAAATACAAAAACAGCCGAAAACAGAAACTGGCACTGGGTTGCACTGAGTTAATAGGTTAGTCCAAATATGATCAAAAGTGTATGGAAGTGTATAAATAACATAGCAATATCACCCAAAAGAGGCATGGAGCAAGCAGAAATTATAGATACGTTTTGGACGTATCAGGAGGCTTGTCCAAGTAAGGACAACACCCAAGCACCGGTCCACCCACATACCAAACTATCAAAGTACCGAACGCGAATCAGATGATCGTGATGAAAACTAGATTGACGATAATTCCCATGTGTCCTTGATACGTCTCAAATGTATCTACTTTTCCAAACACTTTTGATATTGTTTTGACCTCATTCTTGCATGATTTGGGCTAAACTAACATGGACTGACGCTGTTTTTAGCAGAGCTGCCTGTATGGTTTATTTGTGTGCAGGAAAACGGATTTTTAAGTATCTCAGAAAAATCCACGAAAATTCACAGAAAATCCACGCACCCGAAGGAACCAGGTGCCAGAAGTGGGGCCAGAGGGGGGCCAGGGGGTGCCCAGGCGCCCTGTGGGCGCCCCCCCCCCTGGGTCGCGCCGGGGGGCACCTGGGTGGGGCCCACACCCCCTGGTGCCCTACTTTACCTCGTATTTTTACTCCCGACGCAGAAACCCCAGATCAGAAGTTCTTTCGCAGTTTTTTGTCGCGGAGCCGCCGCCACCCTCTGTTCTTCCTCTGGAGGGCTAATCCGAAGGCTGATTTGGCCTCCGGAGAGGGGAGATCGTCGCCATCGTCATCATCATCACCACTCCATCATCCCTCCATGACTTCTCCCTCAATGTGTGAGTAATTCCCCTGCTGTAGGCGAAGGGGATGGTAGGGATTGGATGAGTTAGATCATGTAATAGTTTATCAGATCGTTGGGGGCATGTTGCCTATCATCTACTATGGTGTTTATCATCTTTGCTTCAACTTTTTATTCTTAATGCTTGACACTTAGGGCCCGAGTGCCATGATTTCAGATCTGAACCATATGTGTTTGTATGAATATATTTGTGTTCGTGATCCTATCTATGAGTTGTTTGCACCTGTTACGGTTCGGAACCGGCGATCCCAAAAGTGACAGCTTGGGACACCAAGGGGACAGTCCGTAGTTTGAGGATTACATGTATCCATTGAGTACATTGCTTTGTTCCGGTGCTCTTTGATAGGAGCACCTTAATATCCATAAGTTCCTTTTGGCCCCGTTCGTAGCGGGATGGTAGGACAAAAGATGTTGTGCAAGTTCTTATTGCAAGCACGTACAACTACCTACGGGATACATGCCTAATGTTTGATATTTGCCTAGATGATCATTACTTTTCCGTGTGCCGTGCCCCAAGTTAGAATCTATCTCATCCATGCAGCGCCCCAATGTCACTAGTTGCTACTTTTGCCATTTACTACTTCTATTTACTTTTGCTGTTTACTTTTACTATTACTATCATCACTATCATATCACTGTTACCACTTATCTTTTGTTGCAAGTAAGTATATTTCAGGTGCAGTTGAATTGACAACTCAATTGTTAAAGCTTATAAATACTCTTTGGCTCCCCGTGTGTCGAATCAATAAATTGGGTTATTCTTACCCGCGAAGACTATCTCGATCTCTTACAGTTGAGGGTTATCAAGTACCGTTTTCTGGCGCCGTTGCCGGGGAGCATAGCAATATTTACAAGTCTACTTGAGGTATCCTACCTGCTGCACTTTATCCACTATGGGTAAGAAAGGAGACCCCAAGGTTCCGATCTTACTATCCACTACAAGAAGAGGTACTGCTCTGAGCACTAGTGCTACACTTGATTCACCTTCCGTTATGAGTAAGTTTGCCTCACCACCACCACATGATGCTCCTACTGAATCTGATACTATGTCTGATACTCTTGATGATGCTTCTACTACTTTTGATGATATTAGTTCGCTTGGTTACGCTCTTGAGAAACAAATTGCTGCTGCTGCTAAAAAGTCTGGAATTGAACTCCCTGTTACTCGCTACCCTATTGGTGAAACTTATGATTATCCTGATTTGAGTAAACTCAAGGAGAGTCTCCTTGATGATGATTACTATATACTAGATGAAGAATTATGCAGGGAACTGACAGAGTTTTCCGGCTCTGACCCTGAAGCTATTAAGAAACTGTTTGAAAAACACTCTTTGAAGAACAAAACCGTTCCTAATCCTGAATTTGCTACATCTCATATATGCATTGATGATCCTGATTATGATTTCTCTGTTGATCTTTCACTTATACCTATGGTTGAAGTTGACCCCTTTTATGGCAGAGAAAATGATGATGCTATTGCACACCTAACTAAACTCGGTGAGTTGGGTAGCCTGTTTACCACAGATGAAAAGATACGATACTTTTATGTGACCAAGCTTCTTCCTTTCTCGTTGAAGGAAGGTGCTAAAGCATGGTATGATTCACTCCCATGCGGTTCCATTAAGAGTCCTCAGGACTTAGCTCACTCTTTTGTTGATAAGTACTTTCCTGCTCACATGCAGCATGCTGCTTTACAAAGAATTTATAACTTTGAACAGTTGCAGGATGAGTCCCTCCCTAAAGCTTGGGGGAGGTACTGCGGTCTGATTTGGGCTAGACCAGGACATGAAATCCCTAAGAATGAATTAATCGATATATTCTATTCTGGTCTAACTGATGAATCCAGGTCCTACTTGGACAGTTGAGTTGGTTGTGTTTTTAGGAAAAGAACACCGAACGATGCGGAAGATTTAATGGGCAAGATTGCCAAAAACCATGAAGATTGGTCCGTCCCTGAACCACCTCCACCAACAAAGAAGAGGGGCATGTTTATTCTGAGCCCCGAGGATATGCGAGAAGCAAATAAGTCTATTAAAGAGAAAGGTATTAAAGCTGAAGACGTGAAGAATCTACCCCCTATTGAGAAGCTGTGTGAGCCTACCACTCACCCTCCTATGGTAGAGGTACACTCTCTTTTAGATTTCAACGCAAGTGACATCCCTCATGGTAAGCCTCCTGATCAATGTTTAGATGAGTTTGATAATTTTATTATGAAACAGAATCATTTTAATGAGAGGATAGAAAGTCAGTTGCATGATAATTCCCTTGCTATCAAAAGACTGCTTGATGAGATAGAACAGTTAATGATGTTCAATGTCTTGTGAAGCATTGTCATATGGTTCAAACTCAGCTTGATCAAATTTCTAATGTGCAAAGAGATTTGCTTGCTAACAATGCCAAACAAGATAATTTGCAGGCTTTTGGGATTAAGACCCGAGGAGGAACTAGCACTCAAGATCCTCTTTATCCAGAGGGACATCCGAAGAGAATCGAGCAGGATTCTCAGATGCAGGAAGAAGAAATTGTTGTCTCTCCAAAGAAGAAGAAGAAACATAAAGAGACTGACAATTCTAATGATCCTATTGCAGATGAAGAACCAGCTATTGATCCCAATAGTGTATCTATCTCCGATGCCGAGACTGAAGACGGTGCTGAACCTGAAGGTAATGATAATGAGAAGAATGATCCGCCTGAATTTCGAGAAGAAGAAGCACCTGACAAACGTAAGAGGTACACTAAAGAAGACTTCATCGCAAGAAAACATGGGAAGGAGAGAGAACCATGGGTATAGAAACCCATGCCCTTTCCAAGTAAGTCAATTAAATCCAAAGAAGAAGAGCATTATAGTAAGTTTTGTGAGTGGATTAAACCTCTTTTTCTTCAAATCCCTTTGACTGATGCTATTAAGTTACTTCCTTATTCAAAATATATGAAAGATATTGTCACTAACAAAAGAAAAGTTCCTAATGATGCAATATCTACTATGCTTGCTAACTATTCTTTCAGTGGAAAGATTCCTGAGAAGCTCGGTGATCCAGGTATACCCACCATTCCTTGCTCCATAAAGAATAATTATGTCAAAACTGCTTTATGTGATCTTGGAGCAGGAGTGAGTGTTATGCCTCTCTCTCTTTACGAGAGGCTTTGTTTAGAGAAACTAATTCCTACAGATATCTCCCTTCAGATGGCTGACAAGTCAACCGCTGTTCCGATAGGTATTTGTGAGGATGTTCCCGTAGAAGTTGCTAATTGTTTAATTCTTACTGATTTTGTTGTGCTTGACATGCCCGAGGATGGGAGCATGTCCATTATTCTTGGTAGAACTTTTCTTAACACCGCAGGTGCTATTATTGACTGCAATAAAGGGAAGGTTACCTTCCATGTGAATGATAAAGAACACACGGTATATTTTCCAAAGAAGACCGACAGGAGGCATGCCCTCAACTCTATAGAGAATATCGAGACCGTGAAAATTGAAGAATGGGACTGTCCACTACACGTGCCTCACAAATATAAAACTATCATGGTGGGGACAATGTCCATCAAAGTAAAGGTTTAGTAACTACTTCGTAGGAGGTGAGACTTTTTGCTCTATATATCGCTTGTTTGTTGGTAAGACTTGATCAACCTTACTAGTGAACATGTTTAATATGGATAAAAAGTTGAGCTTATTATGTTTTCATTTGTTTTTAGTTTTGTCCTACTTGCTGTACCAAGTATTTATGTTTTTGAAGCTTCACAATACTACTAACTGCTTCAAGTTTTCAGAGATTTTCGCAGCTTTTTGAACTTCGAAAAAATTTCAACAGTGAAGTTTTCAGAAAAATTCCAGAAAAATTATAATAAAAATTTCCACAACGGGAGAGACCCAGAAAGTCCTGGGGCCAGCCAGGAGAGGCCACCAGTGGCCCAGGCGGCCAGCTGGCGCGGCCCAGCCCCTGGCCGCGCCCACAGGGCGCCCGGGGCCCACGGGACCCCCCTCCAGGTATGTCTTCTTCCTTCCTCTCCCTCTTTCTCCAAAAACGCGAGTCCTGCTGTTGTTCTTGTGTTCTTGCTGTTCTTGGAGGCGATTTCTTCGATCTCTCTCTACAGCCCCTCATTTGAGCTGAAATTTTGAGCAAATACTCCCTGGTATGTGACTCCTCCACCCCTCCAATTAGATTTTTGATTGGTGGCCTCATTTGTGAGTATTTAGTAGTTCTTGGTGCTGTAGAGATGAGCTTGCATGCATGTGTAGAAAGTTATTTTCCAAGTTTTGATGCAAGTTTATGCCTTGGGCAAGTGAGTTGAGTAGTTTGCCTTAGCTCACTTTGTTTTAATCCTCGTTTTTGTAAATTGTAAAAAAAAATTCAGAAATGAGTTTGTTAGGAAGGGCAAAGGGGTGGCTTGAGAAGAGGAGGCCCGCACACTCCGATCGAGTTACTAGAGCCGCAGCTTCACCATCGACTGCTAGGGTGAGCTATAATGAAGATCATGTGCCCCTGGAGTTGTTGGAAGACACAAGTCCTGAAGGAAATATGCCCTAGAGGCAATAATAAAGTTGTTATTTATATTTCCTTATATCATGATAAATGTCTATTATTCATGCTAGAATTGTATTAACCGGAAACTTAGTACATGTGTGAATACATAGACAAAACAGAGTATTTCTAGTATGCCTCTACTAGACTAGCTCATTGATCAAAGATGGTTATGTTTCCTAGCCATAGACATGAGTTGTCATTTGATCAACGGGGTCACATCATTAGGAGAATGATGTGATGGACAAGACCCATTCGTTAGCATAGCACTATGATCGTTTAGTTTTACTGCTATTGCTTTCTTCATGACTTATACATGTTCCTCTGACTATGAGATTATGCAACTCCCGAATACCGTAGGAACACCTTGTGTGCTATCAAACGTCACAACGTAACTGGGTGATCATAAAGATGCTCTACAGGTGTCTCCGAAAGTATTCGTGGTGTTGGCATAGATCAAGATTAGGATTTGTCACTCCGAGTGTCGGAGAGGTATCTCTGGGCCCTCTCGGTAACACACATCACAATAAGCCTTGCAAGCAAAAGACTAATGAGTTAGTCACGAGGTGATGTGTTACGGAACGAGTAAAGAGACTTGCCGGTAACGAGATTGAACTAGGTATGGAGATACCGACGATCGAATCTCGGGCAAGTAACATACCGATGACAAAAGGAACAACGTATGTTGTTATGCGGTTTTGACCGATAAAAGATCTTCGTAGAATATGTAGGAGCCAATATGAACATCCAGGTTCCGCTATTGGTTATTGACCGGAGATGAGTCTCGGTCATGTCTACATAGTTCTCGAACCCGTAGGGTCCGCACGCTTAACGTTTGATGACGATCGGTATTATGAGTTTATGAGTTTTGATGTACCGAAGGTAGTTCGGAGTCCCGGATGAGATCACGGACATGACGAGGAGTCTCGGAATGTCCGAGACATAAAGATTGATATATTGGACGACTATATTCGGACACCGGAAGTGTTCCGGAAAAGTTTCGGATTTAACGGGATTGCCGGAGGGGGTTACCGGAACCCCCTACGAAGGGGGATGGTCCATAGTGGGCCTTATGGAAAAGAGAGAGGCAGCCCATAGGGCTGGCCGGCGCCCCTCCTAGGGTTCCTAGTTGGACTAGGAGTTGGGGGGCGCCACCTCTTCTTCTTTTCCTATTCCATCTCTTCCTTCTTTGGTGGTTCCTACTAGGAATAGGATTGCAATCCTATTCCTAGTAGGATTGCACCCCTAGCCGCACCAAACAAGAGCCGGCCGGCCTCCCCCCTTGCTCCTTCATATACGGGGGCAGGGGGGCACCCAAAGACACACAAGTTGAATTGTTCCAGCCGTGTGCGGTGCCCCCCTCCACAAAACACACCTCGGTCATACCGTCGCGGTGCATAGGCGAAGCCCTGCGCCGGTGAATACATCATATCCGTCACCATGCCGTCGTGCTGACGAAACTCTCCCGTGAAGCTCAACTGGATCAAGAGCTCGTGGGACGTCATCAAGCTGAACGTGTGCTGAACACGGAGGTGCCATACGTTCGGTGCTTGATCGGTTGAATCGCAAAGAAGTTCGACTACATCAACCGCGTCACTTGACGCTTCCGCTTCCGGTCTACGAGGGTACGTAGACACACTCTTCCCTCTCGTTGCTATGCATCTGGTAGATAGATCTTGCGTGATCGTAGGAAAATTTTAAAATACTACGTTCCCCAACAGTGGTATCAGAGCCAGGTCTATGCGTAGATGATATGCACGAGTAGAACACAATGAGTTGTGGGCGATACTAGTCATACTGCTTACCAGCATGTCATACTTTGCTTCGGCGGTATTGTGAGATGAAGCAGCCCGGACCGACATTACGCGTACGCTTACGTGAGACTGGTTTCACCGTTACGAGACTCGTTGCTTAAAGGTGACTGGCGGGTGTCTGTCTCTCTCACTTTAGCTGAATCAAATGTGGCTACGCCCGGTCCTTGTGAAGGTTAAAACAGCACATACTTGACGAAACATCGTTGTGGTTTTGTATGCGTAGGTAAGAACGGTTCTTGCTAAGCCCGTAGCAGCCACGTAAAACTTGCAACAACAAAGTAGAGGACGTCTAACTTGTTTTTGCAGGGCATGTTGTGATGTGATATGGTCAAGACATGATGAGTTATACGGTTTTGTATGAGATGATCATGTTTTGTAATGTTATCGGCAACTGGCAGGAGCCATATGGTTGTCGCTTTATTGTATAAAATGCAATCGCCATGTAATTGCTTTACCTTATCACTAAGCGGTAGCGATAGTCGTAGAAGCAATAGTTGGCGAGACAACAATGATGCTACGATGGAGATCAAGGTGTCGCGTCGGTGACGAAGGTGATCATGACGGTGCTTTGGAGATGGAGATCAAAAGCACAAGATGATGATGGCCATATCATGTCACATATTTTGATTGCATATGATGTTTATCTTATTATGCTTCTTATTTTGCTTAGAACGACGGTAGCATTATAAGATGATCCCTTACTAAATTTCAAGGTATAAGTGTTCTCCCTGAGTATGCACCGTTGCGAAAGTTCGTCGTGCCGAGACACCACGTGATGATTGGGTGTGATAAGCTCTACGTTCAAATACAACGGGTGTAAGCCAGTTTTGCACATGCAAAATACTCGGGTTAAACTTGACGAGCCTAGCATATGCAGATATGGCCTCGGAACACTGGAGACCGAAAGGTCGAGCGTGAATCATATAGTAGATATGATCAACATAAGATGTTCACCATTGAAACTACTCCATCTCACGTGATGATCAGACATGGTTTAGTTGATTTGGATCACGTGATCATTTAGATGACTAGAGGGATGTCTATCTAAGTGGGAGTTCTTTAATTAATATGATTAAATTGAACTTTAATTTATCATGAACTTAGTCCTTGTAGTATTAGCATATCTATGTTGTAGATCAATAGCTCACGATGTTGCTCCACGTTTACTTTTTTATATGTTCCTAGAGAAAACTAAGTTGAAAGATGTTAGTAGCAATGATGCGGAATTGTTCCGTGATCTGAGGATTATCCTCATTGCTGCATAGAGAAATATGTCCTTGATGCACCGCTAGGTGACAGACCTATTGCAGGAGCAGATGTAGACGTTATGAACGTTTTGACAAAAGCTCGGTATGATGACTACTTGATAGTTTAGTGCACCATGCTTTACGGCTTATAACCGGGACTTCAAAAACGTTTTGAACGCCACGGAGCATATGAGATGTTCCAAGAGTTGAAATTAGTATTTCATACTCATGCCCGTGTCGAGAGGTATAAGACTTCTGACAGTACTTTGCCTACAAGATGGAGGAGAATAGCTCAACCAGTGAGCATGTGCTCAGATTGTCTGGGTACTACAATTACTTGAATCAAGTGGGAGTTAATCTTCCAGATAAGATAGTAATTGACAAAGTTCTCTAGTCACTATCACCAAGTTAGTAGAACTTCGTGATGAACTATAATATGCAAGGGATGACGAAGGTAATTCCCGAGCTCTTCGCAATGCTGAAATCGGCGAAGGTAGAAATCAAGAAAGAACATCAAGTGTTGATGGTTAATAAGACCACTTGTTTCAAGTAAAGGGCAAAGGGTAGAAGGGGAACTTCAAGAAGAATGACAAGCAAGTTGTCACTCCCATGAAGAAACCCAAAGCTAAACTCAAGCCTGAAACTAAGTGCTTCTACTGCAAAGGAAATGGTCACCGGAAGTGGAACTACCCTAGATACTTGGCAGATAAGAAGGATGGCAAAGTAAACAAAGGTATATTTGATATACAGATTATTGATGTGTATTTTACTAGTGTTCATAGCAACCCCTCGGTATTTGATACTGGTTCAGTTGCTAAAGAGTAGTAACTCGAAGTGGGAGTTGCATAATGAACATAAACTAGTTAAGGGATGAAGTGACGATGTGTATTGGAAGCAGTTCCAAGATTGATATGATCATCATCGCACACTCCCTATACTTTCGGGATTAGTGTTGAATCTAAATAAGTGTTATTTGGTGTTTGTGTTGAGCATGAATATGATTTGATCATGTTTATTGCAATACGGTTATTCATGTAAGTTAGAGAATAATTGTTGTTCTGTTTACATGAATAAAACCTTCTATGGTCATACACCCAATGAAAATAGTTTGTTGGATCTCGATCGTGTGATACACATATTCATTATATTGAAGCCAAAAGATGCAAGGTTAATAATGATAGTGCAACTTATTTGTGGCACTGCCGTTTAGGTCATATTGGTGTAAAGCGCATGAAGAAACTCCATAGTAATGGACTTTTGGAATCACTTGATTATGAATCACTTGGTGCTTGCGAACCATGCCTCATGAGCAAGATGACTAAAACTCCGTTCTCCGGAACTGTGGAGCGAGCAATAGATTTGTTGGAGATCATACATATAGATGTATGTGGACCAATGAGTGTTGAAGCTCGCGGCGGGTATCGTTATTTTCTGACCTTCACTGATGATTTGAGCAGATATGGGTATATCTACTTAATGAAGCACAAGTCTGAAACATTTGAAAAGTTCAAAGAATTTCAGAGTGAAGTAGAGAATCATCGTAACAAGAAAATAAAGTTTCTATGATCTGATCGTGGAGGAGAATATTTGAGTTACGAGTTTGGTCTTCATTTGAAACAATGTGGAATAGTTTCACAACTCACGCCACCCGGAACACCACAGCGTAATGGTGTGTCCGAACGTCGTAACCGTACTTTATTGGATATGGTGCGATCTATGATGTCTCTTACCGATTTACCACTATCGCTTTTGGGGTTATGCATTAGAGACAGCTACATTCACGTTAAATAGGGCACCATCTAAAATCCGTGGCGATGACACCGTATGAACTGTGGTTTGACGAGAAACCTAAGCTGTCATTTCTTTAAGTTTGGGACTGCGATGCTTATGTGAAAAAGTTTCAACATGATAAGCTCGAACCCAAATCGGAGAAGTAAATCTTCATAGGATACCCAAAAGAAACTGTTGGGTACACCTTCTATCACAGATCCGAAGGCAAGGTCTTTGTTGCTAAGAGTGGATCCTTTCTAGAGAAGGAGTTTCTCTCGAAAGAAGTGAGTGGGAGGAAAGTAGAACTTGATGAGGTAATTGTACCTTCTCCCGAATTGGAAAATAGTACATCACAGAAAATTGTTCCAGTGATTCCTACACCAATCAGTGAGGAAGTTAATGATGATAATCATGAAACTTCGGATCAAGTTTCTGCTGAACGTCGTAGATCAACCAGAGTACGTTCCGCACCAGAGTGGTACGGCAACCCAGTTCTGGAAATCATGTTACTACACCATGATGAACCTACGAACTATGAGGAAGCGATGATGAGCCCAGATTCCGCAAAATGGCTTGAAGCCATGAAATCTGAGATGGGATCCATGTATGAGAACAAAGTATGGACTTTGGTTGACTTGCCCGATGATCGGCAAGCCATCGAAAATAAATGGATCTTCAAGAGGAAGACCGACGCTGACGGTAATGTTACTGTTTACAAAGCTCGACTTGTTGCGAAAGGTTTTCGACAAGTTCAAGGAGTTGACTACGATGAGACTTTCTCACCCGTAGCGATGCTTAAGTCTGTCCGAATCATGTTAGCAATTGCCGCATTTTATGAAATCTGGCAAATGGATAACGAAACTGCGTTCTTTAATGGATTTATTAAAGAAGAATTGTATATGATGCAACCAGAAGGTTTTGTCAATCCTAAAGGTGCTAACAAAATGTGCAAGCTCCAGCGATCCATCTATGGACTGGTGCAAGCATCTCAGAGTTGGAATATACGCTTTGATAAGTTGATCAAAGCATATAGATTTATACAGACTTGCGGTGAAGCCTGTATTTACAAGAAGTGAGTGGGAGCGCTACAACCTTTCTGATAAGTATATGTGAATGACATATTGTCGATCGGAAATGATGTAGAATTTTCTGGACAGCATAAAGGAGTGTTTGAAAGGAGTTTTTTCAAAGAAAGACCTTGGTGAAGCTGCTTACATATTGGGCATCAAGATCTATAGAGATAGATCAAGACGCTTGATAAGACTTTCGATGAGTACATACCTTGATAAGATTTTGAAGTAGTTCAAAATGGATCAGTCAAAGAAGGAGTTCTTGCCTGACTTGTAAGGTGTGAAGTCGAGTAAGACTCAAAGCTAGACCACGGCAGAACAATATAGAGAGAATGAAAGTCATTCCCTATGCCTCAGCCATAGGTTCTATAAAGTATGCCATGATGTGTACCAAACATGTTGTGTACCTTGCCATGAGTTTGTCAAGGTGGTACAATAGTGATCCAGGAGTAGATCACTATACAGCGGTCAAAATTATCCTTAGTAACTGGATGACTAAGGAAATGTTTCTCGATTATGGAGGTGATAAAGAGTTCGTCGTAAAGGGTTACGCCGATGCAAACTTTGACACTAAATCCAGATGACTCTAAGTATCAATCTGGATGCGTATTGAAAGTGGGAGCAATTAGCTAGAGTAGCTCTATGCAGAGCATTGTAGACATAGAAATTTGCGAAATACATACGGATCTGAATGTGACAGACCCGTTGACTAAACTTCTCTCACAAGCAAAACATGATCACACCTTATTACTCTTGGGTATTAATCACATAGCGATGTGAACTAGATTATTGACTCTAGTAAACCCTTTGGGTGTTGGTCACATGGTGATGTGAACTATGGGTGTTATTCACATAACGATGTGAACTATCGGTATTAAATCACATGGCGATGTGAGCTAGATTATTGACTCTAGTGCAAGTGGGAGACTGAAGGAAATATGCCCTAGAGGCAATAATAAAGTTGTTATTTATATTTCCTTATATCATGATAAATGTCTATTATTCATGCTAGAATTGTATTAACCGGAAACTTAGTACATGTGTGAATACATAGACAAAACAGAGTATCCCTAGTATGCCTCTACTAGACTAGCTCATTGATCAAAGATGGTTATGTTTCCTAGCCATAGACATGAGTTGTCATTTGATCAACGGGGTCACATCATTAGGAGAATGATGTGATGGACAAGACCCATCCGTTAGCATAGCACTATGATCGTTTAGTTTTACTGCTATTGCTTTCTTCATGACTTATACATGTTCCTCTGACTATGAGATTATGCAACTCCCGAATACCGTAGGAACACCTTGTGTGCTATCAAACGTCACAACGTAACTGGGTGATCATAAAGATGCTCTACAGGTGTCTCCGAAAGTATTCGTGGTGTTGGCATAGATCAAGATTAGGATTTGTCACTCCGAGTGTCGGAGAGGTATCTCTGGGCCCTCTCGGTAACACACATCACAATAAGCCTTGCAAGCAAAAGACTAATGAGTTAGTCACGAGGTGATGTGTTACGGAACGAGTAAAGAGACTTGCCGGTAACGAGATTGAACTAGGTATGGAGATACCGACGATCGAATCTCGGGCAAGTAACATACCGATGACAAAAGGAACAACGTATGTTGTTATGCGGTTTTGACCGATAAAAGATCTTCGTAGAATATGTAGGAGCCAATATGAACATCCAGGTTCCGCTATTGGTTATTGACCGGAGATGAGTCTCGGTCATGTCTACATAGTTCTCGAACCCGTAGGGTCCGCACGCTTAACGTTTGATGACGATCGGTATTATGAGTTTATGAGTTTTGATGTACCGAAGGTAGTTCGGAGTCCCGGATGAGATCACGGACATGACGAGGAGTCTCGGAATGTCCGAGACATAAAGATTGATATATTGGACGACTATATTCGGACACCGGAAGTGTTCCGGAAAAGTTTCGGATTTAACGGGATTGCCGGAGGGGGTTACCGGAACCCCCTACGAAGGGGGATGGTCCATAGTGGGCCTTATGGAAAAGAGAGAGGCAGCCCATAGGGCTGGCCGGCGCCCCTCCTAGGGTTCCTAGTTGGACTAGGAGTTGGGGGGCGCCACCTCTTCTTCTTTTCCTATTCCATCTCTTCCTTCTTTGGTGGTTCCTACTAGGAATAGGATTGCAATCCTATTCCTAGTAGGATTGCACCCCTAGCCGCACCAAACAAGAGCCGGCCGGCCTCCCCCCTTGCTCCTTTATATACGGGGGCAGGGGGCACCCAAAGACACACAAGTTGAATTGTTCCAGCCGTGTGCGGTGCCCCCCTCCACAAAAACACACCTCGGTCATACCGTCGCGGTGCATAGGCGAAGCCCTGCGCCGGTGAATACATCATATCCGTCACCACGCCGTCGTGCTGACGAAACTCTCCCGTGAAGCTCAACTGGATCAAGAGCTCGTGGGACGTCATCAAGCTGAACGTGTGCTGAACGCGGAGGTGCCGTACGTTCGGTGCTTGATCGGTTGAATCGCGAAGAAGTTCGACTACATCAACCGCGTCACTTGACGCTTCCGCTTCCAGTCTACGAGGGTACGTAGACACACTCTTCCCTCTCGTTGCTATGCATCTGGTAGATAGATCTTGCGTGATCGTAGGAAAATTTTAAAATACTACGTTCCCCAACAAGTCCAGCACGTGCGATGACATTCCCATGTGATGAATTCATGGAAGCTGCGGGAATCAAGGATGAGTTTTATAATCTTTGTGCTAATGCAGGTTTGACACGGCTGGTCACGAGCCGTGTTACTCAGTATCAAAAACTCACCTCCAGTTTCATTAACAGTTTTAGATATAATCCTGATTCAGGTGCTATTGAGTTTAAAATTTATAATGATCTTATCACCATGACTTTGGGGAATTTTGGTGAAATAATAGGTGTGCCGAATGTTGGGAGGACGGCAAGGATGGCCACTCAGCCCTCCGAGCTGAAAACCGTCATCAACTCTCTCTGCAGCATGGGTACGAGGGATATTCATCGGTCAAAGATCTCCAGCATCTTATTTCCTCACCTCAGGTATTTTGCATATTATATTGCTAGAGGGGTGTTAGCTCGTGACAACACGAGCAGCATTTCTGCTCCGGATATTGCTATCCTGGCAGCAGCCCTCTCAGGGAGGTCTGATTATAATCTGGGTACCTTAATTGCTCGACGCCTTGCAATGAACGGTAATAAGGGGGACTTATATGGTGGCGTTTATGCCACACTTATCTTAGAGCATCTTGGAGGCACCCCACACCCTGATGATACTCATTTTACTTATTTAAGCTTTGATCTTGCTGCTATGAAAAGGCATAAGTTTGTTACCATGGGTTCTGAGCTTGATAACCTTGTTTATATCTTGCGTTTCGGAACTACCGCGGAATGCGAGATCCGTCTACCTGCACCTTTTTTGTTTGATTTTTCTCGCAGGAACGGATGGTCCTTTGATGTTGTCCAGTTCGATGAGTTCATGGTCCAGCATCAGTTTCATAACCCCATGGAGGGGGTTGTGCCCGACGAGGAGAGGCACAGTGAGATACCACATTTTCAGGAAGAGACCGCCACCGAGTTTGGTGAAGGGTCTTCCTCTGTTTGGCGTTCGGAACCTTCCTCGTGGGAGACTCCGAGGAGTTCGGTGTACGCGCCAGCATCCTTCTACGACCCGTGGACTCACCACCATACCCCTGGAGCAGGAGGCTCCTGGGGGCAGTAGCTGCTACCAGCTTAGGCCAAAAGCCTAAGCTTGGGGGAGTACGTGCCCTTCTCACTTTTCCATTGTATTATCCGTTTCATTCGCTTTGATCTTTTCGAAGTTTTTGCCCGTTCTTCTTTGTTTCTCTCTTTGCAAAAACAACAAAAAGATTTTCTCTTTCTTTTGCTTTTATTCAACCTTTGAAAAAAAAACAAAAAGATTTCCTTTCTCTCTTTAGTTTGCTTTGTTTTCAGAGATCAGCTCGAGTCTGTGATGGCATTTGATTATATTTCGACGTTCGATCGTGCAAATGACAAGCAGTGATGATGAAGATCGACTGGAGGGAAGCAACAAGGAAGACCGGTATGAACTCTTTTTGTTTCTACTTTTGTACATATGCCTGTACTTATGATCTAGAGACCAGCTTGTAGCGACATAGTGCTATGTTTACAATGCTCTTCCAGTGGTTCATGCTTTCCTTGTGGCTAGTCCCGAATAACTAGAGTATATAATGTGTTATTGAAATGATCTACATGCATTGCACTGTTCATAGTCTGGTATATTAAGGTGGTATTCCCTTTAGAGAATTTTTGGATTGACTTGGCACATGCTTACACATGTTTAAGACTAAAAAGTCTACTCTGCCTTGATGATCTTTGAGTTTTAGAATAGTTATATCACTTTCATGCCCGATTCAATGTTGCTTTGTCGCTCTGCATGATTATGACCGTTATTGCTCCCTAGTTGGTCGCTTCCCAGTCTTTTGCTAAACCTCCACCTGTACTAAGCGGACTAACTGCTTGTGCATCCAAACCCTTTAAACCTGTTATGCCATATGAGTCCACTATACCTTCCTATACATGGTATTTACCTGCCATTCTTAACGAAGACTTTCATGTACCATCTCGAAATTAATCAAAAGCATTTCTCTTTTTGTGCCTATGTTTTAGCTCATGAGGAAGTAGTAGTTAATTCATGATCTCTTTAAGTTGGACAAGTTTCACCCCTGGATTGCATGTATAATGTGCAAACCCCTAATATGAAAAGGAACTGGCATTGAGTGCGCCCGGCTCAAAAAGATAATATAACAAACAAACCCTCCTTCACGCTTTGTTCATGAGAAATCAGAAAACTTTGGCAGTGATAAACAAAGGAGATTAAGAGGATGTGATCGTCCTCATGCGGGAGCCGTTCCTCGAGACTTGTCTAGCTTAAAAAGTGATTGAGTTATCTGCTAGCATTCGTTGACGAAATATGCACCTCTCAAAAACATATTTACTTCTGTTTTTTAAAACCAAGAGCTCTGGTACATGTTTAGTTTTTGTTTCCGATCACGGGTTTTCAACTTTGCCAATAAAAGCCACGGTTCGAGAGTCTCACCTTCTTTCTTCAAAGCACCGACTAGGAGAGCATAATTGTCATTCTGAGTGTAATGTGCATTGTCCCAAAGTATTACATTGTCTTCTGCATACTTGTGATATGATTTATTCTGAAATTCTTAGTTCTAGTCTCCTTTAAAACTCTGGAGGAGCCTCTGCATTTATGTTTTGCTTCACTCATGGAGGCTAGCGAGATACCACACTAATATGCTCAAGCTATGTGCAATGTAATCTTGTCTTGATTTTCAGTAATATATTATTTACTTTTAAGTATTTGTGACTGGTCACTTGAAAGAAGGATTGCTCCCTGCATTGTCCTCATAAGTACTGTTTCAATACTTGCTAAACTCTTTTCCTAGTACATGCTTATATACATCTAATGAAGCAAAAGAGTTTGTCAAAGTTTTCTTTGTCGCGTCCAGTTCGTTGAACTGAATTGCTTGAGGGCAAGCAATATGCTAAGCTTGGGGGAGTTGATACGTCTCAAACGTATCTACTTTTCCAAACACTTTTGATATTGTTTTGACCTCATTCTTGCATGATTTATATGTGTATCAAACCCGGACTGACGCTGTTTTCAGCAGAGCTGCCTGTATGGTTTATTTGTGTGCAGGAAAACGGATTTTTAAGTATCTCAGAAAAATCCACGAAAATTCACAGAAAATCCACGCACCCGAAGGAACCAGGTGCCAGAAGTGGGGCCAAAGGGGGGCCAGGGGGTGCCCAGGCGCCCTGTGGGCGCCCCGCCCCCCCTGGGCCGCGCCGGGGGGGGCGCCTGGGTGGGGCCCACACCCCCTGGTGCCCTACTTTACCTCGTATTTTTACTCCCGACGCAGAAACCCCAGATCAGAAGTTCTTTCGCAGTTTTTCGTCGCGGAGCCGCCGCCACCCTCTGTTCTTCCTCGGGAGGGCTAATCCGGAGGTGGCCTCCGGAGAGGGGAGATCGTCGCCATCGTCATCATCATCACCACTCCATCATCCCTCCATGACTTCTCCCTCCATGTGTGAGTAATTCCCCTACTGTAGGCGAAGGGGATGGTAGGGATTGGATGAGTTAGATCATGTAATAGTTTATCAGATCGTTGGGGGCATGTTGCCTATCATCTACTATGGTGTTTATCATCTTTGCTTCAACTTGTTATTCTTAATGCTTGACACTTAGGGCCCGAGTGCCATGATTTCAGATCTGAACCATATGTGTTTGTATGAATATATTTGTGTTCGTGATCCTATCTATGAGTTGTTTGCACCTGTTACGGTTCGGAACCGGCGATCCCAAAAGTGACAGCTTGGGACACCAAAGGGGACGGTCCGTAGTTTGAGGATTACATGTATCCATTGAGTTCATTGCTTTGTTCTGGTGCTCTTTGACAGGAGCACCTTAATATCCATAAGTTCCTTTTGGCCCCGTTCGTAGCGGGATGGTAGGACAAAAGATGTTGTGCAAGTTCTTATTGCAAGCACGTACAACTACCTACGGGATACATGCCTAATGTTTGATATTTGCCTAGATGATCATTACTTTTCCGTGTGCCGTGCCCCAAGTTAGAATCTATATCATCCATGCAGCTCCCAACCATCCATCTCCCTATCCTACAGTATTTTAAACCTTGCTTGTCACTAGTTGCTACTTTTGCCATTTACTACTGCTATTTACTTTTGCTGTTTACTTTTACTATTACTATCATCACTATCATATCACTGTTACCACTTATCTTTTGTTGCAAGTAAGTATATTTCAGGTGCGGTTGAATTGACAACTCAACTGTTAAAGCTTATAAATACTCTTTGGCTCCCCGTGTGTCGAATCAATAAATTGGGTTATTCTTACCCGCGAAGACTATCTCGATCCCTTACGGTTGAGGGTTATCAGTCGTCGTGAGCGCTTTCCTTTATATAAGAGTTTGTCCAGGCTTGTCGTTTGCTACAAAAAGGATTGGGCCATCTTGCTGCACCTTATTTACTTTTACCTTTTGTCACTTGCTACCAATTACCTTATCACAAAACTATCTGTTACTTATAATTTCAGTGCTTGCAGAAAATACCTTACTGAAAACTGCCTATCATTTCCTTCTACTCCTGGTTGGGTTCGACACTCTTACTTATCGAAAGGACTACGATAGACCCCCCTACACTTGTGGGTCATCAATGGGCCACGGAGGATGGCCATGGGCCCCACGCCACCAAGGCGCGCCCTGGTGCCTTGTGGGCACCTGGTGGGGCCCCTATGGTATTTCTTTCTTCCAGTATTTTTTATATGTTCCAAAATAATTCTCTGTGAAATTCCAGCTCTTTTGGAGTTGTGCATAATAGCTATCCGTGACATAGCTTTTTCAGGTCCAGAGTTCCAGCTGCCGACAATCTCCCTCTTCATGTAAATCTTGCAAATTAAGAGAGAAAAGGCATTAGAATGGCACCACAAAGTATTATATTGATCAAAACCCCATCAATAATAGTAGAAAGCATGATGCAAAATGGACATATCAATTGCCTACGGGGAAGCTGGAGTTGTTTGCTTAGGGTTTAGGCACGGCGATGATGCCTTATAGGGAGGAGTGATGATGATGGCGCTTGCATGTTGTCGCAGCGTGGCCTTCTTTGGGGTGGTGTGCGTAAGGTATCTTGTGTGTGTCGCTCAACGGTTGTGATGGTTTTAGGCTGGTTTTCTAGGACAAACTAGGAAATGTGTTTTCCGCTCGAGTTTCCCTAATCAACCGAGCAACTCTTTTCTTCTTAGTGAATGCAGGAATCCTATCATTTCAGGAAAAAATGTTGGCATTGACGAGATTGAAAGCCAATTTCTCCGTGCTCTTCAACGTGGTAGTTGATGTTCCCTCTAAAATGCTTATTAAGGCTTCCTAATTGTTGGGGAAAACAAGTGTCCCAAGATTTTTGGAGATTGTTGGACGAAAACAGTGAGGGACTATTGTGTTTGCTAGTGCACACAGAGAGAATATGTCCCTGTAGTTCAGAGGAGCTTACTATGAACTCATAAGACTATTATCTATGAAGCAGAGAAGACTGCTAAGGCAATCGAGGAGATTGCTTTTGAAAAGTTTGCTTGTCGGAGATGAGCCCCAAAAATGTTGTTGAGTCAAAGCAATTGGTACGCGAGGTGTCTGAGAGAAAATGATTGTAGCAGAGAAGAATGAAGAAGTGAAGATTTGCATTTTCTTCGTAGTCTCATTTTCTTTCATTGAGTCATAGGATCACCATACTATTAAGATGGGATCATTGTTCCGAGGCTTTTGTCTTTATGATGCTTAACCGAAAATACCCAACTGAGTTGAGAGAAATCTCTTCATGCGGAAGTAATTACTTGCCAGCCAAAGATGATGTACTTCCGGGCTGCGAGAAAATTGCTCTAGCAAATGAGCCAACTTTACTTGTTCCTCAAGTAAAGTTGTGAGGTGTGTTTGAAATCCAACCATTGGAAACATGTCGGTTGGCCATTAGCTAGGCTTGAGGCCCCAAATTGTCATTTCACCCTCGGGGTTGCCTCGGCTATAAATAGCTAGCTCCCGCCTCCCATTATAGTCATGTGCTCGGTTTTATTTGTCGAGAGTATTGTTTGAGCACCCCTCTCGGAAACATTTGAGTAAATCCACCAAGTGAAAACCCCAGAGCCAAAAACTTTGATAGTGGTTAGCATCACCGAGAGCTTTGAACATATTACTCTCAAGGGTTGCTAACTCTCTAGATGGTTAGGTGTCTGTCTGAGTGACCAAGAGTAATTGTCGTCTCTGAAGACAAAGCCCGTGGAGGTTGTGGAGATCCAATGAAGTATCTACCAAGACTAAATTAACACAAGTTGACGGACTTGGTCAAGGAGAATAGGAGGGAGAGAGTTTTGCTTCTGTGATCAATCACAAGCCCCTCCAACCAGACGTAACTCTTGTGCAAAAGAGTTAACTGGCAGAACAAATACCTTGTCATCGTCGAGCACCACCGGTTTAATCTCACCTTTACATTACTTTCGCCAATTTACTTTCAGTACTCCCTCCGTTCACTTTTGTAAGACTCTTTAGACATTTGAGACAGCACCTAAAACAGTTCAATTTCAGCTGTCCTAAATGACTTACAAAAGTGAACAGAGGGAGTAATGTTTTCTGTTGTGAGTTCTTTGTCCAGGTCTTAGTAGTTTGTTTTCGGATAGATATCCATTCTGTTTTGCTGTGTATTTTTTGTGGTAGTTAGCTTTCGTAGAACTGCATCTGTTAAGTTTAATTTTCGATGTGCTTTCCTGGGAGAGGGGTCGGCGAGTGCAAAAGGGTGAGGGTGATGCGGTAGAAGCAATCGTAGTTCTAGACAACAACAAAATCGTGAATTTTGACCGTTTCCATCTCTTTCATCACCATGCTGCTACCTGGCTCAAGCTTCCCATCCAACATCTAACCTCTGATGTTTGAGCACAAGCACACAGGTGGGAAATGAAGAAGGCGACGAACTAGAGGATATCTCGTCGCACCCGTCATTGTCTAGCACCATGGCTTGCACCGCCACGCATCCCGATGGCTGCATGGTGCCACCGATGCAAAAGAAAAATAATTAAAGCGGGCAGAAGATGGTTTAACTACTTCAAAAAGTCACTACTATTAGATGGAGCATCCAATTTGGAATTTTCTTTCACATTGTGTTGGTTTCAGCAAGATTCCTGAATTAACCTTTCTCCGGATTGCATTTTGCAGTAGTGTCTATTGTATTTTTACACTATTGTTGATTGAAAAAAAGAACTGTTGAGTATAATGTTTATTAGGAAAGAAGAGATAGACTAGAATTTGTTCTGGCTTGTCTTGTACTCCAAGTAGATCATTGTACTCCTATATATATGCCCACGAGGCTCAAGCAATACAACAACTATTCCACCAAACCTCTCTCCCCCTTCTAACATGGTATCTATCGCAAGTCGATCCTAAACCCTAGCCGCCACCGCTTCCGCACCCGCGCGCCGCCCCCGGGGCGGTCGGCCTCCATGACCGCCGTCGGGGGCCGCGTCGCCCATACCTAGGGTTCGTCCGCCGGCCGTGTTGGCCGGCTGCCCTAGAGAGTCTTTTTCCCGAGCCATTGCTCCGGTTTTTTCGCTCTCTCGCCGGTCGTTTTGATCGGCGTTTTTCTTTTTGGTTTTCCGATCTAATCTTGATCGGTTTGCATCGCCCGCCGCCGCCGTCGACCCCATGCGCCTCTACTCCGACCCCGGCGCGACCCGCCGGCCTCTCCTCCGACCCGCGGCAACGTGCGCCAAGGCGGCCCATTCGGGCCAGCCGCCGTCCGCGCGTCGGTCCGCCCGTCGCCCTGCGCCGGCCATCACCGCCCTGCTCCGACCGGAACACCTGCATCGCCCCGACCCGGCGGCCTCGCGCCATGCGACGGCCAATCATAGCCGTCGCTCGCGCGCCGGCCCGCCCATCGATCCACGTCACCCGCCTCCGTCGCGTCTGCACGGCGGCCCGGCGGTCTACCTCGCCGGCCTCGTCCTCGGCTGCATCAGGCTCGTCGTCTGCCTCAACTCGGGAGCCGTTGCTCCGTTGGTCGCTCGGGCCTCGCTGCCCGGGTGCCGGTGCTGACGTCCCGTTCCGTCCGCCGTCGCCGGCCTCATCCGGGACTCCGCCATCATTCCTACACTGAGCGGCGACCCGACCTCGCGCGCGATCGGCTTGATCACCCGCTCGTCGCCGCGATCCGCCTCATCTACACCGCGCGATCGACCTGGCCCGTCGGTCACGCGCGCCTCCGCAGGTCCCGTGAAGATCGTCCCGAGTACTGCGCGCCTCTCCGCCGATCAAGCATCGGGCTGCCGCTGCGTCGCCCCGTCGGGCCGCAGCGCCACCGCCCCCGTGGTTCTCCTCGCGGCTGCATCGACTCGTGCTTCGCCGCTGCGTCGCCCCTTCGGGCCGTAGTGCTGCGATACACGGTCCCCGCCGCCGCCTCGAGGCCGTCCCCGCGGTTGCACCGACTCGCGAACCGCCTTTGCGTCGCCCCTTCGGGCCGCAGTGTCGCGGCCCACGGTCCCCGCCGCCGCCCCGAGGTCTTCCCGCCGTCGCCTCGACCCGCCTGCCGCCGCTGCGTCGCCCCTTCGGGCCGTAGCGTCGCGGCCCGCGGTCCACTCCGCTGTCACCTCGCGTCGACCTCCCATGGTATACGCCGCGCCATCTCCTTGGCACGGGAACGCCACCGTCCGCGCCGGTCTTCGTCAAGCTGTCAGGGTTCTTCGCCTACTTCGACCACCGCCGCCGCAAACCTAACCTAGCCGCCGCCGCCGCCGTCAGGCCGCCGCCGCCGCTCTTCTTTGGCCGCCGCCGCCGCTACCTTCGTAGCCGCCGTCGTCGCCCGTCCACCCCCTTCGTCTTCGTCCAAGCACCAGCCCGTCGCCAGCGTCGCCGTCATCTACCCCGACCACTTCGTCTACTCCGACCACCGTTGGTGACGTCGGCCCCGCGTCGATGGACGCCGCAACCGTCGTCGAGTTCTTCTTTGCTGGCCCCTCCGACTTCTCCGACATGGCGTACAGCTCGTGCAGGTCCCTTATCTACGCATGCCCGGTGCTGGCAACACCGAGGCGTGTTTTCATCCACGACGTGTCCCCGGGCGTGGCAAGCCTGGTCGGCGCTTCGTCAACTTCGTCTTCGTCCGTCTACGCATGCCCGGTGCTGGCAACACCGGTGCGTGCCTTCGTCTACGATGTGTCCCCGGGCTTGGCAAACCCGCCGTGATGCGTCGTCAACAACATCTTCTTCCCGGCGCACCACTACTTCGACACCACTGCGCTCATGACTAACTCGACGCCTCCTTGCGCCCGCGGCTCCACGGCGACTTCCTCGACACCGGCTACCCCGACTCGACATCGACCACGGCATTCTTCGCACGGCTACCTCGACCACGGCTCCACCACCCTACGCTCTCGGCTACATCGACAAACGGCACAAAGGGCTACCGCCTGCTTGAGCAACCTCGTCGGTTTCCACTCCAGTCACGACTCCGCGATGCGTCGACCGTTTCGACTGTGGAGGGGTGTCCGTCGGCTTGCCTTCGAATTCTTCTCCAGTCTCATCGTCTGCGTCGCTACCGTTGTGACCGCGGGGGGATGTTGAGTATAATGTTTATTAGGAAAGAAGAGATAGACTAGAATTTGTTATGGCTTGTCTTGTACTCCAAGTAGATCATTGTACTCCTATATATATGCCCACGAGGCTCAAGCAATACAACAACTATTCCACCAAACCTCTCTCTCCCTTCTAACAAGAACTACACCAATTTGTATAGTTTTTCTGGAATCAACTAGTACATTTTCATATGGAGTTTACAGTACTTTTGTCTGGCTCTCTTGCATTGTTGGAATCAGGGTCGGCCCTAGGCCTAGGCAAAGAGTGCAACCGCCTAGGACCCAGCTAGGAAAGGGGCCCATATTTTGTGTACGTGTGTACTACTGTGGATATATTACAGTTATTAGCAAGCCATGGATTCTTTATGAAAACACACGGACGCTACGTTCTCTCCAGGAAGCGCCACAACCCCTCTTTCTTCTCCAATCTCTACCTCCTTTCTCTCCCCTATTGATTGCCACAAGTCCCGAAGAAGCCTGAGCCCCAATCGTGCAAATTTAGTGGTTGTTTGGTTGTATCACCACCTTAATATCTCTCTGTCTTTAGTACTAATGGATTCATTTGGTTTGCACCAGGGCCCCGAAGTGCTAGGGCATGCCCCCTCTCTCTTGCGACCGCGTCGCCCGACCTGTCGCGCCCCGGCCCTTCTTCCCCTAACTTCCCATCACCCATCCCTCCATGCCGTGCCGCCGACGCCGCTGCCCGTCGCTAGGCCTGGCCCAGGCGACGCTGGCGGCGGCAGCCCCTGGCCTTTCCCCTCTCGGGTGCTCTCCGGCGCGGGGCGGAGCGGCTCCGGGGGTGTTCCTCGGCGGCGGCGGTCCGGTGTTGGCGGCGCCCACTTGTCCCAGATCTGGGCCCTTAGGGCCCCATCTGGGTCTGAGCGGACTACCTAAGTAGTACTCACGAGGTCCTTGATTTCTTGTTAGCCTGTATCTTTCTCTTTAATAGTATGGTATCCAGGTTTCTCATCTATTGTTCCTCGACTCTCAGGAAGGTAAGATCATCAATCAATAGTAGGATGCTGCTCTGTGCAGTTAAAGATGGGATCCAACCTGTTCTGTTTGCCACTTATAAATTCGACGAATTTTCCTTTTACTAGAAATTTCATTGTTGTCAGTATTGACATGTAGAATGGGACTCTCTCTTTGTCCACGTCCGATTAATCCGCTTTTTTAAGAAAAGTCCTTTTTCTGATGTAAATTTTGTCTGTCTCCTTTGTTCTTCCTAACGCTAGTCTAGTCTCCAATTAAAGGATTGATACGAACTATCGTCCATGTACGATCCATACTAAACCTGACCAACTGCACATCCTACCTCTAGCAATATCGCGTGAGTGAAGAAGGGCAATGCCGCTTGTAAAGCTCTTTCGTCGAGTGCGCCGACGGCGGGGCAGGTGGGCGGCGGGACTTCCGGGAGGCGGGGGGGGCGGCAATGGGCGGTGGGGTGCTGGCGGCGCTGCTGCCGCCCTGTTGCAGTGTGGCCGGCGGGGCTTAGCGGACCCGATTCGTGCCGGGCCGGGCCAGGGGTGGCCTGGTATGCCCTGCTGCCGCGTCCGGACAGCAACCGCGGCGGTGCCGAAGGCACGGACCTCCCGCATAACAGCGGTGGAGGTGGTTCCCTCCTGCGCGGCTACGGTGCTGCTGCTCCCGTTGCTTGGCACTTCTCTCCTAGTCCTCTTGGCCTCGTGGTGATGATCTCAGTGAGGCGGCGTGGGTGGCGTCGTGATCGCCATGGCGCATGTTGGTGGGAGGCGATTTGGCTGGTTGGCTCCGGTCCGGTTGGGCGGTGTGGTATGGAGTACGGGTGAAATCCTTGTCGGGTCTTCTGGCTCCGATGTGGTGACGCCTGCCGGTGTCGCCAGTCCTTCCTAGAGGGTGTCGGTGGTATCCATCCCCTACTCCCCTCCGCGTGCCGGGGGAAACCCTAGGACTCGCCCGGGCAGCAGCGTCGTCGGCGTCGCATTCCTTCTTGGAGGTGCTGCTTGGTACGCGGCGGATCAGAGCCTTATATCGTGGTGGGTCGATTCCGGAGAGCGCTGTGGTGGCGGGTCATCCACGCTTTGTCGAGCTGCCGTTGTTGGCATTTGTTTCCTCTTCCTTTTTTTGTGTAGTCTACAACAATCTTTTTTAGTTGTTTTATGCAAGTAAACACTAATAAAAACATGAAGCAGTTATTTTTAGACATAGTTTGTTTTCAATAAATATAATTGTTTTACGCAAGTAAGCACTAATAGAAATTATTTCATTTTTCGAACTGATACTACTGTTTTTTCCATCAAAATGTGTGACTGAACTTTACGTGTTATTTACTTAAGTATAAATAGTAGGAGAGGTACATCGAAGCAATTATTCAATGTAGTGCCCATGAGCGACTACGCTAGCTGACAACATGTTAGACGCAAAAGGCAGATCCACTAAAAACTGAAAGATTACATGGATCATTGAATGGTAAGTCTCTCGAATAAGGGCAAAATTGATGATGATATCGGAGGATGAACACGCAAAGCATCATGTATGGCACCGATAGAACATTTTCCATTCTTATTTACTCTGCATATTATCTCTGTCATAAGTCAAACAATATAAAGTTTGACTAAGTTTATAGAAAACAATACGAACGTTTACAAAACTAAGTATATTGTATTTCATTGATGAATTTGTTGTGCTGCTTGGATATTGGATGTTTATTTTATTTTAATATAAATCTGATCAAAGTTTACAAAGCTTGACTGCTACTATGCAGATTAAATAAATTAATTAAAAGTACAACGTTGGAGTAGAAATAATTAAGTAGGGATACATTGTGTAGGCACGCAAATAGCAGAATCCCAACACCGCCGGAACTGGGCACGATCGGTCCAACACCGGAAATGGCGATCAGTTCTTGGATCCGGGCTGCTTGACAATCACCACAGAGCAGTCGGCATGGTGGGCGCAGTAGTCGCTCACGCTCCCAAGCAATGCCCTGCAAAAAAGAGGCAGTCACCATTAGTTTCAGTCTCGCGGTGAAAGCTAGCGTACACTGCAGGAGAAGAGAAAATCAAGGACCTCCTGATGGCACCGTAGCCCTGGCTGCCGACGACGAGCAGATCGGCGTGGTGCTTCTCGACGGCGTCGCACAGGACGTGCTTCGGCTCCCCGTCGACCACGTCCACCACACTCTGCACCTGCGGTTTCGTATAAGCAAGCGGCACGAGTTACGTACAGCCATGCAACGTGTGATCGTCTCTGTCACTGATATCTTCTCTGTATCTGTCCATGGAGCGTAGTGGATGGTATTGGTATGTTACCGAGTTGGCGGCGCAGAGGCGGCGCGCCTTGTCGACGACGCCCTCGGCTTTCTTGCGCAGGTCCTCCTCCACTAACCCCACCACGTCGCCGGGCACGCCTGAAACGAATCCCCAGAATTCAGTCAGAGCTTTGCTGCGGTCCGGGTCCAGAACAAAGGACGAAACGATGAACCATTCAAGAGGAGGCTAACGCACCGGGGCCACCCACGTTGACGGCCAGGGAAGTGGGCGGCTTGGCGTGGAGGACAACGAGCTCCACCGCTCCGGCGCCGGCCATGCCGGCCGTCGCCGCCACGTGCCGCACGGCCCACTCGAGCGCGAGGTAGCTTGCGTCGCTGTCGTCCACGGCGACCAGCACCACCGTCTTGCTCCTCGCCTCCTCCACTTCCACCGGACTCGCCTCCACCGCCGTCTTGCTCCTCCCCTCCTCCACCTCCACCGGCACCGCAGCAGTCACCGTCTTGCTCCTCCCCTCCTCCACCTCCACCGGCACCGCAGCAGCCACCGTCTTGCTCCTCACATCCTCCACCGGACTCGCCGCCACCGGCACCGCAGCCACCGCCTTGGTCTCCGCCATCATACAACAATCGAACGTCGCGAGGATTAAAACTGACTGAGGAGGTTTCTTGGTTTGAAGTGGCTTGCAGTTGTAGCTCAAGTCTGCGGCAAGGCCTATATATAGCTTACTTGACAGTCGGCATTGTGGGTGTGAGAGTGGGCACGTACGCCGGTGAAACGGGAGGCGCGGCTGGGTGTGGCCGGTCACCGGCGACAGCTGCCAGGGCTGCCCCAGTTTCCGTTCAGCTTTGCTGCTTTTCACTTCACATTATTGCCCGCTGGATGGTGACGGCGACCGCAGCGACGGTCCCGGGGCATGGTGGCCGATCGTTTCTTTTCCGTTGGTGCGTGCTGATATGTGATGCACTCGAGATGCATGTTGAGGTGGAAGATAATCTGAGAGCGGCGCCTTCGTCTTTTGAGAAGAAAAGATATTTGCTTTTGTTATATGCTAAGTACGGAGGATAATCTAGGACCGCGCATTGTTTTCTGGGAGCGTTTTCTCAGCGAACGCTCGATTATCATGACAACTTTTATAAGATTTGCCATGGTCGGAAATGAAAATTGACATGTAACGTAAAAAAATGCGAGTGATTGTAAAACAATGCCAGCCGTGTGATCTGGATCCAATGGTTATGGGGGCGTTCCTGGGACCTCCAGTTATCATTTTCCATAATCTAAGAATTGGTATGTTCAAGTTTTCCGCTCCAAAGTGTTATTTTAGTTAGTGTACTCTTATATGTTTTTTTCTGAAAAAGAAACCACTTTTTTAGGTATGAGACAATCCCAAAGGACATGTATATTAGCAGGGCCGTACGTGAGAATTTGGGGCCCGGTGCCAAATCAAAGTTCCGGCCCCGGTCTTTAAGAAAAATAGTTAGGGAAAGAAAAATAAAATATGTGTGCAATACAATTTTTCCAAGAACTACGTGTTGCAAAAAATGCAAAAATATGCATTAATATCTACTAATATGTATTTTAGTTGGAACGAGCAATCTTTCTGGAACTTCTTTCCGCAAAATCTTCAAGTTTATATCCGTTAAAAAAATTCAAGCACAATTCTGAAATGCTATCTTTAAAAGAAAATTCCCCTCTGTTCCATTTTTCGTTAAAATGAAACCACAAGAAAAAATATTGACATCCTTTGGTAGTTAAAGTGCTTTTTTTAGGGGAAAAAACCACATCAGCATGTTTGTTTTTTGTTACTAGACATATGTACTAGATAAGAGATTATTTAATTTGTTTACTTTCTAAAGGATGTGATATGTCCCGGTTTAAATTTTGCAAATGCTATGGTGATGTTTACTCTTCGTTCATACACAATGCAAGTACATAACGTTTTTTTATATTAAAAATACTAGCAATTGATTTAGATCTTTTCCTTTGTACATAATTTATCTACAAGATATCTTATATTTCAGCAGCAACGGAAATCGCTCATTGCTGCTAAAATATAAGATGTTCCGTTGTTGCTGAATGAATTTGCTGCTGAAATATAAGAAACTCCAAAAACTAATTTGGGGGCCTGTGCAGTTGCACATCCTACACATCTGCCCCATACAGGCATGTATATTAGCAGACCAAATAGCCTCACTCGTTTCTCTCGAGCCATGTTTCGCAAATTTGTTGGCGCTGACGAGATTGAAAGCCAATTTCTCCATGCTCTTCAACCTGGTAGTTGATGTTCTCTCTAAAATGCTTATTAACGCTTCCCAGCATAATCTGTTTAGAGGGTTGTGCTCTAGTTTAATTTTTGGAGTTGTCATCTGCATTCAGTATGCAGAATTACTATCTTTTCTTTGTAGAAGATGATCTAGACACAGCCAAGAATACGAAGACTACCCTAGTTTGTTTTGAGAAAGTTTCTAGCATGAAAATTAACTATGAGAAGAGTGAGCTCATTACTCTTGGTATTAGTGAAGAGAGAACAGCTCCCCACACCAAGATTTTTGGGCGCTCTCTAGATGTGCTTCCTATTAAATATTTAGGAGTTCCCATCACTAATGCAAAAAGGGCCATTTGTCCTCGTTGGTAAGGGCCATTTGTCCCGGTTGGGGAACCGGAACTAAATGGTCGATACAAATGCCCTAAACCATTAGTCCCAGTTCTTATACAAACCGAGACAGATGGGCATCCACGTGGCAATTGCGGCTTGCGCAGGCAAGGGGGCCTTTTATCCCGGTTGATAGCACCAACCGAGACAAATAATCTTCCACGCGTCAGCAGTTCATGGGGCTAGGGTTTTTGTTTTTTTCTGAAGGGGGGGAGGGGGTTTGGCGGTTTTGCAGGGTTAATTTAGGGGTTTCATATATAGTGTTAGTTAGCTAATAGAGAGAAGTGTCCTCTCTTATCTCCATGCATGCTCATATAATAATGCATCATCATAATTAATAATAAATCATCATCGTCGTTGTCATAATAAAAAAGTCGTACTCAGCATCATCGTCATCTCACAACTTCTACTCGTTGTCATAATAACAAGTCCTACACATCATCATCATCATCATAGTCATCTAACAACTTCTTAGCACATGATCATAAGTAGCCAGACTTAATTAAGTACACCCTCTCTAAGGTGAAATAGCATAAAACAAGATAGGCCCTGACTCTCCATTATGGAGGATGCAGATTATCCCGTCTCCAATTCTTGGCTTTCGCACAATGTCACTTCCATGTAGCTCCCTACGACTGATCATACATTTCTTCCAATCTTTGATTGTCATGTCTTCATTGGATTTAGAAATCCGGTATGGACAGTTATGCGTAGGATGATGACCTGACGAGTACGGTAATAAGCTCATAACATTGAGGTGACCTTTCTGAAACATCAGATGAGGCACACAATCCGAAGCGATTTTCTGTTGAAAAACATAGTAATAACTTCGTAGTTAGTAATGTAGTTTAGTTTTAGAAGAATTTATGCAAAAGATGATCATGCACAAATCTTACCATGACATCTCCATGGATGTTACCGTAGTTCAACACGTGCACTAGTGGCACGTATTGACCATAATTGTAATGCCCAGGATGGGACTATACCTCCTACGTGTCGAGGCACGACTTAAAGGTATAAGCCCATTCTGGAATGATCTCAAGTTCGGTATCTTTGCACATCTCATGTAAAAATAGGGATGAAAAGAAAAAAAGATAGTTGGCTTACACTCGCCATGTCACACAATTCATTACATAGCCAAACATCATCCAAATAACATCACAACCCGACTACGGGTGAAGATCCAAATGAAAGATACCAAATACATAAAACCACAGGTTCGAATCGCCCCTAGTAGAAACCACTACTGATCATCGGGATAGTGCACGTAGTAACGGCTACGTTCTTCATCGTACTCCCAGAACAGCTCTGTGTCGTCACCTGAGTAGTTCACCATGGTACCTGCATCTGGTGTGGTGTAGAATCTGTGAGCCACGGAGGACTCAGCAATCCCGTTCCCAGGTAGCAGAACTATCTAAGCCTTGGGTGTGGAACAAGGCTGAAGAAAGAATAAAGGTTGCAGCTGCACTAGCACTAGCTTACGTAATAAGAGTGAGAAGAGAAGTGTTGTGACGCCCGAGACCGACGTCCCAGAAGATTCCAGAAGATTCCAGATGTTCCGGGTTGCCCGTGTGTTTCTTTTTGCTTGTGTTATTTATTTTTTCATTGCATCATGTCATCATGACATCATGTCATTGTATTTTGCATCTCAACCTAAATAAATTGTGTGGACCTTCGGTCCATTTAAATCGAGGGAAGTGTGACTTCTCTTTATAACATATCCTCCCGATATTTAGGGAGCTATATTAATAAATATTCCATTTGTTGGAATTCACCGTAACACACTTGCACAATTTCCCCATGCCTTCTCTTTCGCATTCCTTGCCTCAAACCTTGTCAATAATTCCTTTCCGTTGTTCCGAGATTCTTCCAAAAAACCCTCCATCAATTTTATTAAATTCCTTACATTTTTGCGAGGCCGGGGAATTGACCTCTTGTGTAAATTATTTTTTTCCTAACTACCCCCCCCCCTTCTTTTTCTTCTCTCCTTTTTCTTTTCTTCTTGGTTGTGTTTTAATTTCTTTCAGAGGAGAGAGAGGCCCACCCATCTTTTCCTCCAGGCCTCTCCTCCCAGCCGTCCTCCCACCAGCGGCCCATTTGGCCCAACTCCCTCCAGCCCGATCGGCCTAACCTAGCGCAGCTCCCTCTTCCCACTCGCTCCTCTTTCTCCCTCCCGACCGCCGCCACCCCTCGCTCTCTCTGCTCGAGCCCTCCTCCCCTTCGAGCGCACGAACCCTCCTGCATCGATCTTCCCTCGAGCCCGATTCCCTTCGATGCCATCTCCCTCGATCTCCAGTGCGCGCCTCGCCTCTCCTTCCCGCAAGCGCCAAGGTCGCTCCCTCGACGCCCTCTCAGGCCTCGAGCCCCAGGACCGCCCCGCCAGGTCGCCTCGACCCTCCTCGCAGCTGGCGTCTCCAGCGCGCCTGGCCCCCATGCCCAGCAGCCGGAGCCCCGCCTCCCTCCGTCCTCGGGCATCGGCCGCACCCCTCCTCCTCGCCTCGCCTGGCCCGAGCCAGGGCCGGCCAGGACCTGCCGCCCGAGGCTGCAGCCACCTCCGCCGGGTCGCCCAGGACCCTCCTCCTTCCTCCGGCCTCCCTCCTCCGACGCCAGGGCCAGCCAGGCCGAGCGGCCCTGCTGCCGCCATGGAGTCCCGCGGCCACCGCCGCGCCTCCTCTTCGACCTCCGTGCGCCACCCCGGCCCTGTCCAGCAGCCGCGCCATGGCCTTCCCTCCGGCCATGGTCCTTCCCGGCGCGCCTAGCCTTGCTGCTGTTGTGCTTCTTTTTCTTTCGGCTTGCGTTTTGTTTTTGTCCAGCATAACCATGGAGCAGCAAGTTCCACTACGTCACAAAGAACCAAGTCCACGGCCCCGACAAGTACCTCGACCAAGTGCAAGACGACCGAACGGCTACAAGATGACCATCAAGTACCACTACAACCGTGAACATCTTCGGATCTTCAAGTTCATCTACGTGGATTCGACAAGTACCCCGCCGGCGAGTACCTCTCCGATGAACGTGAACAACTACCGTCGCCGAGACCGCGAGTACATCTACGAACTCGTCGCGAGAACGACTACCGTCGCCAAGTTCCACTACCGACGCCCCGAAGATGTTGGGTTCATCAAGTCCCTCTCCGAAAACGAACGTGTACCACTACTTCCGCTACCGTCGCCCGAGTACAACTACCGCCTCGTGAACGACTACTTCCTCTTCGGGAACGTGAACGCCTACTTCCTCTACGACCGCGAGTACCACTACTTCCACTATCTCGAACCGCTCCGAGAACGTGTGTCCCGAAGGTATAACCCCGAGACGTGACCCGTGTGATGCTTGTGTGTTGTATGAAATGTTTCCCGTGTGTGCTTCGTGCCGTTTCGTCCGTTTGTCATGTTCCTCGGTTGCCTCGTCACCGACTCGTGGGAACCCGGCAATGGGATCACCCCATCATCTCGTTTGACTCGCTCACGCCATTTTTCCTTTTGCACCGGTCTCTCAACGAGATACCGGAACCGATATGTTGCCGTTGCATCATTTTCGGATCGTTGCCGTGGCACCCTTTCATTCCCCCACGGTGACAACACTTCATATCACCTTCATGTTAACCTTTTAATAAAACTTGCATAAAACTTGTTCATGTCATCCGCATCATGTTAACAATTTTATAATGTTTAATTGTTGTTGCTTTAATAATTGCTAAACATGCATATGGGGATTTTCCGGATATGTTGTTGTTATTTCTGGCCTCATTTAAAATGTCTAAATAGTTAGTTTACATATGCTTCACCTCTTGCCATGTTAACAAACATTTAATCTTGTCTTGTAAATAAACGAGAGTCAACTAAATAATTAACATGTGGTGTTTCGTCGATATGCAACTCGTTGCATATTGAGCTCCACTTAACTTGTAGTGTTGTTTGTGCACTTTGCCTTGCCATGCATATTAAACCGGACATGCATCATACTTGGATGTGCATCGTATGCCATGTTTATGCTTGTGTGTTTACCGTGTTGTTTGCTTCTTTTCGGTTGCTTTCCTTGTGAGCTTCGGTTTTGTTTCGGAGTTGTGAGGTTTCGCTCGACTGTTGCTCCGTCTACTTCATGGATCCGTTCTTCTCCCTTGTGGAATCCCAAGCAAGATGATCATACCCTTGGATACCTTTACTACCATTGCCATGCTTAGTTGTCTCGATGCTATCGTTACATGTCGCGCTACCCATCTTTTATGTCAGCCTCTCCTTGTTGCCGTGAAACCTCTAACCTTGACACCTTCCTAGCAAAACCACTGTTTGGCTATGTTACCCGCTTGCTCAGCCCCTCTTATAGCGTTGTTAGTTGCAGGTGAAGATGAAGTTCGTTCCAAGAGGGAACTTGTTGTTGGAATATCACAATATCTATAATTATTATTAACACACCTATATACTGGGCATGGGTGGAAGGCTTGGCCTTTTGCTCGGTGTTTTGTTCCACTCATGCCACCTTAGGCGCCGATAAACCGGCATTATGTTCCTTGATTTTGCGTTCCTTACATGATGGGTGAAATGGGGACCCCTTGACAGTTCGACTTTGAATAAAACTCCTCCAGCAAGGCCCAACATTGGTTTTAATTTGCTCATAATAACAACTTAATTAAATAATTAAAATTGCATAGGGGGTCGCGTCCCCGAGGATTCTTAATTCTACATAGCGGGGGGGGGG
>LR738710.1:72494730-72522507 GCA_902687465.1 Secale cereale
GATGGTGTTGGTCCCAAATGAGCGGACTGCGGGGCCGCCTCGGGGAAACCCGAGGTATCTGGTATAACCTGTAGGATGTCTCATCCGGTCGTGGCCTGAGACGAGATACGCGCGGCTACTATCAGGGTGTCGGCACGCTGGGAGGTCTTGCTGGACTTGTTTTACCATTGTCGAAATGTCTTGTGCTACCGGGATGCCGAGCCTGATCGAATTTTCCCTAAGATAAGGGGTGATGATATTATATTTATCACTTCAGCTAATCGTGAGAGCTTGTGATGGGCTAAGTTGGGACACCCCTGCAGGGTTATGACTTTCGAAAGCCGTGCCCGCGGTTATGTGGCAGATTGGAATTTGTTAATGTCTGGTTGTAGAAAACTTGACAGAGGATCCGAAGTAAAACACACAACCGTGTGAGTAACCGTGACTGTCTCTTTTCACTTTGAGAAGAGAACACGGTGGGGTTATGTTTGACTCGTATGTAGTTAGGATCTTTAGCGATCACCTCTTTTGCGACCGTTTGCGTAGATGCTCTTCTTATTCTTGTACTCGTAAGTTAGCCACCATATTATGCTTAGCCGCTGCTGCAACCTCACCACTTTACCTCTTCCTACCCATAAAGCTTTGCTAGTCTTGTTACCCATGGTTATGGGATTGCTGAGTCCTCGTGGCTCACAGATACTACAACACCAGATGCAGGTTCAGCCGAGTTTGAAGCAGGAGATGGTTCAGTGCTTCTCTGGGAGCTCGATGAAGAGAGTGGCCGTATGCTTGTGATGTTTCGACGATCAGTAGTGGTTCTTCTACTAGGATTCGATCCGGACCTATGGCTTTATGTTGTTTTGGTATCTTTTCTTGGATCTTCACCCGTAGCCAGGTTGTGATGTTTTGAATGATGTTTGCTTATGTAATGTATTGTGTGAAGTGGCGAGTGTAAGCCAGCTATATCCTTTTGCAATTTAATCTCTCTTTTACATGAGTCGTGCAAAGATACCAAACTTGAGATCATTCTAGGATGGGCTTATACCTTTAAGTCGTGCCTCGACACGTAGGAGGTATAGTCCCATGATGGGCATTACAAGTTGGTATTCAGAGCCTTCTCCGACCTAGAAGCCCCCACTGATTGTTCGAATCGTTGACGGTTGAGTCTAGGCACACACTTGAAAATGTTTTGAGTCCTATATATATATCGGAGAGTAGGATTTCTTTGCTCCTCATCTCTTTTCATTCTGGTGAGGACTCCTGACGACTACTCTTGCCTCTTCTACTTTCAAAAATTCACCAAATGTTTTTTAGGAATCCCGCGAGTATTCTGGGATTGTTTCGATGTTCTTGTGACGAGGATATTGTTCTCGATGCCTCCTGACATTAGGGGTTGTGGCAGTGTCCCGGGGAGTTGAGCTTCGGGGTATTGTCGTCACAAGCATATCGCGGCAGTACTAAATACTTAAGACGGCCGACATCGAAAATCTCTCCTATACGGCCAGTGGCAAGATAACCCCGACATCACCCAGTACTGGGGAGGTAGTTCGGGAGTATTGCCATAGCTTGTATAGTAGATGCGTTTCGAAGGTCCGAGGTAAACGGTTTCCGGAAAAGACTGGTTATGTGTTGAAGGATGGATACACCTGGATGTAGGTTTAGAGTTGATTGCGCGGTGCTTCCCGTGTATCCCCAACACCTGATTGCATAACTGGAAACTTTCGGAAATTAATAGGTGGGTTCATCCAGTAGTTCTAGGCATTCTTCCAACGGATGCATGATATGAAGTTCGGGGTTCTACATTGAGTGAAGTGGTTTATGGGCTTGTTCCGATCGGGAGTTGCATCTTAAAGGGTCCTTGGCTATGCTGATCCGGGGATTGCAAAACCCTTTTGTAACACGTTCCATGAGCTTTCAGCACGAAGATGTCGAACGAAGCTTCTATCTTGTATTTGTTCTATCTGTTCCTTGTTCCTTTTTATTTACCTTTTGTTCTCCAAGTGGCTTCTCGACTAGTTGTTGTACCTGCGGAACCCATTCGTTCAATTCTCTGTTCGGATAGATAGGTGCAACATAATCTTCTTCATAAACACATCTATCCTTTGTTTTTGTTTTGATTCTGGTATTCGAGTTGCTTCGATGTCAAGTGTTGATTCCATACCTTTCCTAATCGGTATTCTCATATTTCTATGGGAGTGCTAATTCTTCTTGACCATCAAGATGGTCATGTTAAATTCTTTTTCAACTGGTGTCCTTTTTGCTCATCTCAAGTTGTCTTTGTTTTCCCCACCCTCCCACCCTTCTTCTTCTCGGAGCAAGAAATTCTAAATGAAATATCCATTTTATTCATGTGATGTTTCTTCATTCTTTTCCTTCAATGTTCTTATCCGGTGATTCATGCTCAAGAGTTTCAAGTTCATCATTCTTTTGTTCTCAAATTCTGTCGGTGGATGTAATTCAAGATTTTTGTGTTGATCTTCTCCTCTTGCTATTCATATCCGGAGTGCTGAAGATTCACAATTCCATTTTTAATCCTGTCAAGCTATTTTGAGATTGTTATCTTATTCAAGCCATTTAATTCAACCGGTGATATATCTCTTAAGCAATCCTTTTTCAGCGGTGATTTCTTTGAGTGGGCCCTAACCCACAGATCTTTTCCCAGGATCTTACCTGACTCTTCTATTTTTCTGGAGTTATACCCAAATTCTTTTCAAAGTGTGACGTAAGAATGATTTCCATCAGTCATATACCTTCTCCAAGATTGCTTTCAAATTCTTTTCTTCGTTGGTTCAACCTTTTAATTCTTCATTCCGGAGTGCCTATATAATTCATGGGGGTGTATCTCATCGTCTTCTCAGATTTTGAAGTCTCGAAGACGAGTTTCTCTTAAATTTTGACCCGTTCTCTTGAAGATTCGTGGTTCTAGCTTCTTGCCATCCTCATTATTGTTCAGATTGTGAGGAATTCTTGTATGCCATCCGAAGCATTTCATGAATTCTTTTCCATTGTGATCCTCCGAAGGCCATCATTTCAGAATATTTCTTCATTCTCAGTTTTCAACTTCGTCCTCCAAATATTCTTCATTGATGTCTCTTCGTTCGTCTCCATATTCTTACGGTGGTTAATTCAAGTTTACTCTTCCGTTGTTATCATATCAATTCACTCGTTCTTTTCATAATTCTACCGGTGGTTCGTTGAATACTTATCCAAGTTTGTGCGAGATCTCTCTTTAATTCTTTCCAACGAGAATAAGTAGTATGCCAAATCCTTTGGTTGTCATCAATTTAAATTGGTGAAGGATATGCATAACATAAATCTTATTCTAGTTTCTTCCAAGTAATTAATCTCTTTTCCGGAGCTTGTTCATCATATCATATCCTCGGTTCTAAGTTGTTCATCTTGTTTTCCGGAGCTCCAAGATATTTCAATTATCATTTCAACCTCAATCTAATTCATCGCAGGCCTTGAATCTTATTCTTTTCATCTTTCACTTCTCATGCTTTCATTACCGGAGTTTTTCATGGTGGTTCATCATTATTTAATTCATCCTCGAAGTCTTCATCAAGATTCTTGTTGGAGCTCAAGCATTCTTCATCATGCTTTCCAAGTGCAATTCTTTCTCCCTTATCTTTTGAGATGGTGTTATGTCATTTTGACAATTCCTTCATGTTTTATGATTCACAAGTTGTCAAGAATGAGATATTTAAAACCCATCATTTTTTTTGTCCAGGAGATCTTTCCAACCATTCATTTTATTCATTGGAGTAATCTTGGGTTGTATTTCACCTAAAAGCTTTCCCTAAGGATTGTTGCTATTATGGTGCTTATAAATGACCCAAGTTCTTCATTTATCATTCCGTTGAAATAAGTTTTTCATCTCCTTGTTGATCCCAATCCAATTATATGTTTTCGTCAGTGGCTGGTTGTCATCTCTTAATTTTGAGATGTTTCCCATAAGCCCACATCAAGCTTATTCTTTTCGTTGTTGATTTTTTCCATCAACCCCATTCAACCCTTCTTTGTAAGGAGGATTTCCTAATTCATTCGTGGGAGAAGTTGTCATTTTTTTTTTCTTCTCCATTCAATTCTTTCATTGAGTTATACTCTATTCTTTCATTCCGGAGGCATTGTGATGTTGCTCTCTCCAAACCATCATATCGTTTTATCGAGATCATGTTCTTTCCCTTACTTATCATTTAACCGGAGTGTAGTTTTCTTCATTCAGTTCCCTCATCTTATCAAGTTTGTCTCTTTTCAACCGGAGTGCTGTCTGAATCCTTCTTACCCCTTGTGCCATTCTTTTAATTGTTTCGGAGTCAATATGCTATTGTTTTCATCAAGTATCATCACTTCTCCTCGAACTCTTGTTAATTCCTTCCATTTCAGTCGGAGTGCTGTCCGAATTCTGTCATTCTTATTCCTTGGCTATACCATTGCGGTTTCATATTCTTTGGTTCGTAAGCTCTTGTTTCATGTCTTCTAACCTACAAGGTTCTCATAATGTTCCTTGTTCCTCCTGCTTACCGGAGTGCTCTTAACTTCGTTCATCTCCATTCTATTCTTTCTTTCAAGTTTGTTTAACCTCTCAAGGTTCGTTGGTTTCACTCGTCTGTCAAAGAAGCAACTTTGTTTTACCCCTTCCTCTTCTTTTTCGTTTCTACCCGGTGCTATCTCTAGGATCTCGGGTCGAGATCCTCTGTTAGTGTGGGAGAGTTGTGACGCCCGAGACCGACGTCCCAGAAGATTCCAGAAGATTCCAGATGTTCCGGGTTGCCCGTGTGTTTCTTTTTGCTTGTGTTATTTATTTTTGCATTGCATCATGTCATCATGCCATCATGTCATTGTATTTTGCATCTCAACCTAAATAAATTGTGTGGACCTTCGGTCCATTTAAATCGAGGGAAGTGTGACTTCTCTTTATAACATATCCTCCCGATATTTAGGGAGCTATATTAATAAATATTCCATTTGTTGGAATTCACCGTAACACACTTGCACAATTTCCCCATGCCTTCTCTTTCGCATTCCTTGCCTCAAACCTTGTCAATAATTCCTTTCCGTTGTTCCGAGGTTCTTCCAAAAAACCCTCCAGCAATTTTATTAAATTCCTTACATTTTTGCGAGGCCGGGAAAATTGACCTCTTGTGCAAATTATTTTTTTCCTAACTACCCCCCCCCCTTCTTTTTCTTCTCTCCTTTTTCTTTTCTTCTTGGTTGTGTTTTAATTTCTTTCAGAGGAGAGAGAGGCCCACCCATCTTTTCCTCCAGGCCTCTCCTCCCAGCCGTCCTCCCACCAGCGGCCCTTTTGGCCCAACTCCCTCCAGCCCGATCGGCCTAACCTAGCGCAGCTCCCTCTTCCCACTCGCTCCTCTTTCTCCCTCCCGACCGCCGCCACCCCTCGCTCTCTCTGCTCGAGCCCTCCTCCCCTTCGAGCGCACGAACCCTCCTGCATCGATCTTCCCTCGAGCCCGATTCCCTTCGATGCCATCTCCCTCGATCTCCAGTGCGCGCCTCGCCTCTCCTTCCCGCAAGCGCCAAGGTCGCTCCCTCGACGCCCTCTCAGGCCTCGAGCCCCAGGACCGCCCCGCCAGGTCGCCTCGACCCTCCTCGCAGCTGGCGTCTCCAGCGCGCCTGGCCCCCACGCCCAGCAGCCAGAGCCCCGCCTCCCTCCGTCCTCGGGCGTCGGCCGCACCCCTCCTCCTCGCCTCGCCTGGCCCGAGCCAGGGCCGGCCAGGACCTGCCGCCCGAGGCTGCAGCCACCTTCGCCGGGTCGCCCAGGACCCTCCTCCTTCCTCCGGCCTCCCTCCTCCGACGCCAGGGCGAGCCAGGCCGAGCGGCCCTACTACCGCCATGGAGTCCCGCGGCCACCGCCGCGCCTCCTCTTCGACCTCCGTGCGCCGCCCCGGCCCTGTCCAACAGCCGCGCCATGGCCTTCCCTCCGGCCGTGGTCCTCCCCGGCGCGCCTAGCCTTGCTGCTGCTGTGCTTCTTTTTCTTTCGGCTTGCGTTTTGTTTTTGTCTAGCATAACCATGGAGCAGCAAGTTCCACTACGTCACAAAGAACCAAGTCCACGGCCCCGACAAGTACCTCGACCAAGTGCAAGACGACCGAACGGCTACAAGATGACCATCAAGTACCACTACAACCGTGAACATCTTCGGATCTTCAAGTTCATCTACGTGGATTCGACAAGTACCCCGCCGGCGAGTACCTCTCCGATGAACGTGAACAACTACCGTCGCCGAGACCGCGAGTACATCTACGAACTCGTCGCGAGAACGACTACCGTTGCCAAGTTCCACTACCGACGCCCCGAAGATATTGGGTTCATCAAGTCCCTCTCCGAAAACGAACGTGTACCACTACTTCCGCTACCGTCGCCCGAGTACAACTACCGCCTCATGAACGACTACTTCCTCTTCGGGAACATGAACGCCTACTTCCTCTACGACCGCGAGTACCACTACTTCCACTATCTCGAACCGCTCCGAGAACGTGTGTCCCGAAGGTATAACCCCGAGACGTGACCAGTGTGATGCTTGTGTGTTGTATGAAATGTTTCCCGTGTGTGCTTCGTGCTGTTTCGTCCGTTTGTCATGTTCCTCGGTTGCCTCGTCACCGACTCGTGGGAACCCGGCAACGGGATCACCCCATCATCTCGTTTGACTCGCTCACGCCATCTTTCCTTTTGCACCGGTCTCTCAACGAGATACCGGAACCGATATGTTGCCGTTGCATCATTTTCGGATCGTTGCCGTGGCACCCTTTCATTCCCCCACGGTGACAACACTTCATATCACCTTCATGTTAACCTTTTAATAAAACTTGCATAAACATGTCATCCGCATCATGTTAACAATTTTATAATGTTTAATTGTTGTTGCTTTAATAATTGCTAAACATGCATATGGGGATTTTCCGGATATGTTGTTGTTATTTCCGGCCTCATTTAAAATGTTTAAATAGTTAGTTTACATATGCTTCACCTCTTGCCATGTTAACAAACATTTAATCTTGTCTTGTAAATAAACGAGAGTCAACTAAATAATTAACATGTGCTGTTTCGTCGATATGCAACTTGAAAGATCGTGGATGTCGCCTATAGGGGGGGTGAATAGGCGCTTTAAAATAATTACGGTTTAGGCTTGAACAAATGCGGAATAAACCTAGCGGTTAATTTGTCAAGCACAAAACCTACAACAACTAGGCTCACCTATGTGCACCAACAACTTATGCTAAGCAAGATAAACAACTAGGTGATAGCAAGATATATGACAAGAAACAATATATCTATCACAAAGTATAGTGCATAAGTAAAGGGCTCGGGTAAGAGATAACCGAGGCACGCGGAGACGACGATGTATCCCGAAGTTCACACCCTTGCGGATGCTAATCTCCTTTTGGAGCGGTGTGGAGGCACAATGCTCCCCAAGAAGCCACTAGGGCCACCGTAATCTCCTCACGCCCTCGCACAATGCAAGATGCCGTGATTCCACTAAGGGACCCTTGAGGGCGGTCACCGAACCCATACAAATGGAAACCCTTGGGGGCGGTCACCGAACCCTTACACTTTGGCAACCCTTGGGGGCGGTCACCGGAACCCGTCAAATTGCTCGGGGCGATCTCCACAACCTAATTGGAGACCCCGACGCTTGCCCGGAGCTTTACACCACAATGATTGAGCTCCGAACACCAAGGTTGGGGCTATCTCCCCAACGACACCACGAAGCTTCACCACAATGGAATATGGCTCCGAGGTGACCACAACCGTCTAGGGCGCCAAAGCACCCAAGAGGAACAAGCTCAAGGGTACCAAGCACCCAAGAGTAATAAGCTTCTCAACTTCACTTCCACGTATCACCGTGGAGAACTCAAACCGATGCACCAAATGCAATGGCAAGGGCACACGGAGTGCCCAAGTCCTTCTCTCCCAAATCCCACCGAAGCAACTAATGCTAGGGAGGGAAATGAGAGGAAGAACAAGAAGGAGAACACCAAGAACTCCAAGATCAAGATCCAAGGGGTTCCCCTCACCTAGAGGAGAAAGTGATTGGTGGAAATGTGGATCTAGATCTCCTCTCTCTTTTCCCCCCAAAACTAGCAAGAATCCATGGAGGGATTGAGAGATAGCAAGCTCGAAGAAGGTCAACAATGGGGGAAGAACACGAGCTCAAAGGATTAGGTTCATTGGGGAAGAAGACCCCCTTTTATAGGTGGGGGAAAATCCAACTGTTATGCTCACAGCCCGCACAGAGCGGTACTACCGCTCCAGGAGCGGTACTACCGCTAGGGCAGTAGAACCCCTTTGAAAAACAACAGCGAGGAGGCAAAAAGGCCAGAAAAACCGTCGGAGCGGTAGTACCGCTTGACCTCACGGTACTACCGCTAGGGGTAGCGGTAGTACTGCTAAGGGTAGCGGTACTACTGCTTGCGAGCGGTACTAAAAAATTACATCCGTGCCTACCACCGCTGGACTTGTGACGAGTTTTTGGTCCCGAGCGGAAGTAGCCACGGAAGTAGCCGCGGTAGTACTGCTCCAAGCGGTAGTACCGCTCCCGAAAGCGGTAGTACCGCTTCCGAAAGCGGTAGTAAAAAATTACTTCCGCTCCTACGCGCGGTAGTACCGCTGCAGCCTTTTCAGTACACCAAAACGACAATAACTTTTGCATACGGACTCCGAATTCGATGAAACCAAGTTTGTTGGAAAGCTAGCGACAAGGGCTAACACAATCTTGATAAAAATATCAATAAGAAGCAAGTTAGAAAAGTCCCAAAAGAAAATGGTGAGAACCCTTTCTCGGATAAGACCGGTAAAACCTCCAACAACGAAAACATCATAGAAGACACATGTGAACTCCGTTTTCGATGAACTCAAGCTTGTCATCAAGATGACCATAAGCTCTAAGACTACAAAGAGAACCAAACAAGAACCAAGAAACATGATGCAAGGATGCAATGGTTTGAGCTCTCTACTAACGATACGATCAAGCTACCAACTTGAGAGCCCCCCTTGATAGTACGGCAAACGATCCTATAACCCGGTCTCCCAACTACCACCACGAGACCGGTAAAATAGAAAACCTATCAAGGGCAAACCTTTGCATTGCACAAAGTCCACTTGAGCTAGATGTAGACGATCTTGACTTCCTCAAGTTGGACCATCTTTCTTGATTGCGTTGTCTCGGTGAAGACTAGTAGATTGCTCCCCCATACTCCTCTATGGGTGAGCCACTCTTCGGCATATCTTCACAAGTCCATTGTCATGACAATGGACGGCAAGATTCAAGCACTTGATTTCTTTGTGATGCTCCACTTGAACTTGCACACCGCAACCTAACCCCACAAAGAACTCTCACGAAGAACATGGGTTAGTACACAAAGCGTGATTGACAATGCTTACCATACCATGGGATTGCTTGATCCCTCTCGGTACATCTTCTACACTTTGTGTGTTGATCAACTTGATTCACTCCTTCACTTAGTCTTGATCAACCTTGAATCTTTCCAACTCTCTTCATTTGGATGATGTCTTGAAGGTAAACATGAATGATAACACACTCTTCTTCTTCAAGACATGCTCGCAATAAGCTCAACACTCACAAGACCAATCTTTGGATAATTCCTTAATAGCACCTTGGTCATCACAAACTCTCCTTGAAACCAACAAATGAACTCCAAGAAAAGCCTATGGACAAACCCTTCAAATATAACTCAAGGCAACCATTAGTCCATAGAGATTGTCATCAATTACCAAAACCAAACATGGGGGCACCGCATGTTCTTTCAATCTCCCCCATTTTGGTAATTGATGACAATCACTTTCAAGAGAGTTTATATAAGGAATTATGCATCACAATACCATGCAACAATAATGTATGTGCATGAGATGCAAAAGCTTAGGAACAAAACCAAAGCAAGAAGAGCGAAGAGACAACTCTCTAAACTTCCTCACAAAACTCAACTCTCTGAAACTCCTCCCCCATTGGCATCGATTGCCAAAATGGGCGAAAAGCTTAGAAGGTCAATATAAATTGTGTTCCTCCATAAATTATGTATTCCTCAAAATAAAGAGTGGAAGGCAATACATATATCCAACTGTAAATACTTGGAGGAAGACAAACTATATTGAGGCCCAAATATTACAAAAGAATGATATGCCACAAAGGCATAACAAAGGGAGAAAAACACGCAATCAAGCAATCAAAGGATACCAATTGAATCAAGCTATCAAAAGATACCAATTGACCCAACTAGACCACTGATCCTACATGCCAAATGAATAAAAGATATTATGATAGGAGCAAAGGAGTGTTCTATAGAAACTAGGGAAGCTCCCCATGATTTGTGCACAATTTAGTTTTGTATTTGGATACAACGAGCACAAAGTAGGATCGTTGCTCCCCCAAGATCAATAGAACCTCACGACATAGCAACGGAGTGTTCTAAAGACATTAGTGAAGCTCCCCATAATTTATGCACTCCTTAGAATATTTTCATTAGGATACCAAGTGCACAAAATAGGATCATCACTCCCCCAAGATCAATAGACACTCACACCAAGTGCAAGTGAGCATGAAGGAAACAAAGCCTAGCACTTGCAACAAAAACTGGTTGAGCAATATATAAAAGAGTCAACTTAAGAGTAGGCTCAACCAAAAAGATGTGTGTGAGTCATGGCAAAGCACTTGAGAAGATTAATGTATGGATGAACATTAAGCATCAGTATACTCTTGAATGAATGAGATACACAGTGCAAGGCCTATCATTCCCACACAAAACAGCAAATGGGTTCACAAGCTCACTAATAATCATATAAATAACCTATGCTTGTGACAACCTGTGGTGAAGATATAAAAAGGATAGCTTTGTCATGAGGAGGGATACCAGTAGAAATGGCAAAGCCTCATCAAGACAAGCAAGAGAGAATGATCTTCACCACAAAAGAGTGCATCTAGATGAAACGATATAAGATCCGCACTCGAGACACACACCTTCACGGAGCCACCAAAGAAATAAAACAGGAACAAAAAGGTGGACGTGAAAGAAGGGGATATCAAATAGATATGCAACTTCTCAAAAGTGTATAAGATTCTAGGTAGATGAATATCATGATGATATCAATCCACAAAGAAGGATGTACACACAAAATTGTTGCAAAAAGGAATGAATAAGATATCCCCAAGGAAGTCATAAATATACCAATAAGATATTTGCTTGAAGGCATAGCACATGGCTAGATATGTTCTTATTGTATATAAATGAGTTCCAACCACACGAGCATCAAAGACATCACAACTAGCAACAAGAGATCATTGTTGGGATGCTTTGAGAAAGGAAACAAGTATCATTAGAAGGAATGACTAACATGCCATGATACAACCTACACAAGGTTGGTGCAAGAAAAGTGTGCATGAAGTAGATGGTGATACTTGTTACCGAGATACCATTGGAAGGATGTAGTAGATACCAATTGAAGGTAGATAGTAGTTCATTGATCATCCTAGCTTGACTCCAATAAGCACATGGTGACACCACCTTCCTTTTGAATGAGCCGAGCATCCAATGCATCTCCAATTGTTCCTAGAACAACAACGCAAACAAAATGGTACCCAAACTCATTGGGACCAAAGAGTTAGAAACACCAATACATAGGACAAACTCCACAAACACATGTGCATTTATATATGAAAATGAATTTCATGCACATCTCATCCAAATTGAGACTAGGTGGAGTTTCCCCTATATATTGGGTTAAAGAAAGAAAGCATGCCAAAGAAAATACATGAAGTAAATATGCATGCTCAAGACTTTCAAGAAACGAAACAAAATGAAAAAGAAATACCAAGTGAAAATATGATACCAAATGGAGAAATCATCACTTGGAAGATATCTATTAGAAGATACATCAAGGAATGAGATATCCATTGATACACGCAAAAGGAAAGATATCGGACTACCAAAAGAGAGGATGGTTCCAAACAAACCAACCCATCTACAAAGTTTCATGATGGCACAAAGTACCAAAAAGAAACGGCTTGCCTTCCATCAACACACACTTGAAATGAATCACAATAAGAGTGTTCTATCGAAAATAGGATAGCTCCCCCAAGAATTGTGCATTATAGAGAATTTGCAGTTGAATACGAAATGCACACGATGGGATCACCACTTTCGCTATATCCATAAAACACTAGACAAGATCAAGAAAACAACAAGATCCACAAGTGGCACGGAAGGGAATGGGAGTTGATGCAATCTTGGAAAGAAATAGGCCGAACAAAAGCAAAAGCCAATGTAAAGATGATCAACAATTTCTACCACATATATGATTACCAATTGTCAAGAGACAAGAAGTATTTGGGAATAATTTCCGGTGATAGATAGCAATGATATCCAACATCATCTTCACACCAAGCACAAGCAAATTGGAACTTGTAGAGCTAACATGTCACCTAGGAACAACATAATTTATACTATCAACTCTAGGTGACAAAATCTCAAATTTACACATTTTCTAGGCTTGTAATATGCACATAGAATATTACTCCCCCATAATGTGATACCAATGAAAATCTTACCAAGATGCAAAAGAGGAACCAACAAGAGATAATTAATGGACACTTTAGAATTTGAATTTCTCATGAGAAGATATACCACATAGTGACTAGATAATCTTGTAATATCAAAACTAGATGGTATTCCTCATATACACACATTTTTAGGATTGTGAGGTGCACAAAGCACATCACTCCCCCAAAATGGGATGTTCCATTAATCTCTCACAAGAGCCAACTAAGATATAAACAAGATGCAAAAAGGCTCAACACACGACACACGCGTACATGATGTACAAACCAACATACACATACTTGATTTCTCAAGATAAGCAAATTGGAAGCACAACATATACAAGCACATGCAAGGTACAAAACCACAACATGCTAAGGGGCAAGTAACTTTCAATGTAAACAATTTAAGCACGAGTTACTGCAAGGAGGAACATTGGATATACCATAGAAAGATAATCCGAATGACTTGGCTTGAGACAATATGAATGATGAAGGCCCCTCAAATCTTCATAATGTAGCCAAGTCTCCAAAGCCCTCCAACAACACCTATTGATCAAGTTTAAGCTAGTTGGTCCCCAACCAAGTTGGGTCCTAAGAGGTTAGTCACAATAGGCTTGGCTACCCAAATGGTTCTTTTCTTGACACCACTTTGAGTGCCAAGAAACTTGGCAAACACATTGCCAACCTTATCCTTCCCAAGAGAATAGACATCATCAATAATAATTGGGTTGGATAAGTTACCACTAGTGCATGAAGAAGCAAGGTGACCCTTCTCACGGCATAGGTAGCAACATCTACTCTTCACTTTCTTCTCATTTGATTTCTCAAAATGAGAAGCATTACCATGAGTCTTCTTGGGAAGCGGCCTTTCTCCAACTTGCGGTTGAGCATGAGAATGAACTTGTGGCCTCTTCCCTTGTTGCTTTTCACTAATGGCCTTCTTCTTCAATGGGCAAGATCTAACATGATGCCCTTCAATTTTGCACTTGAAGCAAATAATCTTGGCCGAATTCTTGAGTTGTTCTTGGCCCTTATTCTTGTTAATGATCTTGGACATTTTCTTCTTGTTGGAGTTGAATCCAAGTCCACCTTTGTCATTGGGGGATTTTTGCACACTCAAGATATTGTTGAGTGTGGACTTCCCTTCATGACACTTTTTCAAGTCTTTCTTCAAAGAAGTGACTTGGGCCTTGAGCTCTTTGATTTCCTCTACATGGTTAGTATCAACAAAAGTACTAGAGGAAGTATAATCTTCATTGTTAGAGCAACAAGGCAAGGAGAGCAATTCATCACAAGATGTACTAACATTGTGAGTAGATGAATTACGAGGACTAGCACATGGCAAGATAGCATTTTGACTTGAAGTAGTGCTAGTAACCACATGAGACTCACTAGATGTTACCTTGATGATCATGGCCTCATGAGCTATCTTTAGCACATTATGGGATACTAGAAGATCATCATGAGAGCTTGTGAGCTTTACATGACTTTCTTCCAATCTCCCATAATTGCTAGATAGCAACTCAAGTTGAGCCCTTAGCTCAACATTCTCCTTCAAAATGGATGCTTCACTAGAAATAGAGTTAGTATCACAAGCATCATCAACAATAGCAAGAGAAGAAGGCAACTTGGCAAGCTCTTTAGAATATGAAGCTTTAAGTTGAGCATGAGACTCGGTGAGTTTGATGAGCTCACTCTTAATGACCCTTGAGCCATTTTTGAGGTGATCAAAATCCTCAAGGAGTTTAGCATGTGCAACTTCAAGCTTCTCATTTTTAGTTTCAAAATCATTAGCCACCTAGAGAGCTCTATCACGGGATTCCTTTATTCTAGATAGTTCTAGAGCAAAAGTCTCCTCAAGAGATTCCTTGGTGGTTTGTTCAAATTCAAGAGCTTGCGAGAGGTCGGCGATCTCATTAGCGTAATCACGCTCATGACCTTCCATTTTCTCAATGGTGACCTCATGCTCCTCTAGATGAGATTCCAACTCCTCTATATATTTCTTGCCCTCAATGGCAATAGACATGATTTCCATGAAGTTGGAACGAGCAATTTTATTCTTATGAAGAGCTTTAAAAATCATTTCCCCCTTAATTTTTAAGGAGGCAACATTATCATTCTCTTCATCATTTTCTACATCCTCATCATTGTCATCAACACTATCATCACAAGATATATTGGGGTTGAAAGTGGGAGATACCTTTGAAGCCTTGGCCATAAGGCAAAACGCAATAGATGATGATGTAGGATCCCTTGAAGCACCATTCAAGACTACATCTTGTTCCATGGGTTGTTGGGTTTCCTCTACATTGTTAGCACAACGATTCAAGGAAATAGATGCATTTTTATCATGGCAACAAGACATAGCAAGCATATCATCATGAGTTTTAGTCAAACAATTTCTACATGATATGCAAGGACTATCAACACAAGCATGTGAAACATGTTGGGTGATCGAAGTGTTAAAGTCCAAAGAAGATGCATTGCAATAAGATAGTGATGAAGGATCATCCACAATAAGCATACTATCATCATTGCAATGACCAACACTACTCACCATATCATTACCTTGTGGAAAACCACATGTAGGTGAAGTAGAGGAAGTTGAGAAGACAACACGGCCGGAGGTGGATGGAGAACAATCATTCCTACAATTCTTGGACACACCATATTTATCTTGAAGCTTTGTCCACAACTCATGAGCATCCCGGAACGGCATGAGTTGAAATATAACTACATTGCTCAAAGCATCAAAAAGCACATTAGAAGCTTGAGCATTGAGATAAGAGTTTTTCTCATCCTCTAAAGATAATCTTTGTGCATCCTTTGGAGGAGAAAAACCCATATCTACAATTCGCTCTAAATTTGGGTCCATGACCCTAAAGAGATTAAGCATGCGAATTACCCAAACATCAAAATTTGTGCCATTGAAACTAAGAGTGTCAGAGAAACCTAAACCCCTAGTAGACATCCTTACTCTCTAGGCGGTTAAGCCCTATAAAGAGAGACGAGGCTCTGATACCAATTGAAAGATCGTGGATGTCGCCTAGAGGGGGGGGGGTGAATAGGCGCTTTAAAATAATTACGGTTTAGGCTTGAACAAATGCGGAATAAACCTAGCGGTTAATTTGTCAAGCACAAAACCTACAACAACTAGGCTCACCTATGTGCACCAACAACTTATGCTAAGCAAGATAAACAACTAGGTGATAGCAAGATATATGACAAGAAACAATATATCTATCACAAAGTATAGTGCATAAGTAAAGGGCTCGGGTAAGAGATAACCGAGGCACGCGGAGACGACGATGTATCCCGAAGTTCACACCCTTGCGGATGCTAATCTCCGTTTGGAGCGGTGTGGAGGCACAATGCTCCCCAAGAAGCCACTAGGGCCACCGTAATCTCCTCACGCCCTCGCACAATGCAAGATGCCGTGATTCCACTAAGGGACCCTTGAGGGCGGTCACCGAACCCATACAAATGGCAACCCTTGGGGCGGTCACCGAACCCTTACACTTTGGCAACCCTTGGGGGCGGTCACCGGAACCCGTCAAATTGCTCGGGGCGATCTCCACAACCTAATTGGAGACCCCGACGCTTGCCCGGAGCTTTACACCACAATGATTGAGCTCCGAACACCAAGGTTGGGGCTATCTCCCCAACGACACCACGAAGCTTCACCACAATGGAATATGGCTCCGAGGTGACCACAACCGTCTAGGGCGCCCAAGCACCCAAGAGGAACAAGCTCAAGGGTACCAAGCACCCAAGAGTAATAAGCTTCTCAACTTCACTTCCACGTATCACCGTGGAGAACTCAAACCGATGCACCAAATGCAATGGCAAGGGCACACGGAGTGCCCAAGTCCTTCTCTCCCAAATCCCACCGAAGCAACTAATGCTAGGGAGGGAAATGAGAGGAAGAACAAGAAGGAGAACACCAAGAACTCCAAGATCAAGATCCAAGGGGTTCCCCTCACCTAGAGGAGAAAGTGATTGGTGGAAATGTGGATCTAGATCTCCTCTCTCTTTTCCCCCAAAAACTAGCAAGAATCCATGGAGGGATTGAGAGATAGAAAGCTCGAAGAAGGTCAACAATGGGGGAAGAACACGAGCTCAAAGGATTAGGTTCATTGGGGAAGAAGACCCCCTTTTATAGGTGGGGGAAAATCCAACCGTTATGTTCACAGCCCGCACAGAGCGGTACTACCGCTCCAGGAGCGGTACTACCGCTAGGGCAGTAGAACCCCTTTGAAAAACAACAGCGAGGAGGCAAAAAGGCCAGAAAAACCGTCGGAGCGGTAGTACCGCTTGACCTCACGGTACTACCGCTAGGGGTAGCGGTAGTACTGCTAAGGGTAGCGGTACTACTGCTTGCGAGCGGTACTAAAAAATTACATCCGTGCCTACCACCGCTGGACTTGTGACGAGTTTTTGGTCCCGAGCGGAAGTAGCCACGGAAGTAGCCGCGGTAGTACTGCTCCAAGCGGTAGTACCGCTCCCGAAAGCGGTAGTACCGCTTCCGAAAGCGGTAGTAAAAAATTACTTCCGCTCCTACGCGCGGTAGTACCGCTGCAGCCTTTTCAGTACACCAAAACGACAATAACTTTTGCATACGGACTCCGAATTCGATGAAACCAAGTTTGTTGGAAAGCTAGCGACAAGGGCTAACACAATCTTGAGAGAAATATCAATAAGAAGCAAGTTAGAAAAGTCCCAAAAGAAAATGGTGAGAACCCTTTCTCGGATATGACCGGTAAAACCTCCAACACCGAAAACATCATAGAAGACACATGTGAACTCCGTTTTCGATGAACTCAAGCTTGTCATCAAGATGACCATAAGCTCTAAGACTACAAAGAGAACCAAACAAGAACCAAGAAACATGATGCAAGGATGCAATGGTTTGAGCTCTCTACTAACGATACGATCAAGCTACCAACTTGAGAGCCCCCCTTGATAGTACGGCAAACGATCCTATAACCCGGTCTCCCAACTACCACCACGAGACCGGTAAAATAGAAAAACTATCAAGGGCAAACCCTTGCTTTGCACAAAGTCCACTTGAGCTAGATGTAGACGATCTTGACTTCCTCAAGTTGGACCATCTTTCTTGATTGCGTTGTCTCGGTGAAGACTAGTAGATTGCTCCCCCATACTCCTCTATGGGTGAGCCACTCTTCGGCATATCTTCACAAGTCCATTGTCATGACAATGGACGGCAAGATTCAAGCACTTGATTTCTTTGTGATGCTCCACTTGAACTTGCACACCGCAACCTAACCCCACAAAGAACTCTCACGAAGAACATGGGTTAGTACACAAAGCGTGATTGACAATGCTTACCATACCATGGGATTGCTTGATCCCTCTCGGTACATCTTCTACACTTTGTGTGTTGATCAACTTGATTCACTCCTTCACTTAGTCTTGATCAACCTTGAATCTTTCCAACTCTCTTCATTTGGATGATGTCTTGAAGGTAAACATGAATGATAACACACTCTTCTTCTTCAAGACATGCTTGCAATAAGCTCAACACTCACAAGACCAATCTTTGGATAATTCCTTAATAGCACCTTGGTCATCACAAACTCTCCTTGAAACCAACAAATGAACTCCAAGAAAAGCCTATGGACAAACCCTTCAAATATAACTCAAGGCAACCATTAGTCCATAGAGATTGTCATCAATTACCAAAACCAAACATGGGGGCACCGCATGTTCTTTCACAACTCGTTGCATATTGAGCTCCACTTAACTTGTAGTGTTGTTTGTGCACTTTGCCTTGCCATGCATATTAAACCGGACATGCATCATACTTGGATGTGCATCGTATGCCATGTTTATGCTTGTGTGTTTACCGTGTTGTTCGCTTCTTTCCGGTTGGTTTTCTTGTTAGCTTCGGTTTCGTTCCGGAGTTGTGAGGTTTCGCTCGACTGTTGCTCCGTCTACTTCATGGATCCGTTCTTCTCCCTTGTGGAATCCCAGGCAAGATGATCATACCCTTGGATACCTTTACTACCATTGCCATGCTTAGTTGTCTCGATGCTATCGTTACATGTCGCGCTACCCATCTTTTATGTCAGCCTCTCCTTGTTGCCGTGAAACCTCTAACCTTGACACCTTCCTAGCAAAACCACTGTTTGGCTATGTTACCCGCTTGCTCAGCCCCTCTTATAGCGTTGTTAGTTGCAGGTGAAGATGAAGTTCGTTCCAGGAGGGAACTTGTTGTTGGAATATCACAATATCTATAATTATTATTAACACACCTATATACTGGGCATGGGTGGAAGGCTTGGCCTTTTGCTCGGTGTTTTGTTCCACTCATGCCACCTTAGGCGCCGATAAACCAGCATTATGTTCCTTGCTTTTGCGTTCCTTACACGATGGGTGAAATGGGGACCCCTTGACAGTTCGAGTTTGAATAAAACTCCTCCAGCAAGGCCCAACATTGGTTTTAATTTGCTCATAATAACAACTTAATTAAATAATTAAAATTGCATAGGGGGTCGCGTCCCCGAGGATTCTTAATTCTACATAGCGGGGGGGGGCAGTGCTGATGGTGTTGGTCCCAAACGAGCGGACTGCGGGGCCGCCTCGGGGAAACCCGAGGTATCTGGTATAACCTGTAGGATGTCTCATCCGGTCGTGGCCTGAGACGAGATACGCGCGGCTACTATGAGGGTGTCGGCACGCCGGGAGGTCTTGCTGGACTTGTTTTACCATTGTCGAAATGTCTTGTGCTACCGGGATGCCGAGCCTGATCGGATTTTCCCTAAGATAAGGGGTGATGATATTATATTTATCACTTCAGCTAATCGTGAGAGCTTGTGATGGGCTAAGTTGGCACACCCCTGCAGGGTTATGATCTTTCGAAAGCCGTGCCCGCGGTTATGTGGCAGATTGGAATTTGTTAATGTCCGGTTGTAGAAAACTTGACAGAGGATCCGAAGTAAAACACACAACCATGTGAGTAACCATGACTGTCTCTTTTCACTTTGAGAAGAGAACACGGTGGGGTTATGTTTGACTCGTATGTAGTTAGGATCTTTAGCGATCACCTCTTTTGCGACCGTTTGCGTAGATGCTCTTCTTATTCTTGTACTCGTAAGTTAGCCACCATATTATGCTTAGCCGCTGCTGCAACCTCACCACTTTACCTCTTCCTACCCATAAAGCTTTGCTAGTGTTGTTACCCATGGTTATGGGATTGCTGAGTCCTCGTGGCTCACAGATACTACAACACCAGATGCAGGTTCAGCCGAGTTTGAAGCAGGAGCTAGTTCAGTGCTTCTCTGGGAGCTCGATGAAGAGAGTGGCCGTATGCTTGTGACGTTTCGACGATCAGTTGTGGTTCTTCTACTAGGATTCGATCCGGACCTGTGGCTTTATGTTGTTTTGGTATCTTTTCTTGGATCTTCACCCATAGCCGGGTTGTGATGTTTTGAATGATGTTTGCTTATGTAATGTATTGTGTGAAGTGGCGAGTGTAAGCCAGCTATCTCCTTTTGCAATTTAATCCCTCTTTTACATGAGTCGTGCAAAGATACCAAACTTGAGATCATTCTAGGATGGCTTATACCTTTAAGTCGTGCCTCGACACGTAGGAGGTATAGTCCCATCCTGGGCATTACAAGTGCCACGAGCGATAAAGTGATCACGAAGTGATCCTAACTAAGCACGTCAATCATAACCCCACCGTGTTCACTTCCCGAACCCCTTTCGGAAAATGACCGTCATGGTACTCACGCTGGTAATGTGTTCTGAACATGGTGACAAGTTTTCTACAACTGGATATTAACAAATTCCCATCTGCCACATAACCGCGGGCATGGCTTTCGAAAGTTCAAAACCCTGCAGGGGTGTTCCAACTTGGCCCATTACAAGCCCACGATCCGCGGAGTCGCAACTCCAAGGTGGGAAGGCCCGAGTATCCTTGGAATCCCGTGCTCAAGATACTCCGACTAAGGTAAGACTAGTCCAGCAAATCCTCCCGGCGTGCCGACACCCTGACAATAGCCGCGCGTATCTAGTCTCAGGCCACGACCGGATGGGCGATCCTACAGGTAAAACCAATCCTCGAGTTTCCTCGTGGTGGCCCCGCATAACCCCCAGTTTGGACCAACACTCATGTGGAGCACTGGCCCGGGTTGTTGATTAAGAACTCGGGTTTGCAAAGCCCTATTCAAGTTTTAGTTGTTAGGCAAATGGAGTACCAATGTTGGGACTTGCTGGAAAAGCCTTAGCGCTAAGCGGTTTATCGAGGGGGTCCCATAACCCCAACCGTGTGAGGAACGCGTAATCAAGGAACATAACACCGGTTTATACGGTTCCTAGGGCGGCATGAGTGGAACAAATCACCAAGCAAGAGGCTTAGCCTTCCACCCATTACCAATATATAGATGATTTCATTTAAGAATTTATATAGTGTGATATCCCAACAAGCTTCAACATGAAGCAAGAATCTTTAAATCTTCTCCTGCAACTAGCAATGCTATAAGAGGGGCTGAGCGAAGCCTACGTAGCCAATCAAAGGTTTGCATAGGTTGGGTGGTTAGACAGATTCATGGTTACAATAGGAGGCTGACAGACAAACATGGGCATCGAGGCAATAAGCTAAAGAGCGAGACTTCTAGTAATAGGCAAAGATAGTAATGATATCTGGGTCAGGTCATCTTGCATGTCGAGTCGTCGATGGGATCGTAAGACGGCTCATCGTTCTCAACCTCGGTAGTACCCTTGTTCTCGTACTCGGTCTCGGCTTCCGGCTCTACTCAACACAAGAACACACGAGGCACAAAATCAAACAAGGTGCAATGCGCAAACTAGAGGATGCATGTATGATGCACTTAGGATGCACTGCAGATGGACTTAGGATGCACAACATGACCACACAGGAAGCACAGAGAAACAGCACAAGAACAAGACAATTTACTCAAGCAAGTAGGATGCAAGACAAGTCTATTTAGTATGCAAAACATGGCAAGGTAGGAAGCACAGAGAAACAACACAAGAAACAACAGGTTTAAATGAGGCCGAAAACTACTTCAGACAAATCCGGTAAGTCCTCATATGCATAGTTTGAAATTATTCCAGATCTGAACAAACATTAAGTTAAAGTTGTTAAACAGCAAGTTAACATGCACCATGATAATCTACACGAAATTCTAGTCAAGTTTCATATAAAGTTTATTTAAAACGGAGCTACGGTCTAGAAGATATGATCAAAACAAGATAAGCATGGCAACGGTGCAAGATGCACCCAAACATCAAGCAAACATACTCCAAACATGTAAACAAGATTATATTATGAATCTACATGCAAAATCACACAAGTTTCATATAGGACTTGCTCAAAACGGAGCAACGGACTAAAAGATACACCCGAAACAAGAAACAATGCAAAGCTGAAATTAACAGCCACATAGCAACTTTGGGGCAAGAAATATATACTCTACAACACTCAAACATGGTGACAATAAGCATGGACATGAAGTAGACATATCATACAGCAAACAACTCCATTCGAGCATCTCCATAGGAGGCATGGATCAATAGCAACAAGCTACAACATTTTGATCATGACAATAAAAACCTGACAGTAATATTTTATAGCAACTTGGGAGAAAGAATTAAATATGCTACAGCAACCCAAATGAGCATGTGAGGGCATGGATGGATATCCAACAACATATACAGCAAGGAATGATCAATGGCCACCCCAAAACTAACATGGATTTGCCTAGGACAACAAGCAAACATAGCATCAGGATATTACAGATTCCAGACTTAGTGAAATTTCACTAAGTGTTAAAACAGCAATATTATCATGGCATGTTTGTGAGCATGTTTAAGTCATCTCAAAGCATATCATGGCAATTGGTTTGCACCACTGCAAAGATCACATGATGGGGAATCTAAAACATATGAGCATGTGACATGGGGACAAACACATCAATAGCAACGAGCTCCTCAACTAGGCATCTCGTAACAAGTTACAAAACCTAACAGCCATATGCACTTTTGCAACAGAGATAAACATGGCAATATGAACTCTAACAAGCATGCTATAGCAACCAACATGTAGAGCATCTCATGATGAACATTTTTACATATCATTTGCTTCATTTGGATAAACATGCACCAAGTTATCACATCTCAAACATGGCATGAAAATAACTAGTAGCAGCAGTTTATATCATGTAGCACTCTTGTCATGAAGATTAAGACATCTAGATGGACTCAAACAAGCATGACACAAAGGAACAAAACGTAGTACATGTCACCACGATCATTTTGACATATCATACGCACAAATCGGACTAGCACACTAAAAGTTATTGCCAATACAAAAATGCATCAGACAACAAAAACAACAAATGACTTAGCAAAAAAAACAGGGAATCACCTTGCGGGTCGGGTTGACCCAGCGGATCATTCAATGCGGGCGCGGGTCGGAGCGGTGGATCGGGCGCGCGGTTGCGGGTACTCGGTCACGGCCCGTTAGGGTTGGCGGAGGCAGCCGATCGGATCGGGCTCGATCTGGATCGGGGCCGGCGCTGGCACCTCGATCCCGACCGGCGGGAGGCCCGACGGGAAGGCACGACGAGCTGGGGTCGCGGGTCGTCGGCAGCGAGGCCCGAAGCGGCGGCGTCGGGGCCGGAGTAGCTCGCGGCTCGGGCGGCGGCGTGGCTTGGAGCTCTTGAGCTCGAGGCGGCAGCGCCGGCTGGCGAAGCGGAGGCGGCCGGCGGGGACCGGCGCCGGCGGGCGGCGAGGCGCGGCGGCCGGCGGCGCGGAGCCGCGACGGGGAACGGCGGCGCTGCGGAGGAGGACGCGCGGGGGCGCGGGGGCGGACGGGCTCGGAGGCGGCGGCGGCGGCGGAGGCGGATCTGTGCGGTGGCGATGTGTCCGGTGGTGGGCGGACACGTCCGCCCGGCACGGTTTTCGAGGCGAGGCTGGTGGAGGAAGGAGACTAGGGTTTTTTGGACGAAAATGGAGGGGTGGACGTTTTTATAGGCACAAGGAGCTAGGAGACTCCAAATGGGGAGCGGTTTTCGGCCACGCGATCACAATTCGACGACCGAGATGATGGGAAGGGTTGTGCTGGGTTGGTGGGCTGTTGTCGAGGGGGTCTTGGGCCTCAAAGAGGAGGTACTTTTAGCCCACTAGGTTAACCGTTGGAGTACCAAACGAACTCCAAACGCGACGAAACTTGACAGGCGGCCTACACGTACTAAAACAACATCGCACAACAAGTCTCACGCCATTCCGAAAACGTTACACGACCAAACACGAAAGAAGGACTCGGGGATGCCACGGGCACGTGTGAGAGCGTCGGAACTCGAAACGGACAACGGGAAGAGACGAGTGGGACCGGATGCAAGTGACAACACAAATGCAATGCAATGCACATGACAACATGACATGGGATGAGATGCACACACGCACATGACAAAACGGAGAAACCCGAAAAGAGAGAAGAGCCCGGAAGGAGAAGATGAAGCCAAAGTTTATATATTGCCATAAAGGGAAAGTGTTACATCCGGGGCATTACAATAATGTGTAGGAGTTTTAGAATAGGTATTGTAATGCTCAATATAAGAAAGTAATGAGACAAGATGATTTTTCTTCTGACAAGTTAATTCTGCACCATCAGTGCAGTGGGTTATGTCTACCATCTTCCGTACATTTCTTGAAGAATGGAAATAAGCTGTCAATTATTTTGAAATAAACAATGTAAATTACTTAATAAATTATTTTGAGAAAATCACATAGAGGTAGAACTGAAAGCGTATCAACAAGGACCCACATGCCATCGTCATCATCACCAAGGTCAAAGGTGACATACATACCCTCCTGAAAATCATATGCCTTGCACAGTGATCTCCAGTTCGAGCAACCAAAATGGGTTACGCTCTCCGAATTGTATAGCCTTACAAGAAAATTATAATCATGATGGGTCCTTAGATGAATTTTCTTTGTCTCCATACTTTCATGATCTTCGAAATCCAGATGCTCCAAGACATAGCGTCTTGCATGGCATGGGATAAGCTAGTCGAATTGTAAAAGACGAAAATTACATGTTGAAAAGAAGGCATAAGTCATGCTTAATTACCAAACAAGACTTGTCGTGTTGCATACCGTCTCAAAATCGAAGGCCTCATCGAGCTTAACACTGAAGCATCGATCGTCTACCAGGTGTGACCTTTCGCATTGACCCCGGTCGTCGCCACACCAGTCGGACGCCGGGATCCTATCGTCATCGTCAGACGACAACATTTCCTACATATTGTAGCACAAGTCATGCCAAAATTCAATGGTCGAAAATATAAACAAAAACATTTCAAAATATCTTAATTATAGGACTCATATTGACATGGAGATTTGGTTGGACTCCAGTTTGAGGATTCAATAAGCAAAACTAAATCATCTCTTGCGTCCGTACATCGTCGAATATTATCACTAATACATCTCGAATAGTATCATACATATAGCATCACTAATTAATTAATACAGCTAAAACCCTAGCGAACGACGGATATCAGCGCGGGCGGTGGACACCCGAAGAGAAGGAACCATCACAGGATCATAGCTCCAGTGAGTTCCCTGAAGAACCTGCCATGTATTGTCGAACCTGCCCTCGAACGCAACCATATAGCGACGGGCATGCTCGTCCTCCTCGCTGAGACGGTGACGTACAACCTCCGCGAGGTCCTCAAGCCTCCGCACCGTCACTGGCCCGCGCGCCCGCCACCAAAGAAGGTTCGGGTCAACAACGGGTTGGCTCCTCACCAAGTTGTGCCCCCCGGAAGGAAGCACCTTCGAGTACCAGCTCGGCGGAGCCCAGTCTCGAACATGATCCCTCTGATCAAGCAGGCCTCCGTTGAGTCGACGACGAGGATGCGGGATAGGCATCATCGACGTTGATGCGGGAATAATTGCTTGAACTAAAATAATAAACTAGTTCTATTAATTCAACTAGTTCAACTAATAAGCACTTACTATAAATAAAAATAAACTAGTTCTTACTAAAAATAAACTAGTTTTACTAAAAATAAACTAGTTCTTACTAAAAAACTACATTATATCACTAAAACTATAAAAAACTATAAAAACAGAAAAATCATCTAACATTTGTATATATAACTAAAACTATAAAAAAAACTATAAAAACAATAAAAAACTATAAAAAACAGGAAATTCATCTAACATTTGCACTAAATCAACTAACCTTAAATGTAACTTTTGCAACACAATTTTTTTCTAAATATGCACATATATATATCAATATATCCATGCATCATATACATACATCTGCAATTACATATACATATATATATATATATATATATATATATATATATATATATATATATATATATATATATATACAACATCCATATATACATATACATCAATTAATGAACAAAAAAAGCAGAGCAGAGCAGGCCGGGCGGCGGCGGCGACGTGCGGCAAGCAGGGGCGGTGGCGCGCGGAGCAGAGGCAGGGGCGGCGGCGGCGGCGGCGTGCGGCAAGCAGGGGCGGCGGCGCGCGGAGCAGAGGCAGGGGCGGCGGCGGGGGGAAGGGGGCCGAAGTGCTCACTGCTGGGCGGCGACGGCGAGATTGGGGCAAGAGGGCGACGACGGCGAGGTCGGGGCAGAGGGCGGCGACGGCGAGGTCGCAGAGGGCGTAGACGGCGAGGTTGGGGCAGAGGCGGCGACGGCGTCGACGGCGAGCTCGATCGGCGGGCAGCCTCGCGGCGTCGGGGGCAAACTGACGATGGAAGCCTGGAAATTTCTCAAGTGTTGCTTATATAGCAAAGGATTTGGTCCCGGTTCGTAGCACCAACCGGGACCAATGCACCCTTTAGTCCCGGTTCGTGACACCAACCGGGACAAAAGGCCAGTTTTCAGCAGCCCAAAGGGCGGGAAAAAGAGGCCATTGGTCCCGGTTGGTGGCACCAACCGGGACTAAAGGTGGGCATTGGTCACGGTTCGTGCGACCAACCGGGATCGATGACCTCGCACAGCCGCAGTGTTGTGGGAGTTTAGTCCCACCTCGCCAGCTGAGAGACGCCGCGACCAGTTTATAAGTGTTGCTGCCCCTTTGACGCCGAGTTCCTCTCTAATGCAGGCCTACAGGCCTAAACACACTGCATCTACCTGTGCGCCTACTAGGCCTTCCGCGGGCCTGAATCCTGGCCCACGGGTGGGCTTCTAGTCGTATTCAGGCCGTGGTGGCCCAGTAGGTGGCATTTTTTTTATTTTGTTCCTTTTTTTTCTTTGTTGCTTTATTTTTTTAATTTTGTTTCTACTTTCAAAAAAATACTTACTATTGCTATTTTTATTTATTTTATTAAAATTTAATTATTTTACTTTATTAAAGTTTATTTTGTTTCTACTTATTTATTTTATTTTTATTCTACTTATTTTTTAATTTTTTTTTATTTTTTTTATTTTTTTATGAAAATTCTATTTGCTTTTAATGTTTCAAACAGAAAATACTTTGATAATTTTAGTTACATAAATTTTATATAATTTTAGTTCCAATAATACTAGAGGTTTAATTATAAAAGCTTTTTGGTTGATTCATTTAGCTATTAGAGTTTCACTAATGTTTTCTAGTTCATTCTCTTTTCTATTAGAGTTTCATTAAAGTTTTCTAGTTCATTCGTTTAGTTTATTATTTTTGCTATTAGAGTTTCATAAAAAAATCCAGTTCATTTTTTTTATATTAGTTCATTCTTTGAGCTAAATGACCCAGAAATTGAAAAGCATTTCAAATGAACTCTGAAAAGGTAGAAAGTTGGCATGGTATCATCATTTCACCCACATAGCATGTGCAAAAAGAAGTACGGCAAAAACTGGATGCACTTTGTGTACAAAACGGACAATCTCTTTTGAGGTATCAGAGTTTCATACGAAAACTCGTCTGTTACAAAGGGATTTCATTCTTTTGAACTTATTTGAACTACAGACTTTTTCTGTGTTCAAAATACACCATTCAAAGCCACATCATCAATTTTCAACCATTTCTGATTTCATTTGCTATTTTTCATGCATGTACTGAATTTTTTGAGCTATAAGACCCTGAAATTGAAAAGCATTTCAAATGAACTCTAAAAAGGTAGAAAGTTGGCATGGTATCATCATTTCACCCACAGAGCATGTGCAAAAACGTAGAGAGGGTTGCGGCAAAAACAGGATGCACTTCGTGTACAAAAC
>LR738710.1:72542358-72582891 GCA_902687465.1 Secale cereale
CCCCCCGGCACTCCGGTAAATTCCGAAACTTTCCAGAACACTTCCGGTGTCCGAATATAGTCATCCAATATATCAATCTTTATGTCTCGGGCATTCCAAGACTCCTGGTCATGTCCGTGATCTCATCCGGGACTCCGAACTACCTTCGGTACATCAAAACTCATAAACTCATAATATCGATCGTCATCAAACGTTAAGCGTGCGGACCCTACGGGTTCGAGAACTATGTAGACATGACCGAGACTCATCTCCGGTCAATAACCAATAGCGGAACCTGGATGCTCATATTGGCTCCCACATATTCTACGACGATCTTTATCGGTCAAACCGCATAACAACATACGTTGTTCCTTTTGGCATCGATATGTTACTTGCCCGAGATTCGATCGTCGGTATCTCTATACCTAGTTCAATCTCGTTACTGGCAAGTCTCTTTACTCATTCCGTAATACATCATCTCATGACTAACTCATTAGTCTTTTGCTTGCAAGGCTTATTATGATGTGTATTACCGAGAGGGCCCAGAGATACCTCTCCGACACTCGGAGTGACAAATCCTAGTCTTGATCTATGCCAACATCACGAATACTATCGGAGACACCTGTAGAGCATCTTTATGATCACCTAGTTACGATGTGACGTTTGATAGCACACAAGGTGTTCCTACAGTATTCGGAAGTTGCATAATCTCATAGTCATAGGAACATGTATAAGTCATGAAGAAAGCAATAGCAGTAAAACTAAACGATCATAGTGCTATGCTAACGGATGGGTCTAGTCCATCACATCATTCTTCTAATGATGTGATCCCGTTGATCAAATGACAACTCATGTCTATGGCTAGGAAGCATAGCCATCTTTGATCAATGAGCTAGTCTAGTAGAGGCATACTAGGGACATACTATTTTGTCTTATGTATTCACACATGTATCAAGTTTCCGGTTAATACAATTCTAGCATGAATAAAAGACATTTATCATGATATAAGGAAATACAAATAACATCTTTATTATTGCCTCTAGGGCATATTTCCTTCAGTCTCCCACTTGAACTAGAATCAATAATCTAGATTACAAAGTGATGATCCTCACACCCATGGAGTCCTGGTGTTGATCATGTTTTGCCCGTGGAAGAGCCTTAGTCAATGGGTGTGCAACATTCAGATCCGTATGTATCTTGCAAATCTCTATGTCTCCCTCCATGACTAGATCGCGGATGGAATTGAAGCGTCTTTTGATGTGCTTTGTTCTCTTGTGAAACCTGGATTCCTTCACCAAGGCTATTGCTCCAGTGTTGTCACAAAAGATTTTCATTGGACCTGATGCACTAGGTATTACACCTAGATCGGATATGAACTCCTTCATCCTGACTCCTTCATTTGATGCTTCCGAAGCAGCTATGTATTCCGCTTCACACGTAGATCCCGCCACGACGCTCTGCTTGGAACTGCACCAACTGACAGCTCCATCGTTCAATAAAAATACATATCCGGTTTGTGACTTAGAGTCATCCGAATCAGTGTCAAAGCTAGAATCGACGTAACCGTTTACGACGAGCTCTTTGTCACCTCCATATACGAGAAACAAATCCTTTCTCCTTTTCAGGTATTTCAGGATGTTCTTGACCGATGTCCAGTGATCCACTCCTGGATTACTTTGGTACCTCCCTGCTAGACTTATAGCAAGGCACACATCAGGTCTGGTACACAGCATTGCATACATGATAATCCTATGGATGAGGCATAGGGAATGACTTTCATTTTCTCTCTATCTTCTGCAGTGGTCGGGCATTTAGTCTTACTCAACTTCATACCTTGTAACACAAGCAAGAACCCTTTCTTTGACTGATCCATTTTGAACTTCTTCAAAACTTTATCAAGGTATGTGCTTTGTGAAAGTCCAATCAAGCGTCTTGATCTATCTCTATAGATCTTGATGCCTAATATATAAGCAGCTTCACCGAGGTCTTTCATTGAAAAACTCTTATTCAAGTATCCTTTTATGCTATCCAGAAATTCTATATCATTTCCAATCAAAAATATGTCATCCACATATAATATTGGAAATGCTACAGAGCTCCCACTCACTTTCTTGTAAATACAAGCTTCTCCAAAAGTCTGTATAAAACCATATGCTTTGATTACCTCATCAAAGCGTATATTCCAACTCCGAGATGCTTGCACTAGTCCATAGATGGATCGCTGGAGCTTGCATACTTTGTTAGCACCTTTTGGATCGACAAAACCTTCTGGTTGCATCATATACAACTCTTCTTTGAGATATCCATTTAGGAATGCAGTTTTGACATCCATTTGCCAGATTTCATAATCATAAAATGCGACGATTGCTAACATGATTTGGACAGACTTAAGCATCGCTACAGGTGAGAAAGTCTCATCGGAGTCAACTCCTTGAACTTGTCGAAACCCTTTCGCAACAAGTCGAGCTTTGTAAACAGTAACATTACCGTCTGCGTCGGTCTTCCTCTTGAAGATCCATTTATTTTCGATGGCTTGCCGATCATTGGGCAAGTCAACCAAAGTCTACACTTTGTTCTCATACATGGATCCCATCTTAGATTTCATGGCCTCAAGCCATTTTGCGGAATTTGGGCTCATCATCGCTTCCTCATAGTTCGTAGGTTCATCATGGTCTAGTAACATGACTTCCAGAACTGGGTTTACGTACCACTCTGGTGCGGAACGTACTCTGGTTGATCTACGACGTTCAGCAGAAACTTGATCTGAAGTTTCATGATCATCATCATTAGCTTCCTCACTAATTGGCGTAGGAATCACTGGAACAATTTTCTGTGATGTACTACTTTCCAATTCAGGAGAAGGTACAATTACCTCATCAAGTTCTACTTTCCTCCCACTCACTTCTTTCGAGAGAAACTCCTTCTCTAGAAAGGACCCATTCTTAGCAACGAATATCTTGCCTTCGGATCTGTGATAGAAGGTGTACCCAACAGTCTCTTTTGGGTATCCTATGAAGACACATTTCTCCGACTTGGGTTCGAGCTTATCAGGTTGAAGCTTTTTCACATAAGCATCGCAGCCCCAAACTTTAAGAAACGACAACTTTGGTTTCTTGCCAAACCATAGTTCATAAGGTGTCGTCTCAACGGATTTAGATGGTGCCCTATTTAACGTGAATGCAGCTGTCTCTAAAGTATAATCCCAAAACGATAGTGGGAAATTGGTAAGAGACATCATAGATCGCACCATATCCAATAAAGTATGGTTACGACATTCGGACACACCATTACGCATTATTTCAAATGAAGACCAAACTCGTAACTCAAATATTCTCCTCCACGATCAGATCGTACAAACTTTATTTTCTTGTTACGATGATTCTCTACTTCACTCTGAAATTCTTTGAACTTTTCAAATGTTTCAGACTTGTGCTTCATTAAGTAGATATACCCATATCTGCTTAAATCCTCAATGAAGGTCAGAAAATAACGATACCCGCCGCGAGCTTCAACACTCATTGGCCCACATACATCAGTATGTATGATTTCCAACAAATCTGTTGCTCGCTCCATAGTTCTGGAGAACGGAGTTTTAGTCATCTTGCCAATGAGGCACGGTTCGCAAGCACCAAGTGATTCATAATCAAGTGATTCCAAAAGTCCATCACTATGGAGTTTCTTCATGCGCTTTACACCAATATGACCTAAACGGCAGTGCCACAAATAAGTTGCACTATCATTATTAACCTTGAATCTTTTGGCTTCAATATTATGAATATGTGTATCACTACAATCGAGATCCAATAAGAATAGACCACTCTTCAAGGGTGCATGACCATAAAATATATTATTCATAAAAATAGAACAACCATTATTCTCTGATTTAAATGAATAACCGTCTCGCAATAAACAAGATCCAGATATAATGTTCATGCTCAACGCTGGCACCAAATAACAATTATTTATGTCTAAAACTAATCCCGAAGATAGATTTAGAGGTAGCGTGCCGACGGCGATCACATCGACTTTGGAACCATTTCCCACGCGCATCGTCACCTCGTCCTTAGCTAATCTTCGTTTAATCCGTAGTCCCTGTTTCGAGTTACAAATATTAGCAATTGAACCGGTATCAAATACCCAGGTACTACTACGAGCATTAGTAAGGTACACATCAATAACATGTATATCACATATACCTTTGTTCACCTTGCCATCCTTCTTATCCGCCAAATACTTGGGGCAGTTCCGCTTCTAGTGTCCAGTCCCTTTACAGTAGAAGCACTCAGTTTCAGGCTTGGCTCCAGAGTTGGGTTTCTTCGCGGGAGTAGCAACTGTCTTGCTATTCTTCTTGAAGTTCCCCTTCTTTCCCTTGCCCTTTTTCTTAAAACTAGTGGTCTTGTTAACCATCAACACTTGATGCTCCTTTTTGATTTCTACCTCCGCAGCCTTGAGCATAGCGAAGAGCTCGGGAATTGTCTTCTACATCCCTTGCATATTATAGTTCATCACGAAGCCTTTATAGCTTGGTGGCAGTGATTGAATAACTCTATCAATAACACTATCCTCGTCAACTTTGCAATCAAGTTGAGTCATATGATTGTAGTACCCAGACATTCTGAGCAAGTGTTCACTGATAGAACTATTCTCCTCCATCTTGCAGCTGTAGAACTTGTTGGAAATCTCATATTTCTCAATCCGGGCATTTGCTTGAAATATTAACTTCAACTCTTGGAACATCTCATATGGTCCATGACGTTCAAAACATCGTTGAAGTCCCGGTTCTAAGCCGTAAAGCATGGCACACTGAACTATTGTAACATCCCAAATTTTCAATTTGGAATGTTATACATAGATCATATTGCATTTCATGTTTTTGTATTTTATTTTTGTGGCGTTCCTCGAAATTCTAAGCAACTCAAGGACCTACGGAGAGAGTTGGGAATTTTACCGTTTTCGTATTTGAGTTCGCTCGAATACCGGTACGAGGACAGTGTGATTCTAATTATTTTTCTCTCCTAAAAATATTTCTAAATACAAAATATGACCGGAGATAATATGACTTCTCCAAAATAACAGAAATATTGGAGGAAAAATATTAAAAATCACTTTTGGTATTTTTCTGGATTTATTTGCGGATTTATTTGCATAAGAAAAATGCGTGTTTTTCAAAATTGCATTTAGGTCCGGGAAAAATGTTCACTTTGTCCTAAATATTATTAGAGGACGGTGAAAATTTATTTCGGGAATTTTGGAGTTCGTTTGGTATTTCTTTCGTTAGTTTTTCAGCGCCAGGACTCTATTTAAAAAAATGGGAAACCGACTTGGAGTCGTGAAGGCCCAGGACTCTGGGCTTTATAAGCTAGCGCCCCCGGCCCGACCGCCCCAGCCCAGCGCCTCGCCCCGCCCTTGCCCTAACCCTAGCGCCGCCCGCGCCGCCGCCGCTCGCCAGCGCCGCCGCCTGCCGCAGCGCCGCCGCCCCCGCAACCGCCGCCGCGCCGCCACCCCGCCGCCGGACCGACCGTCGCCGGAGTTCGTCTTCGACGTATATCGGTTTTTTTTAGAAACCGATTGGTTTAGTAAAAACCATAGATTCGTTTTTTTATTAGATTAGATCGGTTCGATTTTTTTCGGTTTAGTTATTTAGCGGATGTTCGTCCGTACGTTCGTTTTAACGAACGGTTTTCGTTAGTTAGCCGCAGACAGCGAACGTTCGTTCGTTAGCCTGTTCGTCCGTTTTCTTTTTCGGGGTATTTATCCGTGGTTATTCCGATCGCGATTTCTGTCCTGATCTTGTTTTGCGTTTTTCTTTTCGCTCGAGAGTCGGAATCAGGTGATTCAAAATCCCAGATCTTCGTCTCGATGCCCTCTTTACGTTTAATCTACTTGAACAACGTTTTGGCTACTGTAAAATTTGACTTTATGCCAACCAGTAAACCGGAGCTCGTTTCTTTTGCAGTTTGAGTTTCGTTGCTTCTTTCGAGTTGATTCTTTTTGCAAACCGGAGTTCTTAAGTTGAACTTTCTGGTTAGATCTTTTATTTGAGTTTTACCCGTGCATTAGTTAAGTACTTATTGTGTGCTTGTTTGATTGCGATAGAGTACCCGGAGTGCGCCGCTTGCTACTTTGAGTCTCTAGGTTTTGCGGATCATCAGCAAGGCAAGTAACACTTTGATCATACTTTCCAATTACCCAGTTTTCATTGCACTAGTCCAACCCTCACACATTGCATGAGTAGGATCAATTAACTTGTGGGATTGGGAAGTAGTTTGAGTTAGTACCTATTACCTGCATTGCATTCAAACCTTTGGGAGTTACTTCTACGTTTGCTGTTAGGACATGCTATGCTCGTAGACGTGGTTTGGGTTTGAGTGAAATCCATGACAGATGTGAGTTTGCTAATTAATGGTTCAACTTAAGGTGGCAACATTAATACACATCTGGGTGGATTGAGGCATCTGGTTATTCCAGTGATTGCCTGTTTTTCTTTTGGACCACCACCCAGGCTCAAAGGGATCATGAGATTTTTCATACTAGAAACTTCCGTGTGCAGCCACATGCCAATATGGGCTCTGGCATAGTTGAGTAAGTTGTGGGAAACCTTTCCATGATGGGCTAGCAGATGTAGTGGGTTTTGTAGGTGTACCGGCCTATCTATCTGGTTAAGGGGACCTCTTCGGAAAGACTGTGTCTCGGTCATCCGTTTCTCAAACACCATGCAGTGCGAGAAACCAAACGGAGGCGATCGAGTCTTGTGGGGAAAAGTGCACAAACCTCTGCAGAGTGTACAAACTGATCATGATTAGCAGTGTCCCCGGTTATGGACGTCTTGAGTATCTAGTACTTGGATTATCATGTGAATCTCATCATGTTACTCTAATTAATTTTGTTGGGTTTAATGACTACTTTTAATTGGGGTTGAGAGGATGTCTATCTTCTCAACGTTGTTTCAACTACCATGATAGTTAATTAAAATCTATTCCTTTGAAGTAGGGAAAAATTGGCTTTACGCAAAAACTTAACCATAGAGCTTTCCACCAGCCATATTGCATGTAGTATAGCTTACTTTCATTGCATTCTCTTGTGTTACATTGCCAGCATATTCCATGTGCTGACCCATTTTCGGGCTGCAACGTTTCATGTTGCAGACTTTTCAGACGACGAGTAAGATGCCCTTTTAGGTCATGGTTCTATACTCAGTGATGCCGCTGGAGTTGATGGACTCACTTATCTTCCAAGCCTTCCGTTGTTATCGTGTTAGATGGCCTTCAGCCATATTATTTGTAATAAGTTCATCGTTGGACTATCGATGTATTAAGTGTGTGATTGCCACTCTGTTATAAATCCTTCAAGTATTGTGCGTGTCAGCATTACGGATCCAGGGATGACACTGATGCACAGAGATCAGACTGTTTGAGGTCTGGTCGCTACAAGATGGTATCAGAGCACACGCTGACTGTAGGACACGACCACTAAGACAAGCCCTAGAGCACTATTCACTCTTCTCTTTCTGACTTCTCATCTTTTCTACTCTTTAGGATGGTGGAAGCAAAGCACAAGTTCATGCAACCGGATGAAGAAACACCCTTTGGACGACACCTGAAGGAAGTTACCAGATATCTAAACATTGGACTACCAAGTTTCACCGGAACCTACAATGCCACTCTACCTGAGGAGGAGCGTTGGTTGATTCAAGCTCAAGTTCCAGGAAGGACGTTCGCACCTGTCACCTCACTCATAGCATTTTCCTTTAATGCGCCTACATGGAGCCTAGGAAGGAGCATGGCAGTCCACATTGCTATGGGAAGGATTGGAGAAGTCTACAAGCAGGAGCTAAAGGACACCATCTACCAGATTTGTGGACGCCGAGATGAGAATTGGGATATGATCAGCACCCGGAAGGATAGGTCCATTGAAGCATTCATCCAGGAGTTGAACCACCACATTCGTCGCTAGGAGCACCAGATGTGTGCAGGGATGATAGATTTGAAGAAAGCCCTAAATAGGAATTTGGAGTTAGAAGAAGAACTCAAGTCTACACGCGACGGATATGAGGAGGAGATGAAAATACTTGTGGAGAAGAATGATGATTTGACCCGGAAGTTAGGGATACTCATGGGAGAAGAAGACGAGGAAGAAGAACCCAAGGAGATTCCACCGGAAGACTACATCATCATAGATGACACAGATTCGGAAGCTGAAGATAGCAAGGATGAAGACTATGAAGATGAAGCTGGTGCAGATATTATGGAATCCTCTGTCGATCAATATTTTTAGAAGACCACCCTGTGACTAGTAGTTACTACCATATATTAGTTTTAGAGCACCTTTGTAACGATCGTTAGATTTGTAAGACCTTGTTTGAAATTGAGTGGTGTGATATGATTGTGTGTTTGCCTCATGTGCATATGGGTAGTGATTTTCCCTTAGACCTCTTTTCTATTCTAATCTCTTCCCTCTACACCCATCAGATGCCTCCAAGACGTGAATTCGAGTTTCCCCCTGAGCTCACCCAGTTGATCCAGCAGCAGAACACCCTAATGCAACTTCTTGTCCAGAACACTCAGAACAACCAGAACAACAACAACAACCCTCCACCACCACCACCCGTGGACAACCTGACACGTTTCTTAAGGTTGCAACCACCCGTGTTTGCTAGCAGCATCGAACCAATAGTGGCTGATGACTCGCTACGCAAGATTGGAAGGGACTTGACCACCGCCAATTGCTCGGATGCTGAGAAGGTGTGATTTGCCGCACACCAGTTGTCTGGACCAGCCGCAGCATGGTGGGAGAATTACACAGCCACTTACCCCGTAGCCAATGTGACTTGGGATCAGTTTCAGCAAGCTTTTCGTACCGCCCATGTCTCAACTGGAGCAATGAATATGAAGAAGCAGGAGTTTCGCAATCTGCGCCAAGGAAATCGTATTGTGGCCCAGTACGTGGATGAGTTTAGTATCCTATCTCGTTATGCCCCAGATGATGTGGCCACAGATGCCGCTAAGCAGGAGAGATTCATGGAAGGGCTAAATGATGAGATGAGTGTACAGTTGATGGTGGAAACTTTCAATAACTACCAGGAGTTGGTTGACCGCGCCTGATGGGCCTCGAACCCCTCGTTGGATTACCCCAAGTGGAAGGTGTAAGATGCAGTAAGTAGAAGTGTTTTCCCTTAGCAAAGATGCCAAGGATCGAATCCCCAGAGACTCCTAGGTTCAACAGGTAGGTGTCAACTGCTAACGGCGCAATTAGCAATCAACGTGGACCTGCACACAGATACAAATAACTTTGCTCCCAACGAGTACAGAGAGGTTGTCAATCTCTCAGGCCTTGTAGTTCACAAAGGGTTAAAAGCAATATGATAGTAGTGATAGATAGTAATTTGCAATAGTAAATAAAATAGCGAAAAGGTAAATAGTGTATGTGATCAATGATAGTAATATGGACCGGAGTCACATGATGTTCACTAGCGATGTCTCTCTCCCAAAAGACGATAAAACAGCTATGCGAGGTAACAAATTACAGCTGGGCAATTGACAGGACCACGAACGCAAACCAATGCTGACTACATTGCAAGAAAGGTTGAGGTTCAAAGCATGGGCGGTACGCCAAAGTAAGTAGACCGAAATCCAACTGCATCTACTACTAATCATCCACCTTGAGATATCTATCCAGAACATCTCGCTGGTATTAAGTTGCGAGTCCCACCCATAGTGTAAACTCAATGCAACAGACAACTGCATTAAAAGAACTTTGCGTAAAGTAAACAATCCTTGCACCCGCGGGCACAAGCACCGTTGTTTTCCCCCTTGTGGCAACAGCACATCCCCTAGACTCATGTTTTTGTCACTCAAGCTAGTCATCGAGGGGCATGAACCCACAATCGAGCATAACGTTCCCTCTTGGAGTCACTACCTACTACTTGGCCAAAGCAATAAATAACAATGGAGAACATGCAAGAATTACTTATGAACAAAAATACAAAAGAGGTGAATCAAATATATTACTCAAGATCAATCTGAACATAATCTCATAATCCATCGGATCCCAGCAAACTCAACATAGCAACCACACAAGGATTACATAGGTGCCTCGATCATGTAGGGCAGCTCACGAGGACTAATTATTGAAGCACAAGAACGGGAGGAGAACATCACATAGCTACTGGTCATGGACTCATGATCCAAGGGAGACTACTCACGAGTCATCCGGGAGGCGTCCATGGTGGTGGAGAAGCTCCCGGTGGTGATCCTCCCCTCCGGCAGGGTGCCGGGAAGAGTTCTCCAGGTGCTCCCGATCTTGGAAGCGGCGGCGGCGGCGGAACAGAGATGGGATCGCGAAAAAAAGTCATGTTTCAAGGGTTACGGGGGACCCTTTAAATATCTGCCAAAGTAGGGCATCGGGGGGCTCTCGGGGTGCCGAGGCGCCCCCCCGGCGCGGCCCAGGGGGGGCGCCCACAGGGCGCCTGGGCCCCTGTGCCCCCCCCAGGCTCCCCTTCGGAAGCAGTGTCCTTCCCGGAACGCTGATTTTTTATATATTTTTTATGGATTTTTCTGGGCAGTTCTCGAAACGTGAAAACCTGAAATACAAAAATAGCCGAAAACAGAAACTGGCACTGGGGTGCACTGGATTAGTAAGTTAGTCCAAATATGGTCAAAAGTGTATGGAAGTGTATGAATATCATAGCAATATCACCCAAAAGTGGCATGGAGCAAGCAGAAATTATAGATACGTTTTGGACGTATCAACATCCCCAAGCTTAATTCCTGCTCGTCCTCGAGTAGGTAAATGATAACAAGAATAATTTCTGTGGTGACATGCTATTAACCATATAAGACTTTCTCATAGTCATATGACAAATGCTTACTGAGACAATGATTCTAAAGTAACTAAGTTGTCTCAAGAGAAAATCACAAATGACTGAAAGTTTTACAACATGAAACTGAAACATCAAAAAGATTTGCAATGAACATGATGTGCAAATATGATCAAGTGATATCTAGCTTGCCCCCTTTAGTGATGCAAAACATAAGTGCAGGGGCACCTTCAAGGTTTAAGTGATGACTAGATACAATCATTTCAAAATAAACGATATCACAATCATGCAAAATACAATGCTACTTTGGGACAATGCACATTACACTCAGAATGACAATCATGCTCTCAGTAGTAGGTGCTTGAAGTGCTAGAGCTTTTTATTATGAAACATGGAAGCAATTGTGTCAACGGTAGTAGTACTTCATATGTGTCATGCATAAAACATCTTATAAGTTGCAAGCCTCATGCATCGAATACTAATAGTGCTCGCTCCTTGTCCTAATTAGCTCGGATCCCCATGGGTTATCATTGCATTGCATATGTTTTTACCAAGTGTCACAAAGGGGTACCTCTATGCCACCTGTACAAAGGTCCAAGGAGATAGATCGCATTTGATTTCTCGTTTTTGATAAATCTCAACTTGAGGACATCCATACCGGGACAACATAGAAAATAGATGATGGACTCCACTTAAATGCATAAGCATATTCTCATGAGAGATTGAGGATTAAGGTCCAAGCTAAAACTTCCACCATGATGCATGGCTTTGGTTGGCGGCCCAATGTTCTTCTCTAACAATATGCATATTAATTCAACCCACGGTAAATCACCCTTACTTCAGACAAGACGAACATGCATAGCAACTCACATGATATTCAACAAAAGTGTGACAGTTGATGGCGTCCCCAGAAACATGGTTACCGCTCAGCAAGCAACTCATAAGAAATAAGATACATAAACAACATATTCTTTACCACAATAGTTTTTAGGCTACTTTCCCATGAGTTATGTATTGCATGGTTGGTTTGCTTAGTGCAGGTGGAGGTTAGCAAAAGACTAGGAGCAACCAACTAAGAGAGCAATGACGGTCATAATCATGCAGAGCGACAAAGCAATATTGAATCAGGCATGGTAGTTATATCGCTACTTAGAAACAAAAGATCATCAAGGCTTGACAGACTTTCTTTACAGTCTTGAATATGCGTGAGCATACGCCAAGTCAATCAAAATAAATTCTCAAAGGAAGATATTACTAAACCATACCACATCATAGGCAAACAAACCAAGTTGGTACTCCAATGACACATTGGGAACCTCCCAGCTATCTGAGATTAACCATAAGAAAACCTGAACTACTAAGCACCATCATGAAAGTAGCATCTTTATCATAGACACATTAACCAATGCAACGGAAGCAAACTCTCTTAATAAGGTGATTATGATAATTAAAAAGAGTTCAAGCAACCAACTAAATAAAAGCTCTTGAAAAGATAAGCATGAATACTAAGAGCAGAGCACGATAGTAGCTATTTAAAAGACAAAGAACACACACAACATAGATAGACAATGAAAATTCTATGTAATGTTCTAGGTAGAGGTGGAGCGTGTTTCTCTCCCACATAAAGGAATGCTGGGTTCCGACTCGTTATGAAAAACTAAAAAGAAAACTAAAAGCAAGACGCTCCAAGCATAGCACATAACACATGAAGTGATAAAAATATAGCGGAACGAAAGACGAACTGATAATGTTGATGGAGAAGGGGATGCACGGGGGCATCCCCAAGCTTAGACGCTTGAGTCTCCTTGAATATTTCTTGGGGGTGCACGGGGGCATCCCCAAGCTTGAGCGCTTGACACTCCTGAATCTTTTTATCATCTTCCCTCGCACACTTGAAAACTCCCTTCATACATAACTCATTCATAATCTGATTAGCGAGGTTAGTACCCTTAATAAAATAATTATACCTTGCTGGAAATAAGGATATTCTTGAAGTTCTACTGTTTCTCAAGATTGCCAAAAGGTTTTTGCAAAGAAAAAGCAAGTTCTTAATTTCCAAAGTGAAGGTAAGGCAAAACAGGACAGAATCTGTGAAAAACAGAACAGCAGGCAGTAATTGACCTGTTCGGGATACTTCTGCAACTCAAATCAAAAAACTCAGAACTGACGCACGAAAGACAATTATATAGAGAACGCTGTCGAAAAAATTCAGACCAAAAAGATGATCTGGTGATTTTATACGAATTTTTCTATCAGAGGACAGAATCTGTTTCCTGGACAGCACCTCACAACTTTTGAACTTTCTAGAAATCAGAGGCTATACTTGGCACAAATATGAAAAGTGAAGATACAATGATGATGATACAGCAGTAAACAACATCAAGACACAACTAAAGCAAAAATTTTATTCATGTGGGCTGCCTCCCAAAAGCGCTTTCTTTTATGCCTTTAAGCTAGGCATAATGCAAAGATCAAGTTTTATCAAGAGTAAAAGAATAACTAGCCCGCACAACAGACTCAAAAGGTAACTTGACCTTCTTACGAGGGAAGTGTTCCATCCCTTTCTTGAGAGGAAACTGAAATTTAATATTACCCTCTTTCATGTCAATGACAGCACCAACGGTGCGCAAAAAGGGACGTCCCAAAATAATTGGACATGAAGGATCACATTCAATATCCATAATAGTGAAATCAACGGGCACATAATTATCATTGACAACAATAAGAAGTTCGTCGATCCTCCCCAAAGGTTTCTTTATGGAAGAATCTACGAGACAAACACCAAAAGAACAAGAATCATAAGGTTTCAATTTAAGCATATCATATATCCTTTTGGGCATAACAGAAGTACTAGCACCAACATCACATAATGCATAACAAGAGAAGTCATTCAAATAAATTTTTATCATAGGATCCCAACCATCCTCTAGCTTTCTAGGTATGGAGGTTTCTACTCTAAGTTTATCCTCCCTAGCTTTGATGAGAGCATTAGTGATATGCTCTGTGAAGGCAAGGTTAAGCGTGCTAGTGCGGGGATCTCTAGATATCTTGTGAAGGAAATCAATAACTTCTGTAAGAGTACAATTATCAAAATCAAGGTCACGAGCATCAAGTAAAGTAGTAGAGGTGTCCTTAAGGCTCACCTGTTTGGTAGTTGACATAGCATCACCATTAATAGGTCCATTGGGACCAGGAGTACATTGGGTGCTAAGAGTGTGAACATTCTCAATAACTTGGATAGTAGCAACAGTGTGGTGGGTAGGAAGGCTCTTAATTCTTTCCTCTTCCTCCTTTCTCTAGCCCATCTCTCTTTAAGCTTAGCCATCATCCTAATGTTTTCATTGATTTGCACTTGGGTAGCATTAATAGGGATGACTTCCTTCTCCTTAAGAGAAGAAGTTTCAATTTTTAGCAATTTTAACTCATTGGCTAAGTGGTCTACCTTAAAAGAAAGATCATCTAGTTTATGTAGTTTCTCTTCTACATTCTTATTAAAGGTTTTTTGGGTAGTGATGAAATCTCTAAGCATGCTCTCTAGTTCAGTATTGGAGTTCTTGGTATTAGGATAAGCATTTTTGTTCCCATAAGAGTTAGAGGGGAACGGTCTAGAATTGTTACCAAAGTTACTCCTATAAGCATTGTTGTTGAAATTGTTTCTAGAGATAAAGTTAACATCTACTTGTTCTTGAGCAATCAAAGAATTTAAAGGAACATCACGAGGATCAACAGTAGATTGCTTCGAAAGTAGAGACATAATCAAGTCAACTTTTTCATTGAGGGAGGAAATCTCCTCGACAGAGTTTACCTTCCTACCTGTTGGAGCGCGTTCGGTGTGCCATTGGGAATAGTTGGTCATCATCTCATCGAGAAGCTTTGTGGCAGCACCAAGTGTAGTTGACATAAAAGTTCCTCCCGCGGCCGAATCTAACAAGTTCCGCGAGGTAAAGTTCAAGCCTGCATAAAAAGTTTGGATAACCATCCAAGTAGTCAAACCGTGAGTAGGGCAGTTCTTGATAAGAGACTTCATACGTTCCCAAGCTTGGGCAACGTGTTCATTATCCAATTGTTTAAAATTCATTATGTTACTTCTAAGTTGGATAATTTTAGCAGGTGGATAGTATTTTCCAATAAAAGCATCTTTGCACTTGTCCCATGAATCTATGCTATTTCTAGGCAAAGACTGAAACCAAATTTTTGCTCCTCCTCTCAAAGAGAAAGGAAAAAGCTTAAGCTTAACAATATTACCATCTATTTCTTGGTACTTTTGCATATCACAAAGTTCTACAAAGTTGTTCAAGTGTAAAGCAGCATCATCTCCAGCACCGGAGAATTGTTCTTTCATAACTAAATTCAGTAAAACAGGTTTAATTTCATATGAAGGTGCTGAAGTGGCAGGTGTAGTGATAGGTGTGCTGATAAAGTCATCGTTGTTGTGACTAGTGAAGTCACACAACTTGGTGTTCTCGGTGGAACCCATAGTAGCAAGCAAGCAAGATAACTATTTTTGTGATTTTCGATAAAAAGGAACTAAAGCAAATATGATAGGTAAACCAACAAGACTAATAAGCAAAGGTAAAAGATAGCATGCAACTCCCCTATCCTGAAGAGTGGAGTCCCCGGCAACGGCGCCAGAAAATACTCCTTGATGGGCCTCGAACCCCTCGTTGGATTACCCCAAGTGGAAGGTGTAAGATGCAGTAAGTAGAAGTGTTTTCCCTTAGCAAAGATGCCAAGGATCGAATCCCCAGAGACTCCTAGGTTCAACAGGTAGGTGTCAACTGCTAACGGCGCAATTAGCAATCAACATGGACCTGCACACAGATACAAATAACTTTGCTCCCAATGAGTACAGAGAGGTTGTCAATCTCTCCGGCCTTGTAGTTCACAAAGGGTTAAAAGCAATATGATAGTAGTGATAGATAGTAATTTGCAATAGTAAATAAAATAGCGAAAAGGTAAATAGTGTATGTGATCAATGATAGTAATATGGACCGGAGTCACATGATGTTCACTAGCGATGTCTCTCTCCCAAAAGACGATAAAACAGCTATGCGAGGTAACAAATTACAGCTGGGCAATTGACAAGACCACGAACGCAAACCAATGCTGACTACATTGCAAGAAAGGTTGAGGTTCAAAGCATGGGCGGTACGCCAAAGTAAGTAGACCGAAATCCAACTGCATCTACTACTAATCATCCACCTTGAGATATCTATCCAGAACATCTCGCTGGTATTAAGTTGCGAGTCCCACCCATAGTGTAAACTCAATGCAACAGACAACTGCATTAAAAGAACTTTGCGTAAAGTAAACAATCCTTGCACCCGCGGGCACAAGCACCGTTGTTTTCCCCCTTGTGGCAACAGCACATCCCCTAGACTCATGTTTCTGTCACTCAAGCTAGTCATCGAGGGGCATGAACCCACAATCGAGCATAACGTTCCCTCTTGGAGTCACTACCTACTACTTGGCCAAAGCAATAAATAACAACGGAGAACATGCAAGAATTACTTATGAACTAAAATACAAAAGAGGTGAATCAAATATATTACTCAAGATCAATCTGAACATAATCTCATAATCCATCGGATCCCAGCAAACTCAACATAGCAACAACACAAGGATTACATAGGTGCCTCGATCATGTAGGGCAGCTCACGAGGACTAATTAGTGAAGCACAAGAACGGGAGGAGAACATCACATAGCTACTGGTCATGGACTCATGGTCCAAGGGAGACTACCCACGAGTCATCCGGGAGGCGTCCATGGTGGTGGAGAAGCTCCCGGTGGTGATCCTCCCCTCCGGCAGGGTGCCGGGAAGAGTTCTCCAGGTGCTCCCGATCTTGGAAGCGGCGGCGGCGGCGGAACAGAGATGGGATCGCGAAAAAAAGTCCTGTTTCAAGGGTTAAGGGGGACCCTTTAAATATCTGCCAAAGTAGGGCATCGGGGGGCTCTCGGGGTGCCGAGGCGCCCCCCCGGCGCGGACCAGGGCGGGCGCGCCCATAGGGCGCCTGGGCCCCCTGTGCCCCCCCCCCAGGCTCCCCTTCGGAAGCAGTGTCCTTCCCGGAACGCTGATTTTTTATATATTTTTTATGGATTTTTCTGGGCAGTTCTCGAAACGTGAAAACCTGAAATACAAAAACAGTCGAAAACAGAAACTGGCACTGGGATGCACTGGATTAGTAAGTTAGTCCAAATATGGTCAAAAGTGTATGGAAGTGTATGAATATCATAGCAATATCACCCAAAAGTGGCATGGAGCAAGCAGAAATTATAGATACGTTTTGGACGTATTAGCGCCCTAATGATTGAAAGGAAGCATCAACAAATTGAAAGCCGCAAGAGGAAGTATGGGCAAGGAAAGTTTAATTCTGGAGCTCAGCAGAAGCCCTGTTTTACCCCTAAAACGGTAGGATAGTTTCAGCATACCCATGGAGGAAGTAGCTCGCACAACCACAATGGCACCAAGAATGGCAATGGAAATGGGAATGGAGCTAATGGAAACCAGAGCCGCCCTACACTGTCCACACCCACCAAGAGGGATTTTAGCCATGTCACTTGTTACAAGTGCGGGAAGAATGGACATTATGCCAATGAATGCCCAGAAGCTAAGAATGGGAATGGCAATGGAAGCGCCGCGAAGAAGCCCAACCCGTTCAATAAAGGACAAGTGAACCACGTGACCGTGGAGGAGGTAGAATAGCAACCAGATGCTGTTGTCGGTAAGTTTTTGGTTAAGACATTTACCGCAATAGTTCTTTTCGATATTGGTGCATCGCATTCATATATTTCAAGGGGATTCGTAAATAGACATAGGATGTCCACCCGAGTTCTTAAGACCCCCATGTTAGTAAGTTCACCTGCAGCAGATTATATGGCACACCAAGGATGTTTTCAGACGCCATTGATCATAGGACGCCATACTTTCCCCTCTGACCTAATAGTCCTGGAGTCACAAGGATTGGATGTGATATTAGGTATGGATTGGCTATCGAAGTATGAAGGTAACATTGACTGTGCCAGTAAGTCTATTTTGCTCACCACCCCGGAGGGAAAAAGGATTAAGTATGTATCTAGGCACTCGCCTACAAGGACTCAAGTACATTCTCTCACGGGAGTTGTTCAGGAGGAAGTGCCAGTAGTGAAGGATTATCCGGATGTGTTTCCAGAGGAGTTACCTGGCATGCCACCGGATAGAGATATAGAGTTTTTGATTGAACTTTTGCCAGGCACCGGGCCAATTTCTAAGAGACCATATAGGATGCGCGCAAAGGATTTGGAGGAGATAAAGAAACAAATTAAGGAGTTACTGGATAAAGGATTCATACGCCCAAGTTCTTCGCCTTGGGGTTCGCCAGTACTTCTAGTGGAGAAGAAGGATGGATCGTTAAGAATGGTTGTTGACTACCGTGGATTGAATGAAGTAACGATCAAGAATAAGTACCCATTACCAATGATCAATGATCTGTTCGATAGATTGCAAGGAGCTAAGATATTTTCCAAGATCGATCTGCGATCAGGGTACCATCAATTGAAGATCCGAGAGCAGGATATACCTAAGACGGCCTTTACCACTAGGTATGGGTTGTACGAGTATACCGTTATGTTGTTTGGTCTGACGAACGCACCGGCATACTGTTGGGGAACGTAGTATTTTAAAATTTTCCTACGATCACGCAAGATCTATCTACCAGATGCATAGCAACGAGAGGGGAGAGTGTGTCTACGTACCCTCGTAGACCGGGAGCGGAAGCGTCAAGTGACGCGGTTGATGTTGTCGAACTTCTTCGCGATCCAACCGATCAAGCACCGAACGTACGGCACCTCCGCGTTCAGCACACGTTCAACTTGATGACGTCCCACGAGCTCTTGATCCAGTTGAGCTTCACGGGAGAGTTTCGTCAGCACGACGGCGTGGTGACGGATATGATGTGTTCACCGGCGCAGGGCTTCTCCTAAGCTCCGCGACGGTACGACCGAGGTGTGATTCTGTGGAGGGGGGCACCGCACACGGCTAAAACAATTCAACTTGTGTGTCTTTGGGTGCCCCCCTGACCCCGTATATAAAGGAGCAAGGGAGGAGGGGCCGGCCAACTCTCCTGGTGCGGCTAGGGAAGGGATTCCTACTAGGAATAGGATTGCAATCCTATTCCTAGTAGGATTCATCGAAAGGAAGAAGGGGGAAAGGAATAGGAGAGGTGGCGCCCCCCCCCCCCCAATCCTAGTCCAACTAGGATTCCTAGGTGGGGGCGCCGGCCAGCCCTATGGGCTGCCTCTCTCTCACCCTTTAGGCCCACTATGGATCATCCCCTCTCGTAGGGGGTTCCGGTAACCCCCTCCGGCATTCCCGATAAATCCGAAACTTTTCCGGTATACTTCCGGTGTCCGAATATAGCCGTCCAATATATCAATCTTTATGTCTCGGACATTCCGAGACTCCTCGTCATGTCCGTGATCTCATCCGGAACTCCGAACTACCTTCGGTACATCAATACTCAAAAACTCATAATACCGATCGTCATCAAACGTTAAGCATGCGGACCCTACGGGTTCGAGAACTATGTAGACATGACCAAGACTCATCTCTGGTCAATAACCAATAGCGGAACCTGGATGTTCATATTGGCTCCTACATATTCTACGAAGATCCTTTATCGGTCAGAACCGCATAACAACATACGTTGTTCCTTTTGTCAAACGGTATGTTACTTGCCCGAGATTCGATCGTCGGTATCTTTATACCTAGTTCAATCTCGTTGCCGGCAAGTCTCTTTACTCGTTCCGTAACACATCATCTCGTGACTAACTCATTAGTCTTTTGCTTGCAAGGCTTATTGTGATGTGTGTTACCGAGAGGGCCCAGAGATACCTCTCCGACACTCGGAGTGACAAATCCTAATCTTGATCTATGCCAACACCACGAATACTTTCGGAGACACCTGTAGAGCATCTTTATGATCACCCAGTTACGTTGTGACGTTTGATAGCACACAAGGTGTTCCTACGGTATTCGGGAGTTGCATAATCTCATAGTCATAGGAACATGTATAAGTCATGAAGAAAGCAATAGCAGTTAAACTAAACGATCATAGTGCTATGCTAATGGATGGGTCTTGTCCATCACATCATTCTCCTAATGATGTGATCCCGTTGATCAAATGACAACTCATGTCTATGGCTAGGAAACATAACCATCTTTGATCAATGAGCTAGTCTAGTAGAGGCATACTAGGGACACTCTGTTTTGTCTATGTATTCACACATGTACTAAGTTTCCGGTTAATACAATTCTAGCATGAATAAAAGACATTTATCATGATATAAGGAAATACAAATAACATATTTATTATTGCCTCTAGGGCATATTTCCTTCAGTCTCCCACTTGCACTAGAGTCAATAATCTAGCTCACATCGCCATGTGATTTAATATCGATAGTTCACATCGTTATGTGAATAACACCTATAGTTCACATCGCCATGTGACCAACACCCAAAGGGTTTACTAGAGTCAATAATCTAGTTCACATTGCTATGTGATTAATACCCAAGAGTAATAAGGTGTGATCATGTTTTTGCTTGTGAGAGAAGTTTAGTCAACGGGTCTGTCACATTCAGATCCGTATGTATTTCGCAAATTTCTATGTCTACAATGCTCTGCATAAAGCTACTCTAGCTAATTGCTCCCACTTTCAATATGCACCCAGATTGATACTTAGAGTCATCTGAATTTAGTGTCAAAGTTTGCATCGGCGTAACCCTTTACGACGAACTCTTTATCACCTCCATAATTGAGAAACATTTCCTTAGTCATCCAGTTACTAAGGATAATTTTGACCGCTGTACAGTGATCTACTCCTGGATCACTATTGTACCCCTTTGACAAATTCATGGCAAGGTACACCACATGTTTGGTACACAGCATGGCATACTTTATAGAACCTATGGCTGAGGCATAGGGAATGACTTTCATTCTCTCTATATTTTTCTGCCGTGGTCTCGCTTTGAGTCTTACTCAACTTCATACCTTGTAAAACAGGCAAGAACCCTTTCTTTGACTGATCCATTTTGAACTTTTAAAAATCTTATCAAGGTATGTGCTTTGTGAAAGTCCAATTAAGCGTCTTGATCTATCTCTATAGATTTTGATGCCTAATATGTAAGCAATTTCTCCGAGGTCTTTCATCGAAAAACTTTTATTCAAGTATCCTTTTATGCTATCCAGAAATTATATATCATTTCCAATCAACAATATGTCATTTACATATAATATTAGAAATGCTACAGAGCTCCCACTCACTTTCTTGTAAATACAGGCTTCTCCAAAAGTCTGTATAAAACCATATGCTTTGATCACCTCATCAAAGCGTATATTCCAACTCCGAGATGCTTGCACCAATCCATAGATGGATCGCTGGAGCTTGCATATTTTGTTAGCACCTTTAGGATTGACAAAACCTTCTGATTGATCATATACAAGTCTTCTTTAATAAATCCATTAAAGAATGCAGTTTTGTTATCCATTTGCCAGATTTCATAAAATGCGGCAATTGCTAACATGATTCAGACATACTTAAGCATCGCTACGGGTGAGAAAGTCTCATCGTAGTCAACTCCTTGAACTTGTCGAAAACCTTTTGCAACAAGTCGAGCTTTGTAAACAGTAATATTACCGTCTGCGTCGGTCTTCCTCTTGAAGATCCATTTATTTTCGATGGCTTGCCGATCATCGGGCAAGTCAACCAAAGTCCATACTTTGTTCTCAAACATGGATCCCATCTCAGATTTCATGGCTTCAAGCCATTTTGCGGAATCTGGGCTCATCATCGCTTCCTCATAGTTCGTAGGTTCATCATGGTCTAGTAACATGATTTCCAGAACTGGGTTGCCGTACCACTCTGGTGCGGAACGTACTCTGGTTGATCTACGACGTTCAGTAGAAACTTGATCCGAAGTTTCATGATCATTATCATCAACTTCCTCACTAATTGGTGTAGGAATTACTGGAACAATTTCCTGTGATGTACTACTTTCCAATATGGGAGAAGGTACAATTACCTCATCAAGTTCTACTTTCCTCCCACTCACTTCTTTCGAGAGAAACTCTTTTTCTAGAAAGGATCCATTTTTAGCAACGAATATTTTGCCTTCGGATCTGTGATAGAAGGTGTACCCAACAGTCTCTTTTGGGTATCCTATGAAGACACATTTTTCCGACTTGGGTTCGAGCTTATCTGGTTGAAGTGTTTTCACATAAGCATCGCAGTCCCAATCTTTAAGAAACAACAACTTTGGTTTATTGCCAAACCACAGTTCTTAAGGCGTTGTCTCAACGGATTCAGATGAGGCCTTTATTTAACGTGAATGCAGCTGTCTCTAATGCATGACCCAAAACGATAGTGATAAATCGGTAAGAGACATCATAGATCGCACCATATCCAATAAAGTACGGTTATGACGTTCGGACACACCATTATGCTGTGGTGTTCCAGGTGGCGTGAGTTGTGAAACTATTTCACATTGTTTCAAACGAAGACCAAACTCGTAACTCAAATATTCTCTTCCACGATCAGATCGTAGAAACTTTATTTTTACGATGATTCTCTACTTCACTCTGAAATTCTTTGAACTTTTCAAATGTTTCAGACTTGTGTTTCATTAAGTAGATATACCCATATCTGCTTAAATCATCAGTGAAGGTCAGAAAATAACGATACCCGCCACGTGCTTCAACACTCATTGGTCCGCATACATCAGTATGTATGATTTTCCAACAAATATGTTGCTCGCTCCATAGTTCCGGAGAACGGAGTTTTAGTCATCTTGCCCATGAGGCATGGTTCGCAAGCACCAAGTGATTCATAATCAAGTGATTCCAAAAGTCCATCATTATGGAGTTTCTTCATGCGTTTTACACCAATATGACCTAAACGGCAGTGCCACAAATAAGTTGCACTATCATTATTAACCTTGCATCTTTTGGCTTCAATATTATGAATATGTGTATCACACGATCGAGATCCAACAAACTATTTTCATTGGGTGTATGACCATAGAAGGTTTTATTCATGTAAACAGAACAACAATTATTCTCTAACTTACATGAATAACCGTATTGCAATAAACATGATCAAATCACATTCATGCTCAACACAAACACCAAATAACAGTTATTTAGGTTCAACACTAATCCCGAAAGTATAGGGAGTGTGCGATGATGATCATATCAATCTTGGAACTATTTCCAATACACATCGTCACTTCATCCTTTAACTAGTTTATGTTCATTATGCAACTCCCACTTCGAGTTTCTACTTTTTAGTAACTGAACCAATATCAAATACCGAGGGGTTGCTATGAACACTAGTAAAATACACATTAATAATCTGTATATCAAATATACCTTTGTTCACTTTGCCATCCTTCTTATCCGCCAAGTATCTAGGGCAGTTCCACTTTTAGTGACCATTTCCTTTGCAGTAGAAGCACTTAGTTTCATGCTTGAGTTTAGCTTTGGGTTTCTTCGTGGAAGTAGCAACTGACTTGCTATCCTTTTGAAGTTCCCTTTCTTTCCCTTGCCCTTTTTCTTGAAACTAGTGGTCTTGTTAACCATCAACACTTGATGCTCCTTTTTGATTTCTACCTCCGCAGCTTTGAGCATAGCGAAGAGCTCGGGAATTGTTTTCGTCATCCCTTGCATACTATAGTTCATCACGAAGTTCTACTAACTTGGTGATAGTGACCAGAGAACTTTGTCAATTACTATCTTATCTGGAAGATTAACTCCCACTTGATTAAAGTAATTGTAGTACCCAGACAATCTGAGCACATGCTCACTGGTTGAGCTATTCTCCTCCATCTTGTAGGCAAAGTACTGTCAGAGGTCTTATACCTCTCGACACGGGCATGAGTATGAAATACTAATTTCAACTCTTGGAACATCTTATATGCTCCGTGGCGTTCAAAACGTTTTTGAAGTCCCGGTTCTAAGCCGTAAAGTATGGTGCACTTAAACTATCAAGTAGTCATCATATCGAGCTTTTGTCAAAACGTTCATAACGTCTACATCTGCTCCTGCAATAGGTCTGTCACCTAGCGGTGCATCAAGGACATAATTCTTCTGTGAAGCAATGAGGATAATCCTCAGATCACGGAACAATTCCGCATCATTGCTACTAACATCTTTCAACTTGGTTTTCTCTAGGTACATATGAAAAATAAACGGGGAGCAACATCGCGAGCTATTGATCTATAACATAGATATGCTAATACTACCAGGACTAAGTTCATGATAAATTAAAGTTCAATTAATCATATTACTTAAGAACTCCCACTTAGATAGACATCCCTCCGGTCATCTAAATGATCACGTGATCCAAATCAACTAAACCATGTCCGATCATCACGTGAGATGGAGTAGTTTCAATGGTGAACATCTTATGTTGATCATATCTACTATATGATTCACGCTCGACCTTTCGGTCTCCAGTGTTCCGAGGCCATATCTGTATATGCTAGGCTCGTCAAGTTTAACCCGAGTATTCTGCGTGTGCAAAACTGGCTTACACCCGTTGTATTTGAACGTAGAGCTTATCACACCCGATCATCACGTGGTGTCTCGGCACGACGAACTTTCGCAACGGTGCATACTCAGGGAGAACACTTATACCTTGAAATTTAGTAAGGGATCATCTTATAATGCTACCGTCGTCCTAAGCAAAATAAGAAGCATAATAAGATAAACATCACATGCAATCAAAATATGTGACATGATATGGCCATCATCATCTTGTGCTTTTGATCTCCATCTTCAAAGCACCGTCATGATCACCTTCGTCACCGACTTGACACCTTGATCTTCATCGTAGCATCGTTGTCGTCTCGCCAACTATTGCTTCCACGACTATCGCTACCGCTTAGTGATAAAGTAAAGCAATTACATGGCGATTGCATTTCATACAATAAAGCGACAACCATATGGCTCCTGCCAGTTGCCGATAACTTTACAAAACATGATCATCTCATACAAAACCGTATAACTCATCATGTCTTGACCATATCACATCACAACATGCCCTGCAAAAACAAGTTAGACGTCCTCTACTTTGTTTGTTGCAAGTTTTACGTGGCTGCTACGGGCTTAGCAAGAACCGTTCTTACCTACGCATACAAAACCACAACGATGTTTCGTCAAGTATGTGTTGTTTTAACCTTCACAAGGACCGGGCGTAGCCACACTTGATTCAGCTAAAGTGAGAGAGACAGACACCCGCCAGTCACCTTTAAGCAACGAGTGCTCGTAGCGGTGAAACCAGTCTCGCGTAAGCGTACGCGTAATGTCGGTCCGGGCCGCTTCATCTCACAATACCGCCGAAGCAAAGTATGACATGCTGGTAAGCAGTATGACTAGTATCGTCCACAATCTCATTGTGTTCTACTCGTGCATATCATCTACGCATAGACCTGGCTCATGATGCCACTGTTGGGGAACGTAGTATTTTAAAATTTTCCTACGATCACGCAAGATCTATCTACCAGATGCATAGCAACGAGAGGGGAGAGTGTGTCTACGTACCCTCGTAGACCGGGAGCGGAAGCGTCAAGTGACGCGGTTGATGTTGTCGAACTTCTTCGCGATCCAACCGATCAAGCACCGAACGTACGACACCTCCGCGTTCAGCACACGTTCAGCTTGATGACGTCCCACGAGCTCTTGATCCAGTTGAGCTTCACGGGTGAGTTTCGTCAGCACGACGGCGTGGTGACGGATATGATGTGTTCACCGGCGCAGGGCTTCGCCTAAGCTCCGCGACGGTACGACCGAGGTGTGATTCTGTGGAGGGGGGCACCGCACACGGCTAAAACAATTCAACTTGTGTGTCTTTGGGTGCCCCCCTGCCCCCGTATATAAAGGAGCAAGGGAGGAGGGGCCGGCCAACCTCTATGGTGCGGCTAGGGAGGGGACTCCTACTAGGAATAGGATTGCAATCCTATTCCTAGTAGGATTCACCGGAAGGAAGAAGGGGGAAAGGATTAGGAGAGGTGGCGCCCCCCCAATCCTAGTCCAACTAGGATTCCTAGGTGGGGGCGCTGGCCAGCCCTATGGGCTGCCTCTCTCTCACCCTTTAGGCCCACTATGGACCATCCCCTCTCGTAGGGGGTTCCGGTAACCCCCTCCGGCATTCCCGATAAATCCGAAACTTTTCCGGTATACTTCCGGTGTCCGAATATAGCCGTCCAATATATCAATCTTTATGTCTCGGACATTCCGAGACTCCTCGTCATGTCCGTGATCTCATCCGGGACTCCGAACTACCTTCGGTACATCAATACTCAAAAACTCATAATACCGATCGTCATCAAACGTTAAGCGTGCGGACCCTACGGGTTCGAGAACTATGTAGACATGACCGAGACTCATCTCTGGTCAATAACCAATAGCGGAACCTGGATGTTCATATTGGCTCCTACATATTCTATGAAGATCTTTTATCGGTCAGAACCGCATAACAACATACGTTGTTCCTTTTGTCAAACGGTATGTTACTTGCCCGAGATTCGATCGTCGGTATCTTTATACCTAGTTCAATCTCGTTGCCGGCAAGTCTCTTTACTCGTTTCGTAACACATCATCTCGTGACTAACTCATTAGTCTTTTGCTTGCAAGGCTTATTGTGATGTGTGTTACCGAGAGGGCCCAGAGATACCTCTCCGACACTCGGAGTGACAAATCCTAATCTTGATCTATGCCAACACCACGAATACTTTCGGAGACACTTGTAGAGCATCTTTATGATCACCCAGTTACGTTGTGACGTTTGATAGCACACAAGGTGTTCCTACGGTATTCGGGAGTTGCATAATCTCATAGTCATAGGAACATGTATAAGTCATGAAGAAAGCAATAGCAGTTAAACTAAACGATCATAGTGCTATGCTAACGGATGGGTCTTGTCCATCACATCATTCTCCTAATGATGTGATCCCGTTGATCAAATGACAACTCATGTCTATGGCTAGGAAACATAACCATCTTTGATCAATGAGCTAGTCTAGTAGAGGCATACTAGGGACACTCTGTTTTGTCTATGTATTCACACATGTACTAAGTTTCCGGTTAATACAATTCTAGCATGAATAAAAGACATTTATCATGATATAATGAAATACAAATAACATATTTATTATTGCCTCTAGGGCATATTTCCTTCACATACTTTATGAACCTGATGAACAAAGTGTTTATGGAGTATTTGGATAAGTTCGTCGTAGTGTTCATAGATGATATATTGATCTTCTTGAAGGATGAAGAAGAGCATGCAGAGCATTTGCGTTTGGTGTTGGAGAAGCTCAGAGAACATCAGTTATATGCCAAGTTTAGCAAATGTGAGTTCTGGTTAAAGGAAGTCGGATTCCTCAGACATGTTATATCCGGAGAAGGAATAGCAGTAGATCCCGCTAAGGTGGACACTGTGACCCATTGGGAAGCACCAACAACAGTTGGGGAGATCCAGAGTTTTCTTGCACTGGCAGGATACTACCGGAGATTCATCGAGAATTTCTCGAGGATTGCAAAGCCAATGACAGAGTTGTTAAAGAAGGACACCAAGTTCAGCTGGACAGAAGAATGTGAGGCCAGTTTTCAGGAATTAAAGAAGCGATTGGTCTCATCCCCTGTGTTGATTCTGCCAGATCAACATAAGGATTACGAGGCGTACTGCGACGCTTCACGTCAAGGACTTGGAGCAGTTCTTATGCAGGAAGGAAGAGTTGTTTCGTATGCTTCACGACAACTAAAACCTCATGAGCTGAACTATGCCACCCACGATTTGGAGTTAGCAGCCATAGTGCATGCACTGAAGACGTGGAGGCATTTTCTTATTGGAAACCATTGTGAAGTATATACGGATCATAAGAGTTTGAAGTATATATTCACTCAGAAGGAGTTGAATCTTAGGCAAAGGAGATGGCTGGAACTCATTAAGGATTATGACATGAGATTGCTTTATCATCCCGGAAAGGCTAACGTAGTAGCCGATGCGCTAAGCCACAAGAGCCATGTCAATACCCTAAGGATGGAAGAATTTCCAAAGGAGTTAGCCGAGGACCTACGAGAACTACGTATGGAGATAGTTCCGAGAGGCTATGTAGCAACGCTAGAAATCCAGTCAACCCTGATGGATAAAATCAGAGAAGCTCAGAAAACTGACAAGGAGATTGCCTCTATAAAGGAGAGGATGAGCGAAGGAAGAGCTAAAGGTTTTCGTGAGGATGAACACGACACCCTATGGTTTGAGGATCGAATCTATGTGCCCAATGACCCAGAGATCAGGAAGTTGATTTTATAGGAGGCCCATGATTCACCATACTCGATTCACCCAGGAAATACTAAGATGTATTTGGATTTGAAGGATATTTTCTGGTGGACCGGTATGAAAAAGGATATTGCGGAGTATGTAGCAGTTTGTGATGTATGTCAGAGAGTAAAGGCAGAACATCAGAAGCCAGCCAGATTGTTACAACCTATGCCAATACCCGAATGGAAGTGGGAGAAGCTTGGCATGGATTTTATCACCGGATTGCCCAGGACCAAAGCAGGATATGATTCAATCTGGGTAGTAGTAGACCGATTGACGAAGGTAGCCCACTTTATTCCTGTGAAAACCACATATACCAGTGCAAAGTTGGCAAAGATATACATGACCAGAATTGTATGTCTGCATGGAGTTCCGAGGAGCATCGTATCAGATAGAGGAACCCAGTTTACCTCAAAGTTCTGGAATCAGTTACATGAAACTTTGGGTACCAGACTAGAGTTTAGCACAGCTTTTCACCCGCAGACAGATGGACAGACTGAAAGAGTCAATCAGATTTTGGAGGATATGTTGAGAGCCTGTGCATTGGATTATGGATCTAGTTGGGATGACAACTTGCCCTACGCGGAGTTTTCATACAACAACAGTTACCAAGCCAGTTTGAAGATGGCACCGTTCGAGGCATTGTATGGAAGGAGATGCCGAACACCGTTGTCGTGGGATGAAGTTGGAGATCGACAGTTGTTTGGACCGGACTTAATCAAAGAGTCTGAAGAGAAGGTTAAGTTGATCCGAGATAGACTGAAGGTAGCTCAGTCCAGGCAGAAGAGTTATGCAGACTCGAAACGCAAGGAGATAACCTATGAGATCGGAGACAGAGCGTACTTGAGAGTATTGCCTCTGCGAGGAGTTAAACGTTTCGGAGTTAAAGGGAAGTTAGCCCCGAGATTTGTGGGACCTTACCGTGTTTTGGAACGCATCAGAGAGGTTGCCTATAAGTTGGAGTTGCCCGAAGGATTGTCAGGAGTGCACGATGTGTTTCACGTTTCGCAGCTCAAGAAGTGCCATGCGGAGATGGCCGATATATCGCTTAGAGACACAGTACCCCTGGAAGCAATTCAGTTGGACAGTGATCTGACCTACGAGGAGAAGCCTGTGAAAATTCTCGAATGTTCGAGCAGAGTTACTCGCAGTAAGGTTATCAAGTTTTGCAAAGTTCAGTGGAGTCACCATACCGAGGAAGAAGCCACCTGGGAACGAGAAGATGATCTACGCAGGGACCACCCACACATGTTCTCTAGCCAAGTCGAATCTCGAGGGCGAGATTCATTCTAAGGGGGGTAGGTTTGTAACATCCCAAATTTTCAATTTGGAATGTTATACATAGATCATATTGCATTTCATGTTATTGCATTTTTTGTTTGTGGCGTTCCTCGAAATTCTAAGCAACTCAAGGACCTACGGAGAGAGTTGGGAATTTTACCGTTTTCGTATTTGAGTTCGCTCGAATACCGGTACGAGGACAGTGTGATTCTAATTATTTTTCTCTCCTAAAAATATTTCTAAATACAAAATATGAGCGGAGATAATATGACTTCTCCAAAATAACAGAAATATTGGAGGAAAAATAATAAAAATCACTTTTGGTATTTTTCTGGATTTATTTGCGGATTTATTTGCATAGGAAAAATGCATGTTTTTCAAAATTGCATTTAGGTCCGGGAAAAATGTTCACTTTGTCCAAAATATTATTAGAGGATGGTGAAAATTTATTTCGGGAATTTTGGAGTCCGTTTGGTATTTCTTTCGTTAGTTTTTCTGCGCCAGGACTCTATTTAAAAAATAAATAGAAAACCGACTTGGAGTCGTGAAGGCCCAGGACTCTGGGCTTTATAAGCTAGCGCCCCCAGCCCGACAGCCCCCAGCCCAGCGCCTCGCCCCGTCCCTTCCCTAACCCTAGTGCCGCCGCCGCCCAAGCCGCCGCCGCTCGCCAGCGCCGCGCCGCCGCCACCCGCTGCCGCCCCCGCAACCGCCGCCACCCCGCCCCGCCGGACAACCCCGCCGCCGGACCAACCGTCGCCGGAGTTCGTCGTCGAGGTATATCGGTTTTTTTTAGAAACCGATCGGTTTAGTAAAAACCGTAGATTCGTTTTTTATTAGATTAGATCGGTTCGGTTTTTTTTTTGGTTTAGTCATTTAGCGGACGTTCGTCCGTACGTTCGTTTTAACGAACGGTTTTCGTTAGTTAGCCGCAGACAGTGAACGTTCGTTCGTTAGCCTGTTCGTCCGTTTTCTTTTTCGGGGTATTTATCCGCGGTTATTCCGATCGCGATTTCTGCCCTGATCTTGTTTTGCGTTTTTGTTTTCGCTCGAGAGTCGGAATCAGATGATTCAAAATCCCAGATCTTCGTCTCGATGCCCTCTTTACGTTTAATCAACTTGAACAAAGTTTTGGCTACTGTAAAATTTGACTTTAGGCCAACTAGTAAACCGGAGCTCGTTTCTTTTGCAGTTTGAGTTTCGTTGCTTCTTTCGAGTTGATTCTTTTTGCATACCGGAGTTCTTAAGTTGAACTTTCTGGTTAGATCTTTTATTTGAGTTTTACCCGTGCATTAGTTAAGTACTTATTGTGTGCTTGTTTGATTGCGATAGAGTACCCGGAGTGCGCCGCTTGCTACTTTGAGTCTCTAGGTTTTGCAGATCATCAGCAAGGCAAGTAACACTTTGATCATACTTTCCAATTACCCAGTTTTCATTTCATTAGTCCAACCCTCACACATTGCATGAGTAGGATCAATTAACTTGTGGGATTGGGAAGTACTTTGAGGTAGTACCTATTACCTGCATTGCATTCAAACCTTTGGGAGTTACTTCTACGTTTGCTGTTAGGACATGCTATGCTCGTAGACGTGGTTTGGGTTTGAGTGAAATCCATGACAGATGTGAGTTTGTTGATTAATGGTTGAACTTAAGGTGGCAACATTAATACACATCTGGGTGGATTGAGGCATCTGGTTATTCCAGTGATTGCCTGTTTTTCTTTTGGACCGCCACCCAGGCTCAAAGGGATCATGAGATTTTTCATACTAGAAACTTCCGTGTGCAGCCACATGCCAATATGGGCTCTGGCATAGTTGAGTAAGTTGTGGGAAACCTTTCCATGATGGGCTAGCAGATGTAGTGGGTTTTGTAGGTGTACCGGCCTATCTATCTGGTTAAGGGGACCTCTTCGGAAAGACTGTGTCTCGGTCATCCGTTTCTCAAACACCATGCAGTGCGAGAAACCAAACGGAGGCGCTCGAGTCTTGTGGGGAAAAGTGCACAAACCTCTGCAGAGTGTACAAACTGATCATGATTAGCCATGTCCCCGGTTATGGACGTCTTGAGTATCTAGTACTTGGATTATCATGTGAATCTCATCATGTTACTCTAATTAATTTTGTTGGGTTTAATGACTACTTTTAATTGGGGTTGAGAGGATGTCTATCTTCTCAACGCTGTTTCAACTACCATGATAGTTAATTAAAATCTATTCCTTTGAAGTAGGGAAAAATTGGCTTTACGCAAAAACTTAACCATAGAGCTTTCCACCAGCCATATTGCATGCAGTATAGCTTACTTTCATTGCATTCTCTTGTGTTACATTGCCAGCATATTCCATGTGCTGACCCGTTTTCGGGCTGCAACGTTTCATGTTGCAGACTTTTCAGACGACGAGTAAGATGCCCTTTTAGGTCATGGTTCTATACTCAGTGATGCCGCTGGAGTTGATGGACTCACTTATCTTCCAAGCCTTCCGCTGTTATCGTGTTAGATGGCCTTCAGCCATATTATTTGTAATAAGTTCATCGTTGGACTATCGATGTATTAAGTGTGTGATTGCCACTCTGTTATAGATCCTTCAAGTACTGTGCATGTCAGCATTACTGATCCAGGGATGACACTGATGCACAGAGATCAGACTGATTGAGGTCTGGTCGCTACAACTATCGTGTAGTCATCAGACCGCGTCTGCCAGATGTTCAAAGCGTCTACATTAGCGGGAGGGGGCTTGTCAGCTAGCGGTGCTTCAAGGACCTAATTCTTCTGTGCAGCAATGAGGATAATCCTCAAGTTACGGACCCAGTCCGTGTAATTGCTACCATCATCTTTCAACTTAGCTTTCTCTAAGAATGCATTAAAATTCAAAGGAACGGTAGCACGGGCCATTGATCTATAACAACATAGATATGCAAAAACTATCAGGACTAAGTTCATGATAAATTAAAGTTCAATTTAATCATATTACTTAAAGAACTCCCACTTCGATAGACATCCCTACGGTCATCTAAATGATCACGTGATCCAAATCAACTAAACCATGTCCGATCATCACGTGAGATGGAGTAGTTTCAATGGTGAACATCTTATGTTGATCATATCTACTATATGATTCACGCTCGACCTTTCGGTCTCCGGTGTTCCGAGGCCATATCTGCATATGCTAGGCTCGTCAAGTTTAACCCGAGTATTCTGCGTGTGCAAAACTGGCTTACACCCGTGGTATTTGAACGTAGAGCTTATCACACCCGATCATCACGTGGTGTCTCGGCACGACGAACTTTCGCAACGGTGCATACTTAGGGAGAACACTTATACCTTGAAATTTAGTAAGGGATCATCTTATAATGCTACCGTCGTTCTAAGCAAAATAAGAAGCATAATAAGATAAACATCACATGCAATCAAAATATGTGACATGATATGGTCATCATCATCTTGTGCTTTTGATCTCCATCTCCAAAGCACCGTCATGATCACCTTCGTCACCGGCGCGACGCCTTGATCTCCATCGTAGCATCGTTGTCGTCTCGCCAACTATTGCTTCTACGACTATCGCTACCGCTTAGTGATAAAGTAAAGCAATTACATGGCGATTGCATTTTATACAATAAAGCGACAACCATATGGCTCCTGCCAGTTGCCGATAACTTTACAAAAACTTGATCATCTCATACAAAACCGTATAACTCATCATGTCTTGACCATATCACATCACAACAAGCCCTGCAAAAACAAGTTAGACGTCCTCTAATTTGTTGTTGTAAGTTTTATGTGGCTGCTACGGGCTTAGCAAGAACCGTTCTTACCTACGCATACAAAACCACAACGATGTTTTGTCAAGTATGTGTTGTTTTAACCTTCACAAGGACCGGGCATAGCCACACTTGATTCAGCTAAAGTGAGAGAGACAGACACCCGCTAGTCACCTTTAAGCAACGAGTGCTCATAACGGTGAAACCAGTCTCGCGTAAGCATACGCGTAATGTCGGTCCGGGCCGCTTCATCTCACAATACCGCCGAAGCAAAGTATGACATGTTAGTAAGCAGTATGACTAGTATCGCCCACAACTCATTATGTTCTACTCGTGCATATCATCTACGCATAGACCTGGCTCATGATGCCACTGTTAGGGAACGTAGTATTTTCAAAATTTTCCTACGATCACGCAAGATCTATCTATTAGATGCATAGCAACGAGGAGGAGAGTGTGTCTATGTACCCTCGTAGACCGGGAGCGGAAGCGTCTAGTGACGTGGTTGATGTAGTCGAACTTCTTCGTGATCCAACCGATCAAGTACCGAACGTACGACACCTCCGCGTTCAGCACACGTTCAGCTTGATGATGTCCCACGAGCTATTGATCCAGTTGAGCTTCACGGGAGAGTTTTGTCAGCACGACGGCGTGGTGACGGATATGATGTATCTACCGGCGCAGGGCTTCGCCTAAGCACTGCAACGGTATGACCGAGGTGTGTTTCTGTGGAGGGGGGCACCACACACGGCTAAAACAATTCAACTTGTGTGTCTTTGGGTGCCCCCCTGCCCCCGTATATAAAGGAGCAAGGGAGGGAGGCCGGCCGGCCCTCTATGGTGCGCCTAGAGAGGCAATCCTACTAGGAATAGGATTGCAATCCTATTCCTAGTAGGAGTCCACCAAGAAGGAGAGGGGGGAGGAAGGAGAGGGAGAGGGAGAGGGAAAGAGGGGCCGCGCCCCCTCCCCTAGTCCTATTCGGACTGCACCTAGGGAGGGGGCGCGCCACCTCCTGGCTGCTGCCCTCTTTCTTCCCTATGGCCCACTAGGGCCCACCATTCCCCCGGGGAGTTCCGGTAACCCCCCCCCCCCGGCACTCCGGTAAATTCTGAAACTTTCCATAACACTTCCGGTGTCCGAATATAGTTATCCAATATATCAATCTTTATGTATTGGACATTCCGAGACTCCTCGCCATGTCCGTGTTCTCATCCGAGACTTCGAACTACCTTTGGTACATCAAAACTCATAAACTCATAATACCGATCGTCATCAAATGTTAAGCGTGCGGACCCTACGGGTTCGAGAACTATGTAGACATGACCGAGACTCATCTCCGGTCAATAACCAATAGCAGAACCTGGATGCTCATATTGGCTCCCACATATTCTACGAAGATCTTTATCGGTCAAACCTCATAACAACATACGTTGTTCCTTTTGTCATCGGTATGTTACTTGCCCGAGATTCGATCGTCGGTATCTCTATACCTAGTTCAATCTCGTTACTGGCAAGTCTCTTTACTCGTTCCGTAATACATCATCTCGTGACTAACTCATTAGTCTTTTGCTTGCAAGGCTTATTATGATGTGTATTACCAAGAGGGCCCGGAGATACCTCTCCGACACTCGGAGTGACAAATCCTAGTCTTGATCTATGCCAACATCACGAATACTTTCGGAGACACCTGTAGAGCATCTTTATGATCACCCAGTTACGATGTGACGTTTGATAGCACATAAGGTGTTCCTACAGTATTCGGAAGTTGCATAATCTCATAGTCATAGGAACATGTATAAGTCATGAAGAAAGCAATAGCAGTAAAACTAAACGATCATAGTGCTATTCTAACGGATGGGTCTAGTCCATCAAATCATTCTTCTAATGATGTGATCCCGTTGATCAAATGACAACTCATGTCTATGGCTAGAAAACATAGCCATCTTTGATCAATGAGCTAGTCTAGTAGAGGCATACTAGGGACATACTATTTTGTCTTATGTATTCACATATGTATCAAGTTTCCGGTTAATACAATTCTAGCATGAATAAAAGACATTTATCATGATATAAGGAAATACAAATAACATCTTTATTATTGCCTCTAGGGCATATTTCCTTCAAACTTATGTTGCAATTTCTAGCCGTTGATTCAGCTTATATATTTTCAATCAATGGATAATAGTTGTCATCTCATTCAGGATGGCTCCTAAAAGGGTTCCCAATGCTAACCAAGAGGGTGAAGAAGTTCCTGATCGTCCTCCTTCCCCTCCTCCTCCGTCTGAGGCCTGGAGAGCAATTATGCAAGCGACGAACCAGAACACCCAGATGCTTATGCAAATGATGCAGAACATTCAAGCAAATGAAGCAAGTCAAGGTGGTCATGGGAACCAAGGCCAAGGCAATTTGTTCAACCAACCGCACTTTGCTACTCTCAACCAATTCCTGGCAAACCAACCGAAGGCATTCAGTTACTGTGTGGACCCGCTAGATGCTGAAGACTGGATAACAGACATCAAGAAGCACTTTGAATGTAGTAACGTGAGACCTGAGGATTATGTCAAGTTTGCCGCCTTCCAACTCAAGGACCAAGCCGCTGATTGGTGGCAGCAGTACAAAGATTCCAGAGAAGGACGTGAAATCTCGTGGACTGACTTCTGCAAGGATTTCCGCTCCCACCACATTCCAACTAGTGTCATCGAAGGTATGCGTGAGCAATTCCGCAACCTGAAGCAAGGCACCATTTCTGTTTATCAATACAATGTCAAGTTCCAGAACCTTGCCCGCTATGCCAAGCAAGACATCCCAGATTCCAAGAGCAAGATTTATCAGTTCCGTGGTGGTCTGAAGGATGAACTCCAGCTAGCTCTCACCTTGTTTGAGCCGGAAGAATTTGATCAATTCTATAACATGGCACTTAAGCAAGAGACAGCCCAGCTCAAGATGGAAGCTTCCAAAAAGAGGATCAGAGATGCTGTTCACTCCTCCTCTTCTTCCCAAGTGGTTGCAAAGCAGCAGAAGTTTTGGCTTCCACCTCCTCCAGTGCTCCGCCCTCCCAACAACAACAAGCATTCTGGTGGCCGTGGCTTCTCCCACCCACCCAACCCAAGCAATCAGTCCAAGAATCACTTTCAAGCTTCGAAGTCAAGTGCTCCTTATCATCGTCCTCTCTCAGAAGTGGTTTGCAACAAGTGCACTCAGAAGGGTCATTATGCTAACAAGTGTCCCAACTCAGGGCGCCTTCCGCCTCCTCCACCTGTCAGCACTGCTATTGTCAAGCACAATCCCAAGCATGCAAGAGTAAATCTGATGAATGCAGCTCAAGCAGAGAATTCTTCTGATGTGATATTGGGTAACCTCTTAGTTAACTCTATTCCTGCTAAAGTATTGTTTGATTCTGGTGCATCACTTTGCTTCATGTCAAGACCATTCTTTACCAAGCATGATTTCATTTCGGCACCCTTGGACAAGGAGTTATCAATTATTTCTCTAGGCAAGCACATGAATTCTAGCTTGTATTCTCCGGACGTATCTATTTGTATGGGTGATTACCGCTTTCTGGCTTCTCCGGTCGTTCTCGGCAACTCTGACATTGATCTTATTCTTGGGATGGATTGGCTTTCCCAACATGATGCTCACATAGATTGTGCAAATAAGGAAGTCAAGCTTACTCATCCCGACAAAGACGTGATTATCTTCGCCTCTCGAGATAACACAATCAGGCTATTCTCTCTCAATGACAAGGGCGAGATTAATGCCATCTCTCAAATTCTGGTGGTCAATGAATATGAAGATGTTTTCCCTGAAGAGCTTCCAGGCATGCCTCCGCATCGTCAAGTTGAATTCGTTATTGAACTCGAGCCCGGTACCGAGCCAGCATGTCGGCGTCCGTACAAGCTTTCCCCTGAAGAGTTGAAGGAGCTGAAGAGACAACTCGATGAGCAAGAGCGTATCGGTCTAATCAGGCCTAGCACTTCTCCTTGGGGCTGTGGTGTTCTATTTGTCAAGAAGAAGGATGGCACGGAGCGCCTTTGCGTTGATTACCGGCCATTGAACAAGAAGACAATAAAGAACAAGTATCCGCTCCCCAACATCAATGAATTGTTCGAGCAGCTCAAAGGAGCAAAGGTATTCTCAAAGCTCGATCTCCGGATGGGTTATCACCAGATCCGTATTCGTGAAGAAGATATTCACAAGGCCGCATTCAGAACAAGCTACGGCTCCTATGAATACACGGTCATGTCTTTTGGCCTCGCAAATGCTCCACCCACCTTCTCGAGAATGATGCACTACATATTCAACCCCTACACCAATGAATTTGTTCTCGTCTATCTGGATGACATCTTGGTATTCTCCAAGAATGAAGAAGACCATGCCAAGCACCTCCGTTTGGTTCTGGACAGACTCCGTGAACATAAGTTCTATGCGAAGTTCTCCAAATGCGAATTCTGGCTGGATAAGGTCTTATATCTTGGCCATATCATCTCTGCTGAAGGTATTGCTGTCAACCCCGAGAAAGTTGAAGCGATTGCCAACTGGGAACCCCCTCAGAACGTCAAGCAACTCCGAAGCTTCCTTGGTCTCGCTAGCTATTGCAGAAGGTTCATTGAGAACTTCTCCAAGATTGCCAAGCCTCTCTCCAACTTGCTGCAGAAGAATGTCAAGTATAACTGGACTCTGGATTGTGATGTGGCATTCAAAACACTCAAAGAAAAACTCATCTCTGCTCCGGTTCTTACTCCTCCGGATGAGTCCAAACCCTACGAAGTATTCTGTGATGCTTCTCTTCAAGGACTTGATGGTGTTCTAATGCAAGACAAGAAAATTGTGGCATACACTTCTCGTCAATTGAAGCCAAATGAGAAGAACTACCCCACACATGATCTCGAGCTAGCAGCAGTCGTACATGCCTTGATCACGTGGAGACACCTTTTGTTGGGCAGAAAATTGGACATCTTCACCGATCACAAGAGCTTGAAGTACATCTTCACATAGCCGAACTTGAACCTTCGCCAGACTCGTTGGGTTGAGATGATCCAAGAGTATGATCCAAGCATCGAATACACACCTGGCAAGGCCAATGTCATTGCAGATGCCTTGAGTAGAAAGGCATATTGCAACAGTCTCCTTATCAAGCCGTTTCAGTCTGAGCTTTGTGAATCATTCAGGAAGCTCAACCTCCAAGTTGTTCCGCAAGTTTTTCTTGCAAATCTTCAAGTTGCTCCTACCTTGGAAGATCAGATCCGTGAGGCCCAACTCAGTGATGCTATGGTGCAGAAAGTGAAACATGGTATTGCTAAGGGTACTCCCAAATACAAGTGCTACCGCGTTGATGAGAAAGACACCTTATTCTTTGAGGACAGACTTGTGGTTCCCAAGGGTGATCTCAGGAAGCTCATAATGAACGAAGCACATGACTCCCTCCTCTCGATTCATCCCGGAAGTTCCAAGATGTACCAAGACCTCAAGCAATCTTACTGGTGGACTCGCATGAAAAGGGAGATTGCCCAATTCGTGAATGAATGTGATGTCTGCAGAAGAGTGAAGGCAGAGCATCAACGTCCAGCCGGTCTCCTCCAACCTCTTCCTATTCCCGAGTGGAAATTCGACCACATTGAAATGGATTTCGTGACTAGGTTTCCCAAGTCCAAGAAGGGGAATGATGCTATCTTTGTGGTGATTGACAAGCTAACCAAAGTAGCTCACTTCCTTCCCGTCAAAGAATCCATCAATGCATCTCAGTTGGCAGAGTTGTACACTTCCAGAATTGTGTCGTTACATGGCATTCCTCAAGTTATCTCCTCAGACCGTGGAAGTTTGTTCACATCCAAGTTCTGGGACTCCTTTCAGTCAGCCATGGGCACTAAGATTCGTTTCAGCACTGCGTTTCACCCTCAGACTAGTGGTCAAGTCGAAAGAGTGAACCAGATCCTCGAAGACATGCTCAGAGCTTGTGTCATCTCTTTTGGCATGAAGTGGGAGGATTGTCTTCCGTTTGCCGAGTTCTCTTACAACAACAACTTCCAAGCAAGTGCCGACAAAGCTCCGTTCGAAATACTCTATGGCAGAAATTGCCGTACTCCTCTCAACTGGTCCGAGACTGGTGAACGTCAACTTCTTGGCAATGACTTGATCTCAGAAGCCGAAGAAATGTGCAAAGTCATACATGATAATCTCAAGGCCGCTCAGTCGCGTCAAAAGAGCTACTACGACAGCAAGCATCGTGATTTGGCTTTCGACATTGGAGATCATGTCTATCTCCGTGTTTCTCCTATGAAAGGAACCCAAAGATTCGGTATCAAAGGAAAGCTTGCTCCTAGATATGTGGGCCCTTTCAAGATTCTTGGCAAAAGAGGCGATCTAGCCTATCAACTCGAGCTTCCATCCAACTTTGCAAATGTTCATGATGTGTTTCACGTGTCTCAACTCCGCAAGTGCTTCAAGACACCTGAACGCACCATTTCGTTCAAGGATATTGATCTTCAACAAGACTTGTCTTACCGTGAGCACCCCGTTGCTATTCTTGAAGAAACTAAGCGCAAGAACCGCAACAAGTCAATCAAGTTCTTGAAAGTTAAGTGGTCACACCATACCGACCGAGAAGCTACGTGGGAACGAGAAGATCACCTTCGTTCCGAGTACCCTTCCTTCTTCTAGTCCTAGATCTCGGGACGAGATCTTTTCGTAGTAGAGGAGAGTTTGTAATGCCCCAGATGTAACACTTTCCAATTATGGCAATATATGAAACTTTGACTTCATCAATTCCATTCTGGGCTCTTCTTTCATTTCAGGTTTCTTCGTTTTGTCGTGTGCGTGTGTGCATTTCATCCATGTCATGTTGTCATGTGCATTGCATTGCATTCGTGTTGTCACTTGCACCCGGTCCCACTCGTCTCTTCCCGTTGTCCGTTTCGAGTTCCGACGCTCACACACGTGCCCGTGGCATCCCCGAGTCCTTCTTTCGTGTGTGTCCGTATAACGTTTCCGGAATGACGTTAGACTTGTCGTCTGTTGTTGTTTTGGTACGTGTAGGCCGCCTGTCAAGTTTCAACGCGTTTGGAGTTCGTTTGGTACTCCCACGGTTAACCTAGTGGGCTAAAAGTACCTCTTCTTTAAGGCCCAAGACCCCCTCCACAACAGCCCACAAACCCAGCACAACCACTTCCATCCTCTCGGTCGTCGGATCGTGATCGTGTGGGCGAAAACCGTACCCCATTTGGAGTCTCCTAGCTCCCTATGCCTATAAAAACGTCTCCCCCGTCCAAAAATTCGTAGGAACCCTAGCCCCCTTCTTCCTCCTTCCAGCGCTTTGAAAACCGTGCCGGGCAGACGTGTCCGTCCGCGCCGGA
>LR738710.1:72590890-72610947 GCA_902687465.1 Secale cereale
GAGATGGATATGAGCGTTTGCACATATTTTTGTTTTGCTTACCTTCATTAATCTCCCACGCTTAATCTATTATGATCTATAGTTCTATACAATGGTAGATAAGGTCTGCTCCACAAGAAAAAGATGCACTTCGATATTGTGATTTCATTTCGGCGGCGATTGGCTCCTAGTTTCATGGACTTTTAATATTTAAATACTTAATTCCATTTATGTTTGTAGCTTTTTAGACGCATTTTTGTCAAATTTCATAGTGCATGGTCCACCATTTAAAATTTCTTCGACCGCCAGCTTCATCTTGGTATTCCACACAACTCTATGTTTTAACTCTTCTATTTTGACGCTCATAGATGAATATATCTACATCTATCTACTGTATTGTGACTTATTGTAACATGCACGTGTGTGATTGTTAACCAAATGGGACCAAAAGTGTGCAATCAAATATAGCGATCACCCAACTTAAATCTAGAAACACTGGGAGCGGCTAGTTGAGGTTAACCCCGGGTAGAGTGTCCCAGGCTCCCAGCAAACACTTTCTTAGACGTGGAAGCACTCCAAACGCTCCACATGGTGCACCCTAGCGCGCTACCATGTGTGGCGCGTCGGACGCTTTCCACATCAGGGCATGTTTTCACTTTTAAAAATCCCCTATATTTCTTTGATTTTGTTGGTTTTTGTCTATCAAAAGCGTGGAGCACCGGTGTGCTTCTGCGTGAAGCACAATATGCCTGCAAGTGGCACATGTAATCTATTTTTGATGATCTCACATGAAAAGTTAACGATAAAAGTAATTTGTGATTTGAACGCACGGTTCAAGAGATAAATCATTTTGAAAAAAACTACTCTAGAAAAAACACAAACAATCAACCTCTCATCCTCGCGCGTGGATGAGAAAAAACACCAAAACTCTCTGGTTGGTTGCGACATGTGGTGCGCATACACTTCACCACTTGCCACCACCAAAGGAGATGTGATAACCTTTGCAAGGGGTGTCCATTAACTATTGATTCACGAAATAGAGGCAACCAAGCATTACTCGCATATGGATGACCATGCATGTAGCCTAGGATCTCGTGGGCAACCGGTCAAGTTGACCCAAAGCTCGTATTCTCCCGCGCAGGCTCCACCTGACTATGTTTCCACGAGGCCTAATAATGATGCGACGAACCAAACACGCCATTGCATTATTTCATGACCCGAAAGGTGAAAAATGATGGGTTGGCAATACCTCTCTCTTCTTAAGGGCGGGCTATTTCTCGCTTGTAGCGAGGCAAATCATAGCTCCCCGCACATAAATGGACCAGCCCAACGTGGGAGGGGCATTGGCTCTCGAAAGCATGTTTTTTCTTTTATAAATTTACTTATATTTCTAAAATAGAATTAAAAAACTTCCATAAACTCTTAGAAGTGGTCATCACGCGTTCAAAAAATGTGTATACAATGTAAAAAAATGTTCGCATAATTATGTGACATTTTAAAAATGTTCATGTGTTTCAAAGAAACGCTACTCACATTTTATAAAATTGTTTATAAAGAGTAAACAATGTTGCATACTTCAAAAAAAAATATTCGTGACACTATGAAAAAATGTTTGTACAATGTACAAAATGTTCATGTAATTTAAAAAATCGTTACATATGATTCAAAAAAATGTATGTGGCGTTTTTTTAAATCATGCTTTTCAAAAGTATTTTCATGGTATTTGAAAAAATATTTATGTAATATAAAACCATTTTTTATCAATGAAAAAACTTTAACATGTATTCCAAAAAATGTTCAATACATGTATTTACAAAATGTTTAACATGAATAAAATGATGTTACATGTGTATAAAAAATGTGCAATATGTATTGAAAAAAGTAGACATGTGTTTATTTTTAAAAAATCTGCAAACATGAGTTAAAAATGAAATGACAATTAAAAAAACTAAGATTGAAAAAAATGAAAACCCAAAGAAAAAACCTAAAAAACTGTAAAATGGAAGCTAGAGTACTAAGCCGGCCCATTAAGCTCGCGCCAGAGGCGAGGCTATCGTAGCTCTCGCGGCAGGCGAGAAATAGCCCCGGCGAACAACGACATCTTGCTGCTGCATAGACGCGCCGAGGCGAAGCCAGAGGAAACCCTAGAGAAACCCCGAGCCAAGCACTTCACCAGATGGCCTCCGCCGGCGGCGACACCAAGGGGAGGAAGCGCAAGTTCCTGCCCCACGGCAAGCCGGTGCGGAAGGGCGCTTACCCGCTGCGCCCCGGCGTGCAGGGCTTCTTCCTCACCTGCGACGGCGGCCGCGAGCACCAGGCCACCCGTGAGGCCATCTCCCTCCTGGACACCGTAAGCCACTTTTTTCCCTTGCTGCCTGCACCCAAGTGATCTGTTGTTCCTGCCTGGGCATCCCGCGCAGCAGGTGTTCGTCGTATTGCCTGGCCGCCGCAGCACCAGCCGCCGCTCCGTGCGAGATCTTAATAATTACTCATTCAATTCTAATCACTATCTTAGACGGATGCGTTCCGCTTCAAGTTCGGTGGTAGTGCTGTGCTATCTTGTGTTCACTGTAGTTTGCTTGTTATTGTGGCGGGACAGCTTACACCTTTGTGACTCGCAGTGCACAATTCACCCACAAATGTGATGACTGATTGAAATTAGTTACACAGCTGCAGCTCGCTGAGCTATTGTTTGTAATATGCCTGTGTTTGGGACTTTGAATCTTACCACTATCTAGGTTATATACAGTTCCTAGTGTATCCTCTCTGTATCTCTCTTCCTCTGCAGAAGACATGTAGTAATAACCATAATAAATCATGCAATTTTGCTTTCCTTTTGTGCTCCGGCAAGAGCTGCATGTTTCACTGTGCCATGTGTTGATGGGAATGCAATACTCCATTCTCGCCAATATGCTTTTTCCCAAGAATAATTGCTGATGTGCGACACTCCATTGTGGGTCTGCAGTTCTACGAGGACCTGGTTGACGGGAAAGTATTTGATGAGAAGCCCAAGAGCATCCCTGACAAGCCGCTGAACAAAAAAATAAAGTTTGACGACTCTGATGATGAGGATGAAGATCATTCTGTGGAGGAGGCTAACAATGGAAATGATACAGGAAAAGGTGAAGCCAAGTCATCTGAGCAGCAACAAGAGGTACCTGCTGCCTTGGAAATTGCCAGCAAGGAGGATGAAGAACAAGTGGAAACTGCTGGCGGATCAGTGCCAAAGAAGCAACGTATAGAAGATCCTCTGGTTTCTGAACAGACAGAACCAAAAGCGCCCACTGATGAACCAACAGAGACTACTGATGATAAGCCAAAAGAGTCCACTGATAAACCAGCAGAGACTACTGATGATAAGACAAAAGAGTCCACTGATAAACCAGCAGAGACTACAGATGATAAGCCAAAAGAGTCCACTGATAAACCAACAGAGACTAGTTATAAACCAAAAGCGGCCAACGATAAGCCGAAAGAGTTCACTGGTAAACCAAAAGTGTCCAATGACATACCTATTGATGATTTAATTGATGAGGACCTGAAACAACTGGGGGACAGGAAAAAGGTCTGTTTGTTTTCTGAATTTATTTACAGTTTAAAATACGTCGGAGGTTCTCATCTCTGCTCGATAATAGTCCATATAAAACCTGTGCAGAGGATTGAATTTGTCAGATGTGTTAAAAAAATCTTGGTGCAGTTTACTCATCCATAAATGTCCTTTCTTTTGTAAGATGAAAGCATGGAATTCATATTCATAGCTCCTAAGAAGTTTTGCTGGATCCTAGATAAAAGAAGTATTCACTTAGGAATGCTCATAAAATCCAGTCTTCCTCCACATCCTTTTCCCCTTATCATACACATGATGTACTTTAAGTCATTTTCGAATATTGAAATATTGCACAGGCCCTAAATTTGGAAAATCATGCTGTAGATAGAAATATTTCAGTATTTCTGTCTGCCCATAACTCTCTTAAGAGGTTAACTGTAATATTTAACTATTTATTCATCGGTACTTGTTTTATTCTGGCTATCAGATCCCTGTACAGTGTGAGTAAACTTGAACAATTAAGTACAGCAAGCAAGTCTTGTAAGGAACTCAAACTCATCTGAGGGGAAAGTTATGTATTTCGCCTCTCATTTTAGCCACTATTTTTAATAACTTGGCACTAAGGCTTTATTGAGAATCAGAGTCTTCCGTAATGCATCACTGTTCCCTCTAGAAATAATTCCCTGATACGGAAAAATGATGTAACCATACTAGTCCATATATTTTGTCTTTTCCTCACTGTTCTTTATATACTAACTGATATGATGAAACCCATCATACTTCAAACAGAGGCTGTTTGCAAGCGTCGATTCCGGTTGCAATGGTTGCATCTTCATTCAAATGCACAAAAGAGATGGAGACCCTGGTCCAGTTGAGATTGTACAAAACATGATGTCTTCGGCTGCTTCAACTCGTAAACATATGTCCAGGTTCAGAATTATATTATTGCAATCTATCTTTTTTGTTCTTCATAAGTCTCATATATCAAGATATGATATCATTGCTCATATGGAGTGTGCAGTTATTTTCTTGCTTATGGGACTTCCATCTTGAATGTACTCTAGGTTTATTCTGAGGGTGTTGCCTGCTGAGGTGGTATGTTATGCTTCGGAAGAGGAAATAACAAGAGCCATTGCTCCACTTGTTGAAAAGTACTTCCCCAAAGAATCTCCTTCAGGACATAAGGTAACTTTTTAACTTGATTGCTGGATGGTCTGGTTAAAGAACGTAGGGCAAAGCGCTGAGACTATGGTAGCCAGCTGGCTTATATATTATCTTGTATTAGTTATATAGATTTTCCATCACGGGATCACTTGGAGAGGAGACTTGGGGAGGCCGCGGCTGGTGGGCGACATTGCCGGGAGCGGCTCACTGGAGGAGCCAGGGTCGAAGATTGGGTGTCCGCAGGGGGAGGGGCAGCAGATGAGAACCCTGTAGCGCCAGGTGGGGATGCCGGGATGGGGTGGGGGGTAGCAGTGAGATATGGGGTGAGGGAGGTGAGGGGAGATAACTGGGAAGTGGGACAAAGAAAACGGCGGGCAAAAAAGAACTACTCCAGTAGGGACGGAACAGTGAGGCAAAACATGGAACCTTGCGTATTTTATTTATAGATAAGAGAGATTGTCCTAACCATTTCAGAGTAAACTTGCCCCTGTTCATAAATTATAATCAATGCACTATCATAATTCATCAATTGTTATTTTCACTGTATTACGGTAATTGAGGAGATAGTGGGTAGGGGGAAAGATTATTTGTATTGCTGGATGTGTCTACCCCATCTAGCAAGGTCTAAAGTTGGCTAGAAGCCTAACGAACCTATCTGACAATTGACATGACTGTATGAAGCATTACCAGGGTAGATACTTCATACCTTCATATTTCCATCAATAGGTTCCTAAATGTCATCCATCTTCCATAGAATTGACCTGGTAATGATTTTATGTGCATTCGTCATCCGAAAGAAAGTGCTGGAAGTAGTATCCCACAAAATTTAGCATATATATGCCACGCTTTATGAGCAAGCCAATGCAGTCAATTGTTTCAGTAGCCAACATCACCAACATCAGTACATTATAATGTTTATTATTGTATTTATTATTTCCACAGAACAGATAGAATGATGCAGTTACCCAAATAGGAGTTGTTTGCTTTATTGTTTTCCTGTCCAAAATTCTACTCATTACCTTACTTGCTTGTCTCAATCTTGCAGTTTGCTGTGTTATACGAAGCAAGGTCAAACACAGGAATCGATAGAATGAAAATTATAAATGCAGTTGCAAAATCTATACCCGAACCTCACAAAGTTGACCTCAGCAACCCTGACAAGACTATCATTGTCCAGATTGCCAAGGTAAATTCTCTAATACGGTTGGATTGCTATTAAATATTTAGTGTTATATTTTGTGGAAGTGCCTCAACAAAACACAAGTTTTTATCCTACAATTGTCATAAAAATCTGTATGATTTGATGCCCACTTCTCACAACACAATTATATTACTTTATCTATTTTCAAATTCATAGGTATGGATGATTTTTAAATGAGGTTTTGGAGTAGTAAAATGCAAGAGTACTAAGTATTGCCATTGTGGCATTTGTCCACGGAAAGGCATTTGCACATGCACACATTTGTCGATGAGCTACCGTCACAGTCCATTGTCATAGAGTTGCTTTGAGATCCACACAAAATTCAGTCGGAAGAAATAGTTTTCTTGTGTTTCCTTTCTATCTGAAAATTTAAAAGTCTCAATTCGACTGGATGGTTAAGACATAAAGCAATCGACCACAGTGCGCATATGCCTTTTCCCTTTTTTCGGGGAAGAGTCGTGCTATACACACGACACTGAAGAGACGACGCAGCAGATCTAGCCATCCCATGCACTGCAGCAGTACTGCTCCACCGTTTGATATACAGTCGGCTGCATGTCGTGAGTGTATTTTCGTGTGCATAGCAGTTTCGTTCGGGGAAAGTCCCTGCCTGTTGGCGCAGAGCTAGTACAAAATCTGCATTGATTTATCTACCGCGGGTTGTTTCTTTTAATGTTCAAGGAGTAAAAAACCGTATGGTCCTTGATCAGTATCCACTATCCAGGCAGCTTCCAGTGCTGCAAATTTTATTGTGGCACTGGGATCCGGGGATGCAGGAAATGAACACAATAAATCGCTAGCAGCTTGTATCATACTTCGTGTTAAACCAATTTCCATTTCAGTATCCTGATTGCATTCTACAGAACCGTATGAAAAGTTTGTTTTATGCTTTTATTTATGAAATGCCTTTTCCCCACCTTTTTTACTCTGAACCCTGTAGTAAGTCCAACATGGCCTCTTCGTCTGTTCAGTAATGCTACACCAATGGACACTCGGGAGCCTGTTGCTTTATTACTTTACTATTGGCGTATGAAATATCTAATCTGGTGGCTGTTTCTCTCTATCTGGCTAGTATATAGCTACAGTAAGATGGTCACAGTTGAGGTCCTGATAAACTATTGTTTGAATCATGGGCAGACTATATGCATGATTGGAGTGGTGGAGAGATACAAAGAGCTTTCGAAGTTCAACCTAAGGCAGCTGACCTCGCCACCGGAGAAGTAGTTTCTGGGTGACAAATCCTTCCTCCTGGTTAAGTTTTAAGCAGATGCAGCAACAGTTGGTTACTAGCTACTCCCTCCGATCCAAAATAAGTGTCACGGTTTTGAACTGGGGTCAGTTCAAAACTGCGACACTTATTATGGATCGGTGCTAGTAGTTGTTAGCTGAACCGTGAAAGCCATTGCCAAATGATTTAGATGTACTCCCTCCGTTCCTAAATATAAGTCTTTGTAGAGATTCCATCATGGACTAGATACGGAGCAAAATGAGTGAATCTACACTCTAAAATGCATCTACATACGTCCGTATGTGGTCCATAGTGAAATCTCTACAAAGACTTATATTTAGGAACGGAGGGAGTATTATGTTGTTAAAACGGACGGTCATTGTCGTGTGGATGCATTCTGAATTGCTTGCTTAATGCCGTATGGTGCAATTTTGGAACCTGTTGAATTTGCTACTACAGCAATCGTTGGAATAAAGGGTTAATTAGATTCATGCCACTGTAACTTTGGCCAGTTGGAAAATATACCTTCAAAAAAAAGGGCACCTATGCATAAGGTACCTGATTTTATTTTATTTTTGTTCTAGTCAGAAAACCCTGAAGGAAAGGGGAGTCAAAGGTGACTGAAAACATGACATGAGCAGAGCTTCTAACACAAGTTGGTACAAGATCTGGGCTGAATTTAGGAGGTCACTAGTTGGATGGCGTTTTTGGTTTGTGCCCTGCATGTCCGGCCGGATGTTTAGGAAAAAGTGGGGACAGGTTCGGTTGTAGATGCTTAGGGCATGTACAATGGTTGCTAAGATAGTCTTATCTTAAGTTTTGCATGTAAATTAGAGATGACAAAAAAACAAGTCTACAATGGGTCATCTCTTAGCCTTATCTTCAATAATTAGTTATTCCTAAAAACATGGTGAGACAAATTGTGCTAAGCTATCATCTCTTGTCTTTGCTTAAATAAGCTAAGACAAGCCTTTTCTTATGATTTCTCTCTCCTCCACCTCATCATTTATCTTACGTGGCATCCTTAAGCTAGAACCATTGTACATGCCCTAATATGCAATTAGCTGTGTTCGGTGTCATATACTAATTGCAATAAATAAATAAATCATGAACTATATCATACTTGTGTAAGTACAATTTTCCGTTCACAAATATGACCATTTACAACCTACCAAAAAATATACCACATGATTTATTTATTCTTTTCCTTTTTTGCATATATGACAAATGATCGTGCTTTTTGATGAAATTTTGTAAGCAAATGAGCAAGATACAACATACTCGTATATAAAAATGGAGGGAGTAACTTGTACCTGCACGTTTTTCTTTTCAATCTCGTACGTAAAAAGATCGTAGGGTGGACCCTACTGTATGTGAGTTCCCCTTTTCCTCTCCTCGCTTTGTTTTTCCTATATATGCTTTCACCTTCGGGTTTTTTCACTGGTTTTCAACTACCCCACCTATTAACTTACCAAATGAAAAAATATTTTTAAGCCAATAAGTGTTTATCAAATAAAAATCTATTTTAAAACACAATCATATTCATATGGTCAAGTAATCACAGAATAATCAGTTAGAATATCTATGGCTCTGTCGTTATGTGCAGATAATTATGTAGACATTTTTAGTTATAAATATTGGAAGAGTCATCAACATGGGGTGAGGTTCGCAACTAATCGGGGAATATGGGTTACAAATAGGGATGTCAATCGGGTCCTATTTAATCCCGTTTAAACCCATTATACAATCAAACAGTTTAATTTTTTGTATTTTTTCTAGGAAAATGAACTGTGGAGCTAGGTAAAGCTAACTAAACGGAACTTGTGGACATCATTTATTTGCCATTTACTCCCGTAGTCACAAAGGAAACTCCTCATCTCCAACTACAATCCACGGTCCAGCGTGTTGCCGCCATGTAAGATTGCCCCTTTGTGTTTGCGCGCACGCGACGATCTTGGCTTTCATCTGATGGCAACAGAAGAGGGTGGTATGTGGTTGGAGTAGAAAGTAGAGAATTACTACACCTGCATGGAATATACATATCCGTGCAGTCATTAACATCCCTCAAAAAACCATTAGGCATGGATGGTGAGTTATCTAAAAAACAATGAACATCCCTCGAAAAAAACTCAAGTCATTAACACATCCCCACATGGCCCGGTGGTCGTCCACCCGGTCCAGTTCTTCATCTATACTCTTTTTTGCGATATGATCAGGTCTATTGTAAAAAAGTTCATCGAAAGTACAAAGTATCCCAAACCTTATGAAAATTACATCAAGATTCCGAGACCACCGAATGACCACTACTGTCGCCAGATGAGCTGCCAACACGCCGTTGGCGCCGCTTTATTACCGGAGCTGGTTTGACCTTGTCGATGACAACCAGAAAATCTTCGTGCACGTGCACCTAATAACCAGCGCCCTGAAGTCACAGTTGTCGCCGTTGAACCTTTACATAGACATGAAACACCTGACACCAAATCTCGTCACGTGATGAGTAACCCTAACCTCACTATCCCAAGGAGACGACAAAAAATCTATGCCGAAGCTTCGTCCAGACGGACAAACTTGATAAGGATCGGAGCCATGAAGACAAACTCGAAAAAAAAGTGCCGTCATCCGTCCAAGTGTCGCGCCTGTCGAATCTATAAAACCCAGACCTAAACTACGAACCGAAATAAATGCGTCGAGATTCCGCCTCCCCGTCATTGGCCTGCCAGAGCGGCGGGTAGAGATGAGGTGAATTCATGGGCTCGCTCGTGAAGCCGGGCGAGAGTGTTCGTCCGAGTCGCCTAAGATTAGGAAAGGAAACAAAAGGAAGTCTAAAAGTAATATCATAGCACAGGATTGCGACCAAGCACATGGTAAATCCCATTCCAGTTAAGTTGGCGGTGGGGACAGCCACATGATGCCACCTTGGCCACGTAGGTTTAAAAATCGAACCGGAAATCAAACCAGAAAGGTTGTCGGTTCAGATTTTTACCCGTCAGATCGCTGGTTCACCGGTTCGATTGTCGGTATTTCAAGCAATATAAAATAATACTATATGTTGAGTAATATATGTCCTAATATAGTGTGAAACATTGGTCAAATAAAATTATTTCCATGTTGTGGACAACAAAGTAGCACAACCGAGTTGGTTACTGGGCCGTGGGTAGGCCCCGTGCACTGCTCACATGACCTGGGATCAAATTTCACTTCTTTCAATTTCTATTAAAACATTTTCCTGGTTTGAGCCGGTTCAATGGTCAGTTTTTTCATCGGTTTTCTTCGGTCTAATTGCATAACGGTCTTTTAGCTTTAAAAACCCGAGGTCGTCGGTTCCGGTTTCTTCGATTCGACCGCCGGTCCGGTCCAATTTTTTAAACTATGCTTGACCCCCATCATGCGCGTACTTCCCAGCACTGGTATTGGGAAATGGGAATGACTCTGGTTGTTCAATCTCTACCATTCCCTTAGTTCCTAAATACTCCGCTGATGTATATAGACGCCTTTTAAAATATAAGTTTACTCATTTTGTTTTGTATGTAGTCTATGACGGAATATTTGTACCTCGTTTGCATGGGCAATTATCGAGTACAGTAGTACTCTCACCGTTTCTAAATATTTGTCTTTCTAGACATTTCAAATTGTTACAATATACGGATGTATGTAGACAGACATGCAATGCACGGGCAATTACCAAGTACAGTACTATAATTGTTTCATTCAAAAAAAAAAACACTGGGAAAGATCACGCGAAAATGTGCATATGTGGAGCCGGGGTTACGATGAACGACGTGTGTATATGTCGATGTGTATCAGTCGCACCCTTCTCCTGCATTTCTTTTAAGAAATACTATAACCTTTCTTCCTGTCCAAAGATCGCATCATTTTAGCCAGTATTAGGTCTTGACTCTATCCATGCCTCCTCCTTTCATCGTGGATGCCGGTCTTTGGCCTTCGGGCATCGTCCAGGGCCAGAGCCGACGATGACAAAATGTTTCGACCGATTTTGAGGGTGTTTGGATACGTTTTAGTCCCATGACTAAAAGTAGTGGGACTAAAACTTGCTAGACTCACCCATGCTTGGATCCAAATACTAAAGAGATTAAAATCAAGTGAATGAGCATTTATTATCCTCCAAACCCTTCAATTCAGAATTTGCATGTGTTAGAGGAGAGGAGTTAAATGAGAAGAGAGATGACTAATTCACATTTTAGTAGGGGTATCCCTGACTAAAAGATTTTAGTCTCAAGACTAGTTTTAGCCCCTCTTTAGTCAGGGGTGCTTGGAACTTTAGCCTCTTAAAGAGATTATTTTTAGTCAGACTAGTTTTAGTCCCATGAATTCAAGCAGGGCCTTTGTTAGCCCGGGGCCAACTTTATTGAATCAACTCGATCTTTCGTGGTCGATACGCCTCGAACCAGGCATTCTTTAATAATCATATAACCGTGCTTGTCAACTCGCGCCGTTGCTTCAGTTTTTTTATTATCAATATACGTGCAGCTAATTACTCTCTCCGTTCATTTTTGTAAGTCATTTTAGACAACTCAAAATAAGCTATTTTGTACATTGTCTGAAATGTCTTCAAGGTCTTATAAAAGTGAACAAGAGGGAGTAGCATCATTCCATGGACTAGGTAGCTACAGATTAGCATGCTGAGGCGCCTATGACGGTGGCAGTTCGTGGCCTTGAGCCCTTAACCACACGACGAGCACGCAAATTCGCTTGAATTTTGCCGGAAAAGGGGAAGATACATCCATCTCCACGGCACCCTGGACGTACCATACCATTGCATTTACACGAGAAGAACCCAACTCCTTATCGTGCTAGTCGTAGTACTCTCTTTAAAGAAATTGTAATCCGCAATTGCGTACGTCCGCACCCTGTATTGCGTATGTGGTTATTTCAAGTTTTCAAAATATACACATGTGGAAACGTTTCTGGACACGGGCCACATCTGTTTGCGAGACTCCTGTTGCACAAGTACAACCATTTGGTTTTCTCTCGGCTTTCCCTAATTAGCAGAGGAATGTTGCGTTTTTGGGTCCGGTTTTTCTTACAGGCCGGGCTCATCCCTCTCTTTTCTTAATGAATGAAGTGCAGGAACCCGACCTCGCGAGGCGAGGGTTCTTAGGGCATGTACAATGGTGGCATATGGATACAGATGCCTCATAACAAAAAGTAATTTGAAGCATATGTGTTGATTTTTCCTCCCCAATGCAAGCTACTACTAGTGGGCATCATCAAAGAATAAAAAGTGACTCACACGAGACATGCATCCCTCCTAACTTTTTCAACTTTATGCACCGGACCACACTTTTTCTCTCTAAGAACCCGTCTCCTGAAGAGGATCCTGCATCCTCATCCGAGCCTACTTTTTCTGTTATCCGATCCTACATGACATGTGAAGCATCACCCTGAGGCTATGCATTGGCCATGCCCTTATGGCCCTCGGAGGAAATGACGCGCGAATAGCACCCTGAGGCTGGCGGAGCAGGAGCTCCCCGCCGTGGGGCTCAAGCGCCTCAAGAAGGTGCTCAAGAAATGCCGCTCCCAGTCCCACCACACCCCGCACCACAAGACCGGCGCCTCCTCCTCCGACGCCGGCGCCGCAGCCCGGTGCCATTGCTCCGGTAAACAAAACCACGACCACTTTTCTCTCCTTTATTATTATCCTACTATATATCCTTCTGTCCTTCTTCATTTCCTTTGACGAATTTCACCGGAGCCTCAGAGCCTCGCGTGCGATTCGATATTTTTTCCCGGTTTTCTTTCTCAACAAAGTCCGTGGTGGATTCCTTCCCGGTGAGCACATTGATTTTGACCCGCGCTTTCGGAGCCGCTCGTATTAGCTAGAACATTTTCCCGGTGCTTTTCTTCTTCTTCTTCTTTCTGATGAATAGGTCCCTAGTGGATTCCTTCCTCCTATGGAAAAATGACAAACCTAGAAGATGACCGGCACCGGTCGCCGTCAGCGCCAAACTGCCAATATTTTTGGCATTTCTGTTGCTTCACGCTGCGATCAGCTTGACGAATTCTGGATCGAACCTGTACGGTTGTACCTGCACCCTGGCTTTGGTATTCTGATGAAAGGCGGTCCTTACTGGGGAAGGAAAAACCACATGCACATTTTACCACGTCCGCCTATTTCATCTTAATTACCAGCTTGTTAGAGATTTTTTTCGCCTCTCACCAAGCTTCTCCCGGATTTTAATAAAAAGTACTCCCTCCGTTAAAAAATATAAGAGCGTTTAGATTACTAAAGTAGTGATCTAAACACTCTTATATTTGTTTACAGAGGGAGTATTGCCTCTGTAAACAAATACTCTCTTCATCCGGAAATACTTGTCATCAAAATGAATAAAAGGGGATGTATCTAGATGTATTTTAGTTCTAGATACACCTCTTTTTGTTCATTTTGATGACAAATATTTTCGGATGGAGGGAGTATAAGAGCGTTTAGATTGATCTAAAAGCCCTTATACTTGTTTACAGAGGGACTACATCTCTTCACCGTCTGATTCAAATTTCGTGTTACAATTTGCTGTAGCAAAAAAATAAATAGGTGTTGTAACCCTGATGAAATTTTAGGCTCAGCCATCATGCGGCTGACAAGCTGTTGGCTGTATGCCCGCATATTCTACTATCAGTAAAACAAGAGATAAACTTTTCCTCAAGAAAAAAGACATAAACAAGAGTGCTTAAATTCCGCCTACAAACCAGCACAGCTTGTAGGCGCCACTACGCTACCACTACGAGGCCAAGAGGCCCACATCCACCGACTATCAGTTCAAAGTTCAAACTTAATACTCTTAGTCTTACAGATGGCTTCACGCACTAGACTTTACTGTGGGCACGTCCAACAAATTAAAAATGTCAACGTTTCGAAGAGTCAAAGTGCCGAACGCGATGACAACCATTAGTAAATTCGCTCACAAAATTTCTAGCATAACCTAAGACAGCCAACCAGTATAGAGTCAACTGTGCTGCGCTCATAGGTTCAGCAAAGGATCATGCTGTGATTGGCGCATCCGTTCCTCCGACCCCGACTTCGCAATTTCTAATTAATAATCACCAAGTTGCCTACTCTGATTTTTCCCAGCTTCTCATCTTGTAAAAAAACTGCAAAGTGCCGACAAGCAAAGAATATTTCATGCATGTTTCCAACAGGCATTGTGAATATTCAAGCTCAAGTGGCGATTTCATGCACTACCTTCCATGCTTGGTTGGTTAGTTGACAAAGTGTCAAAAAACAATATGCAGTGTGCGACGGCAGCTTCTTCCCGTCCCTTCTCGACGAGATGTCAGCCGTCGTAGGCTGCTTCAACGCGAAGGCCAAGAAGCTCCTCGAGCTGCACCTGGCGTCGGGGTTCAAGAGATACGTCATGTGGTTCAGCAACAGGTGCCACAGGAACCATGGGCAGCTGATACAGCAAGGCAAGGACTTGGTCACCTATGCGATTATAAACGCCGTGGCCATGAGGAAGATCCTCAAGAAGTATGACAAGGTGTGGCCTTTGTCCTGCCTGCCTTTATTTAAAAGTCAAAACACATTTACGTATTTCTAATCTGCTCTTTAACCTGAAAAATGAGAGTAAAGCTATCGAGTTCTTGGCTCTCTTTTGCATTTTAGATAATAATTATAATAGTTGGATATCAATGAGGGATTGAGAAGAATGACCAAAGGCATCTACTCTGCAGGTACATTATTCGAAGCAAGGGCAGGAGTTCAAGGCGCAAGCCCAGAGCCTGCACATTGAGATACTTCAGTCCCCATGGCTGTCCGAGCTAATGGCTTTCTACATGAACCTGAGAAGAAGCAAGAACAACGAGACTGCGATGGAGCTCTTTGGTGACTGCTCGCTCACGTTTGATGATGACCAGCCAACGCTCTCATGCAACCTCTTTGACTCTATGCGAGTTGACATTAGCTTGACGTGTTCCATTTGCTTGGTGAGTTTGCACTTCTGACATCTAGGCCAAGATTCTATTTTAGGTGGCGTTTGGTTTAGAGGCTATCCACCATAGGGACAGGGATAGCCAATTTTTTAGGGGATATCACTTGTTTGGTTTATCAGCCAGGAAGGATAGGGATAACCAGATACCAGAGAATATTCCTTCAAAACATGGTTGACGAGAGTCGCGAGATTATGGCGGATGAGGGCAGCCACCCGTGCTTGCGTTGATAAGAAGTAGCAGAATATTTGGTATTCAACTTCCAGTTCATGGTATTTAATATTATGGACAGTCACGTGTATGATTGTACAAAGAAGAACATGTATACATGTATGAATATCTGGTAAATAGTGACCAGTTCATGGTATTTCATTGCATGGACAGTTACGTGTATGATTATACAAAGAAGAAATATATATGTATTTTTTTGCATGGAAATATACATGTATTTTTTGCATGGAAATATACATGTATTTGATTGTGTAAAAAAGAGCATGTATACATGTATTTGATTGTACAAAGAAGAGCATGTATTTTTTAAGGGAAGAAGAGCATGTATTGATATTGTAGATGAAAAAAAAGCTAATGACTATCCATATCCACCTTTTATCCTTGCAACCAAACAATAAAAAGCGGTTATCCATCTCATCTAATCCTTCGCAACCAAACGACAAAAATTGGCCATCCTCAACCAGGTGGTTAAGGATATCCTCAGCCAAGCCAACCTCACCCGTGAACCAAACGCCACCTTAGTATCAAGAATGTTCTTCCTCGGCACACCAACATACTACAGTCATGATAACTTTTCCTCAATCTTTTGTGTAACTTGTTTTTGCAGGACACAATGTTTGATCCGGTCTCCCTTTCCTGTGGCCACATATTTTGCTACTTGTGCAGCTGCTCTGCTGCAACGGTGACGATTGTCGATGGGTTGAAGTCCGCAGATCACAGATCAAAGTGCCCTCTGTGCCGACAGGTATTAATATTCAGTTCCGTCGAACAGATGTTTGTGAATGCCCAGCCGACTGACCTAATTTCCCCAATTCAGGCTGGGGTCTTTCCTAATGCTGTGCACTTAGATGAGCTGAACATGCTACTAAGCTATAGGTAAGTGCAAACCCTAACAAGTTCTAAGTGAGTAGAGACAGAAAAAGAATATGTTTCTCTCTCTCGTGATCAATTGATCAGTGTTGAATTGTCGAACTATCCACAGTTGTCCAGACTACTGGGAGAAGAGAATGCAGATGGAGCGAGTCGAGCGTGTTCGCCTGGCTAAGGAGCACTGGGAGTCCCAGTGCAGAGCATTCTTGGGCGTCTGATGGAACATGCAGACTTGGTACAAAAAATGGGATTTTTCCCATTGTCGTTGGTTAGATCTTGATTTGGCATGACTGTGTAATATAGTTGGATCTATCCTGCTGAATGAATTGGTCTGTAATTGGGAGGTCACTTGTGCACCTAGATGTAAAAAGGGGTAAGCTTGTAGTGATTATCTGAATGCAGAGTTGCAAGTATATTTGTAATTAATCTGGCCTGTTTGGGTTTGGGATTTTTCTGCAACAGTTCGGGCCTGTTTGGGTTTGGGTTCTGACTTGGTTAAATGTGAGTCCATGCTCGTTGAAGGTTTATGTAAGGTATTTTGGTCTGTAATCAGAGGAATTAAATAACTAGTATCGTAAAAAAAAAGGAATTCAGAAACTAGGGTTAAGTTACTCAAAAATTAGGATCAAAATCCTTACAACGACAACATTTGTCACTCTACTTGAAACTTTTGACTGACATTGAGATGCATGGTATTCTTTTTCTCTATAGAAAACCATATGTGGATGTTGCAAACTTGCAATAACGACCAAGATAGACGTTGTGATCACAGAACCTCACTGCCTGATTAAGTTCCCACAGCAGTACATGCGATGTTAAGTTAATAGAATAAGAGGTACAAGGTCAACCTCTCTTTAGTTCCAAATTGCAATTATTGCTACATGCTATCGGGGTGAGCAGAGCACTCTACCTCTAAACTTGTCTTGCTGTCTTCCCTATATATCTCTTTTCCAACCCTCTATTCTATCAAAATCAGACCCTAGATGAATATAAGAATTAAAGATCTTACAAAACTGTGGTGGCTTGCCGATTACTCCTAGAGCTTATAATCACCAGAACTCTAGCTGTTGACAGCCGAGAAACACTTCCTTGCATCTTGGCAAGCGGAATGCAGGAAGAATACCTTCAGAAATGTCTGAATGTTGGTCATAAACGGGTCGTTCTTAATCAGCTCTTAATCTCAGGATCTCCTTTGCTGTCCGCCTCCTAAAATATTCCATATGTTCCTGCAAAGAGTAATTGATTTAACCAAATTAAACTACATAATACCAGGTAAACACATATCCCACGGTATATGGGTGTGCAAGAGAGATTAAGCCTCATGTCTTCAGTTTGACTTGATTTTGCATAAGCCCTTTTGGCAGCCTATTCTGAAAATCCGCAAGCTCACAAAAACTCAAGCACCTCCACAGAACCCTAACAAAGCATATTTATTAAGTTGACAGTCAGAAGATGTCTATTATACACACCTGACTAAAAGATAGTATGAGACCTCTGCTGTAGAAATCGATGAACTTGAGCATAAACATACCACAATCCCATCTGTTACAAAAGAAGTTCCACATCAAACAAATCCATGTGTACATATTGCTATAAAGAATACAAAACAGATTTTTCAGGTAAACAATAATTGCTGCTGAAAATGCAGTAAAGCACTGAGTGGTGATAATTGACACTTCATATGAGTTGTTTGGGGCAACCAAACTAAACTGTTATTCCTTAAGTCACAGCTGAATTTAGGCCTACAAGCAGTGGAAAGAAAGTGTACCCATTATGTTGCAAAGGAATATGAACAGATACTTCCCGCCAAGAACTTGTGTCTATCTCTATGTTATTCTTATCCTTCAATTCATCCATAATATATCTAGCCTGACAGAAACAGGAAAACATAAATCCAGTTTAACAAATATAGAAATGATTAGCAAAACAAACTACAACTGAAACCAATGGATATATATTTTAAATTTCCAAATAATAATGTTAATTTGCTGCTTGGTAAGTTAAACATGCAAACATCTTAAATAATGAAAGATAAAAGAGAACTCTGAAGTACATAGGTCTACTTTTTATTACACACACATAGATCAGTCATAATGTGAATGACACGGATAGATCAGTCATAAAATAATAGTCCACTTTTTATTACTACTGCGAACTAGCTATGTCATCCACAGAGAAACCAAAACGTGCGTACCACAGAATGATTTCAGACAATCACCTCAAAGTGAGAAGTAATTGGAGGTTATCATTGGATTGTTAAGGGACCATTTTTTTCAAAACTCATGAGAGAAGTAATTGGAGGTTATCGACTCTGTTTGTAAAGCGTCCCTAAAGCGACGCTTAAGCGACGCTTAAGCGTTAGAGCGCCCTCCAGGCTCAAAGCGTCCAACTCGCTTTAGACATGTGTCTAAAGCGTCCGCCTTAGACACTAAAGCGTCTGAAGCGCCTGCTTAAGCGTCCTGATTGGCGCTTTAGGGCAGAGATGACGCCTTAGACTTGCCAAACAGGAGAATAGAGATTTCTGGCGGGGAAAAAAGGCTGGGCGGGAAAACTGGGCTCACATGTGAAACAGTTACAGGAGGGGAAAGAAAGAGAGAGAACCAAAACCAGAGCGTGCAAATCTCCAGGCTTTCAGCTCTTTCCTCTCTCCTCTGGCAGCAGCTTCCTCAGATCTGCACCAGCCTTTTCTGCACTGTTGTGTGTTATGCACAGCCCCTCTGCTGTTAGGTGCTGCTACTGCCTCTTATAGTAGTTGGCTAGTTGCTTACGGCTTAGTGGATGGATCAGAAAATATGTGCTCACTGGTGGACTAGAATCAACGTATATGTGTCTCACTAAATGGTGCTCTATTCTACTGCCCATCAGGTTCAGAGTCTGTCTAAAGCGTCGCCTCGCTTTACGCTTTATCGCTTAAGCAGTGAGGCGCCCCCCCAGCGCCTCGCTTCGCTTTACCGCTTTAAAAACATAGGTTATCGATGGTACTTTATTCGTAGACATCAGTTAAGCAGATAGTATTTTATTTCAAAGATATCAGTTAAGTCTACCAGTATCCTCAGTACGGCACTGTCCTTGCCACCAAGAGAATCAAGATAATGAAAAGTTTCTTCCTTCATGTCAATAATTGCCAAGCACCAATGTACATCTCTGTGTACTGGAACAAATATCTGAAACCAAATTCTAACGGTAAGCGTAACATGAGAAATAAACATGTAAAGAAAGGCTAGTAAAAAGAAAAGTGGATCCAGTAGCAACTTACTTTCTCACACTCCGCAAGCCTATAACCCAACTTGTTGGGGGTTGTCCATCTTCTAACAGATTGATAGTCATAACCAGTTTTTCCACAAGCAAGCTGAACAAGAACACAGAATTTCATGAGGTGTCCACTGTTTAATACTAGCTACATGTCAAAATTAATGACGGAAAAATCTAACAAGCAAGGATATTAACACATAGTCAAATAGCAAGGGGGTCTGACAAGAATGCAGACTTGTGCTGGATGGGCAACATACAACAGTGATATAAGAACACACATGTATTGTACTTCAACAAAAGAGTCATGAATTTATGTAACCATGAGGCATTTTAAACAGATCAAGTAAGTCATGTACGTAGGGGTGGAAAACAAGCCCGGCCTGGGTAGACTAATTATCAAACTTTGTTCGGAACTGGCTCATTTTGATCTAATATAATATTATTTGAAGTTTCAAAGCAATTTTAAAATTGAGCTAACAAGACGAGCCAGAGCATAGTCGAGTTTAATTCAAAATCGATTCCAGTTTTGAGCAAAGTAACACGAATAGGTAAAGCAATTTCAAACCGAGTTGACGACATATCTCAGTTTTTAACAAAGTGATGAGAATAATCGACTCATTTTCTAAGACGAGCTCACGATCCTT
>LR738710.1:72610995-72699503 GCA_902687465.1 Secale cereale
CACCACCACCACACCCACCCACACACATGTAGGAGATGCATATTCTTAAATTAATGAATATGAGCTCATATGCTTGAAATGGCAGTTTTCTACACCAAATTTGCTGGTAGCCCCCATTATGACAAAAGTATTATCAAATCCCAGCAAACAAGGCAGAAACATAATCTGGACAGTGCTAGCAGATATAAATCATATTCCATCAGACAAGTACTAGAAAGCAAAGAATGTGCATCAGCTAACCTTCGTATAAAAGAATGTGTTAAAGAAGTGGCATTTCAAAAATCTTTTGGGTTCTCTTTCTGCTCTCTCCTTTAATAATTCAAGGTACAAATTGATGACCTGAAAGGAGGGAAAATAGAATACAAGATAAAGCCTTGTAACATCAAGCTAAGAAAGAATGGAACATCATTTAAACATATTCTTCAGTTTTTTTTTCTTTGATGAAGGAGGTTCTTCCATATGAATATTTACCTCATTGTTTAACCAACCACGAGGCCTCAAACACCATAGTTTCTCTTTGGTAATCTCAATGTTTGAACGCTCATGCAGCACTATTATTTTTTTACTGCAAACAGAAGAGGATGGTTAATGTTTAATGGTGCTAATAAAATAAAGTACAAGTATTGAATAAAATTTACTAGACATTGTTGCCAGGTGTACCTGTGAGCACTACCATTCAATAAGTTGTTTACTTCACTTTCTTCTTCGTTTGTGAGAGGTGCGAATAATTCAGACAGATCCTGAGATAGACAAGTACAAAATATGGAAGTTATATTTTGAATAACTGTTGAAAAGAGTCACAACTAACGAGCTAATCGACAGTGCACTAATTAATAATCCATTTAATTAACAGAGCTAGACTCCGAAAGCAGAGTTAACCCTTTAGGAGTAAAACATCCATTATTTGTGAGGAACCCAGAAATATACATTTCTAAATCATAGTTGCTAAATCTACTAGTTTTATGGGTGAATTCGCTCTAGCTAAACAAGTTCATAAACAGCCAACTAAAGAGCTACTTCCGCGAGTCATACTATGCATATGCAAATGACATTCAGGCGAACGCAGGTGCATTAACCATTTTACTATGCATATCAGCAAACTATGTAAAATTCTTCTTAAACCATGACCCATGAGATCGAGATGGCTACCTCTTCGGGACTATCGTCAGGCACCTCCTCCAGTGTGATGTAGCTCACATCGCCAATATCCCTCCTGGCGGCACTGGCCTTGTCGGCTTGAACCCTATTCGCACTGAGATCTATCACCTCCCGCAATCCCTTGCCGCGCCTCTTGCGTGCCCTTGAGCCGCCTTCGTCGGTGCTCTCCCTCAGCAGCCGCGAAATGTAGTGGCCCATGTCTATCACGGAGGCCTTCCGACGGCGGCAAGGGGTCGATGCGCCGGCCGCGAGGAGGTAGCGGAGGACGAACGGGCGGAGGGCGAGGAAGCGGCTGGGGGCAACGACGCTGCCGCGGCGGCGGGGACTGAGGGCGGGGGCGGGGGGGCGGGCGCCGCCGAGGCGGCGGCAGTGGGGCGGGGCGGCGAGGGCGAAGCGGAGGGTGAAGGAGCGGAAGGCGAGGCGGTGGCTGCGGTCGCGAGGAAGGGGTCCGGCGCCGTGGGCGCCGACGACGCGCCGCTTGCCGCGGCGGCGGTGGGCAGCGGCGCTGGTCGCCGGCGCACGGGGCATGGGATGCCGTTGGTGGGGGTGGCTCCGCGCGCGTGGAGGCCGTGGGCGGCGAAGGCCGGCGGAGGCGACGAGGAGGGGGGCGGGGTTTTAGGCGGCGGGCGGCGCCACCGGACGCGCGGGTTTGAAATTGGGGACACGATACGGCGGCGAGATCCTCTTGCCGACGACAATCCGATGTCCCGTGGTAATTTGTAATTTGACGACCAAATTACCCTTGCTTAAGGAAACGGCCAAATAAATCGTTATGATGGGGTTCTACGCCGGCCAACCGTTGCTTGGAATTCTCAAATTCAAGTCAAGTTTATAAGGATTTAATATGAATATCCACACATCATTGTATCCAAGTCGCTCCATAATTCCATATAGACTAGTCATAGTGGGGAGTAACTTACACTAATAACATACACGTATTACTAGACTATGTTACTACCTCCATAGTGGGTAGAACTAGTCATAGTGGGGAGTAACTTACACTAGTAACATACACGTATTACTAGACTATGTTACTACCTCCATAGTGGGTAGAAACATAGATGTGTTGTCATGCAAGAGTTCATTTATTAGTCTATAGACTCAATTTGCATTGGTATGTGTGATGTTACAGTAACATAGCTAGTTACCACAAGCACTTCTCTCCTCATTAATTACATGCCACATAAGCAAAACTGTGTTGGGATGTGTGATGTTACTAGCTATGTTACTCCCACTATGGCCAGCCATATAGATGTGGTGTCATGCAATAGTTTATTTATTAGTCTATAGACTCAATTTGCATTGGTATGTGTGATGTTACAGTAACATAGCTAGTTACCACAAACACTTCTCTCCTCATTAATTACATGCCACATAAGCAAAACTGTGTTGGGATGTGTGATGTTACTAGCTATGTTACTCCCACTATGGCCAGCCATAGAGCATACGTGACTTGAATTTTGCTGCACCATCACATGTTCGCCAATCAATAACCACTGTTCTCAAAGTCAAAACTGACTCTTGATTTTATTTTCCGAACTGAGTAAGTGCGCAAAGCTTGCATGTCTAACGCCGAATCAAAACCGAAAGCCGCTCCAGCGAATACCATCAACCCTAACCCTAACCATCATAAGGAAGTCATCTTCCTAATTATGCTCCCACATTGTATGTAGACCTTTTCGGGACTGTAATCATTATATCGAGCTCTGCATTGTCATTGTAACACCGTCGTAGCTCCCACGTGGCCAACGACTCCGCATTTATAACTGTAACGACACCAACAATCTCAAAGTGACTGATAGGGAGTAGAAACACATAGTTCTTAACATGTGATCAAGATGATGTGCGATATTCTGATATTTAAGGAATAACCAGACAATTATACTCTAGAAAAACCATCATATATAACCTACAAACTATAACTTGCAACTCAGTTAATTCACACACATTGAAAACAAATGCAAAAAAAAAGTTGACTAATATATCAAGCAAACAAGTACTAATTTATAGGTTATATATGATGGTTTTGCTAGCGCATAATTATCTGGTTATTCCTTAAATATTAAGCCAACAAGTACCCCTCAAAAAAAAAACAAGTACTAATTTATATACTATTTCTAAAGCGAGGAGATTTTATTTTTCCGTCATCTAGGTCACCTACCTCGTCTTCTTCATCTTCTTTCTTTACTCATCGTCACGAGACATGTACGTGTTTTTATATAACTTTAGTGGTAGAAAAGTGCAAATGTTCTAGGGCACATAGTTTTGACAAATGTGTAACTCCTTTCATGTTGAATAATGAATCAACTCTGCAGGCGAGCGATGATGTGAAGGTTATGATGATCATTAAGAACACATTTGGACCTTCATCACGCAATGTAATTGAATATCATGCATGTCTTATCAACTTGTTTGGTGAGTAATAGGAACATAGCAATACAAATTCAGGTAAAAAAAAGTCAGAGTAGGGACCAGATATGTGATTTGCAATTTCTCGATCTTCTATTTAGTAGTTAGCAGTATGGTTTTTTGGGCGAAAATCAAAGGAGAAATATTCTTTTGTGTTGTTGAAAATCACGACATAATGGATTAGATACCTTAACATAAAATTATGAGAAAACATTGATACATTCTCTTGAAACAAATTATGTCTCGAACTGCACTTTAGTATATAATTCACTCTCCAACTTGCAAGTCATCCTCTTGTGGTAAGGACATCTGTAGTAGTGTAAAGTTGTCATCGTTTAGCTCCTTAAATTTGATACCAATGCTACGCATAAGCCAGTGCAAAACTAAAGAGATAAAAGAACGAGAGTGGAGAGAAACAATGTAAAATACATTATTATGGGATAGTGTTTTATGCAAATTACCAAAAACTTTTGTATGTGATGGTGTCGCGTATAAGTTAGATTTCCTTAGGACAAATCTTCGACAGAAGACTAAGAAGCAAGCTCGTAGGTGCAAGCGCGCGGATGACACTATGGAAGAAGAGGAAGTGGTGATTCCCACTAAGCCGACCCGTCGTGAGAAGTTTGCGGCTGCCATGCAACGTGTGGCCTTGCCCATGCACATATGGAAGCAACCAGATTGGGAAAAGTTCTGCATTCGGAATCCCTATGAGGTCCCCGTTGCTCCTAGGTGGACCACAATTCAGTTCAGAAATGAGATGCAAATGAGGAGATCGAGATCTACACTTTCACCAAAGGAAATTTGATTCCCCGTACTTTCTTGTATGGATTTTGTTACTCTTCGGTGTTTGGGCACCCTAGACGGAAGAGGTCATCTCGGAGCCACATTCCAATGCGGTGAAGCTTCGTGGTGGTGTTGGGAGCCTCTAATTCGGTTGTGGATATTGCCCCAACTTTGTTTGTAAAGGTTCGGTTGTCGCCTTCAAGGACACCACTAGTGGAATCACGACATCTTGCATTGTGCGAGGGCGTGGGGATAATACGGTGGCCCTAGTGGCTTCTTGGGGAGCATTGTGCCTCCACACCGCTCTAATAGAGACACACTTCCCCTCAAAGGGAAGGAACTTCGATAACACATCCTTGTCTCCATCGGTTCCACTCGTGGTTACTTCTTACCTTTACTTTGTGCAAACTATATTTGTGTTGTATACTCTGCTTGCTTTTGTTGTTGTAGTTGCTAGCATCATATAGGTTGCTCACCTAGTTGCATATCTAGACAAACTATTTGTTGCTAAATATAATTTGTTAAGAAAAGCTAAAGATTGGTAGTTGCCTATTCACCTACCTCTACTCAACCATATCGATCCTTTCAACGTCAGTTATGCGTAGTTTACTCTTCTTATTCTTGTACTCATAAGTTAGCCACATACAAATGTTTAGTGCTTGCTGCAACCTCACCACCTTAACCATTCCATACGTATTAAGCTTTGCTAGTTTTGATACCCATGGTCATGAGATTGCTGAGCCCCCGTGGCTCACAAATTACTACAACAACAGGTGTAGGTACATGTAAAACGATGCTTTGATGGGAGAGTGATGCATGTTTGCTATTTGGACTTCTTCTTCTTCTTCGACGATCATAGGATGGGTCCCGGTTGGCAGCTTGGGATTAGCAGGGTGGACGTTGTTCTTCTTTCGTTTAATTTCATCCATAAATGGTTCTGCTCTTTTGTATGATGATTGATATGTATTAATGTATTCATGCTGTAGCTTGTGATGAGTGTAAGCCTTATCTTGTACTCTCATATGTTATGTACATGGTATATTGTAATGATATCCACCTTGTTGAGGATAGGATCGTATATTGCGCGTTATAAATTGGTATCAGAGCCGACCCTTGCAGTTACATGAATATGTGTGGGCAGGTGCATAGTCATGCTGTGCATGAAGTTTTATGACCCATCATGGCACACAACATGGAACATGTACCGGACTGGACACACAGACGTATGTGCCAAGAGGGAACGTTCCTATGGCCCGACTGTTGGGGAACGCAGTATTTCAAAAAAAATCTACGATCACGCAAGATCTATCTACTAGATGCATAGCAACGAGAGGGGAGAGTGTGTCTACGTACCCTCGTAGACCGGGAGCAGAAGCGTCTAGTGACGCGGTTGATGTAGTCGAACTTCTTCGCGATCCAACCGATCAAGCACCGAATGTACGGAGCCTCCGCGTTCAGCACACGTTCAACTTGATGACGTCCCACGAGCTCTTGATCCAGTAGAACTTTGCGGGAGAGTTTCGTCAGCATGACAGTGTGGTGACAGAGATGATGAAGCTACTGGCGTAGGGCTTCGCCTAAGCACTGCAACGATATGACCGAGGTGCGTTTCTGTGGAGGGGGGCACCGCACACGATTGGGAGAGATCAACTTGATCAACTTGTGTGTCTAGAGGTGCCCCCTGCCCCCGTATATAAAGGAGCAAGGGGGAGGCCGGCCAGCCCCTATGGCGCGCCCTAGGAGGGCCACTCCTACTAGGAATAGGATTCCAATCCTATTCCTAGTAGGAGTCCACCAAGAGGGAGAGGGGGAAGGAAGGAGAGGGAGAGGGAGAGGGAAAGAGGGGCCACGCCCCCCTCCCCTAGTCCAATTCGAACTCCCCTTGGGAGGGGGCGCGCCACCTCCTGGGCTGCTGCCCTCTCTCTCCCCTAAAGCCCACTAGGGCCCAATACTTCCCCGGGGGGTTCCGGTAACCCCTCCGGCACTCCGTTTATTTCCGAAATCACCCGGAACACATCCGGTGTCCGAATGTGACCGTCCAATATATCAATCTTTATGTCTCGGACATTCCAAGACTCCTCGTCATGTACGTGATCTCATCCGGGACTCCAAACTACTTGCGGTACATCAAAACTCATAAACTCTTAATATCGTTCGTCACCAAACGTTAAGCGTGCGGACCCTACGGGTTCGAGAACTATGTAGACATGACCGAGACTCATCTCCGGTCAATAAACAATAGCGGAACCTGGATGCTCATATTGGCTCCTACATATTCTACGAAGATATTTATCGGTCAAACCGCATAACAACATACGTTGTTCCTTTTGTCATCGGTATGTTACTTGCCCGAGATTCGATCGTTAGTATCCAATACCTAGTTCAATCTCATTACCGGCAAGTCTCTTTACTTGTTTCGTAATACATCATCCCGTGACTAACTCGTTAGTCATTTGCTTGCAAGGCTTATTATGATGTGCATTACCGAGAGGGCCTAGAGATACCTCTCCGACACTCGGAGTGACAAATCCTATTCTTGATCTATGCCAACACCACGAACACTTTCGGAGACACCTGTAGAGCATCTTTATAATCACCCAGTTATGTTATGATGTTTGAAAGCACACACGGTGTTCCTCCGGTATTCAGGAGTTGCATAATCTCATAGTCATAGGAACATGTATAAGTCATGAAGAGAGCAATGGCAGTAAAACTAAACTATCATAGTGCTAAGCTAACGGATGGATCTTGTCCATCACATCATTCTCCTAATGATGTGATCCCATTGATCAAATAACAACTCATGTCTATGGCTAGGAAACATAACCATCTTTGATCAATGAGCTAGTCTAGTAGAGGCATACTAGGGACATATTGTATTGTCTATGTATTAACACATGTACTAAGTTTCCGGTTAATACAATTCTAACATGAATAATAGACATTTATCATGATATAAGGAAATACAAATAATATCTTTATTATTGCCTCTAGGGCATATTTCCTTCAGTCTCCCACTTGAACTAGAGTCAATAATCTAGATTACAAAGTAATGATTCTAACACCCATGGAGTCTTGGTGTTGATCATGTTTTGCCCGTGGAAGAGGCTTAGTCAACGGGTCTGCAACATTCAGATCCGTATGTATCTTGCAAGTTTCTATGTCTCCCTCCTTGACTTGATCGCGGATGGAATTGAAGCGTCTTTTGATGTGCTTTGTTCTCTTGTGAAACCTGGATTCCTTCGCCAAGGCTATTGCTCCAGTGTTGTCACAAAAGATTTTCATTGGAACCGATGCACTAGGTATTACACCTAGATCGGTGTCGGAGATATTGACCATGGGTACCCTCGGCGCCTACCCTTGGTATTTTAAGACAAATGACAACCGCTTGGTCAGCTGCGCTCCTCGAGCCGCCTCCTAGGGTAGCCTACCCTAGGAGCCGGCTGCCAGCAGGCGGCGACACCAACACCACCAGCCAACAGAAGGCCCTGCACTCCTTCCTTAGGGAACACGCTGGGGGGATCCCCTGGGCGGCGGAGGCGTGGCTACAGGAGAACATGTCCTTAGAAGATCTGTAAGGGTGTGGCTACAGTGGCCGTGTACCTTATGAATATCCCCTAAGCGGCGGGTCACTGTAGCCACGAAGCTCGTGACCAAGCAACGGTCAGAGGAGGCCACGATCCCACTACCCGCAAACGGCGGGGCTAGCAGGCGGCTGGCCCCATCGGTCAGCGGGTAAGCTCACGAACAAGCCGCCCCTGGCAGGCGGCCAGGGGAGACGGCCGTCTGGTAGCAGACGGCAAACCCCACCCTAGAAGTCCGAGCCTCATCAAGATGCCGGGATGGGGCGAGGCTGCAGCGTACGGCGAGGGGCGATGGCACTGTAGCCATCTCCTTCTTGACAAGGCTGTCGTTAGCAAAAGCATCCCCACAGTGAAAGTCAATCACGAGGGCCCCGCAGGCGGCGGGCCCCAGCAGACAAGCGGCGAGGCCGGCGCCAGAAGACACTAACGGCTGGGGGCCATGCCGTCGAGTTCACCATTGTACCCCTGGGGGTAGGCCTATATAAACCCCCCAGGGTCCTCCATGAGAGGGGGTTGGTTGTTGGAAGATCACAAGATAAAACCCTAGATAGAGAGAGAGGAGGTGAGATAGCCTTGTTCATCCTCTTCCTTTGAACCACACAGCTCAAGGAGCAATCTTGTAACTACTTTAGTGCCATCAGTCATGACGCGGAGCCCCCGCGGAGCAGGACTAGGGGTGTTATCTCCTCGGAGAGCCCCGAACCTGGGTAAGATCCACAGGCGTCCTAAGTTTCGCTTCATCCCGCTTCCCGAGCCCGGCGACGTTCTATTGACCCCATGCATGATAAGCCATCCGTTGGCATATGTCGTCCCAAAACCCCGACATTTGGTGCCCACCGTGGGGCTAGGTGCACCGTCGTCCGGAGACATGTTCTGGACGGGAACCTTGTTCCTTCCTGGTGAGAGTAGCCAGCCCGGCACGCCTGCTGGCATGGAGACCGGGATGCTACGCAGTGCTGAGGATGCATGCGGCGTGAGCGGGCTCGCCGATCTGCTCGGCGCCGCCCGTATCCACGACGAACCCTCTCCGGTGGCCGAGCCAGTGGCGCCGGAGAGCTTCCTCGTCGAGCTCCTCGACAAGCTCCACCTCGTCGACGAGCGCGCCTCTGACGTGGAGTCCGTGGGCTCTTCTGACCTACCAGTGGACATGATCGTCGACCCCGACGCAGGGCCGATCGATTCCTTCCTCGAGCACGTGGAGATCGTCAACGACCCTCTTCCCGTTCTTCCGATCTGCAGCACCATCGCCGTCGTCGCGGAGGTGCTCGTCACCGACCACGGCGAACCATCGTGCAGAACGGGTCCAGACCCGCTCGAGGCCGCTCTGCAGCACCTCGCCGCCCCTGTCGCGGCGGGGGCAGACGACACGGAGTTGGAGGCGCTCCGCGTTTCGCTCCTCGACAGCGCCAACAAACTGGCTGCCTCCCGACGCCTCACCGAAGCTTACCGCCGCGAAATGGACCGCGCCATTTGTGGCACGCCGGCTGCTGGCGAGCCTAGCCAAGCCGGCACTGTCCACGATCGCGGTGGGCTGCTAGCAGACATGCTGGGGGCCCCGCGGCCTGTGTACCTCACTCCGTCGGAGAACCTAAGGGCTGCCCAGGCGGCAGTCGATGGGATGGGACACTTAGAGGGAGACGAGCTCCGTTGCATGACCCAGCGTGCCCGCCAGCTCCTCGACGCTGCTGCTACGCAGCAGGAGGCCCGTCGCCGGGTATCAGAGGCGGGCGCGCACGCCGACCATCGCCCTCTTCGGCGGGAGCAAGGAGCCACGTCCCGCTCTCCAACAGTCGGCGCCACCAACCGGCGAGACTCAGAGCCCGCTACCAGCCGCAGCCGGCAGACTCGCGTCACCATCGAGCGCGACGAGGACGGCCGCCCAAGGGCCGTAGAACGACGAGGGGAGCATCCGCCTCCTCCCAGGCGGGAGAGGCGCGTGTCCCCTCCGCCTGTTGACCACCCCTCTCTGGCAGGCCGCTTGGGCCGCCGCGAGGGGGTTGGGGAGAACGACGCTCGCCACCGCCTGGACCATCTGGCTCGTTCCCAGGCGGTTGAAGAAGAAGATGACCTCGGTCCGGCCTGCTTCGGCTCTCGCATCCGCAGCGAGCCTTTTCCCAAGGGCTTCTTGCTCCCTAGAGACACCCCAAGTACAACGGATCAGTGAAACTAGAGGACTGGCTAGTGGACTACTCCATGGCTGTCAGCATAGCCACCGGCAATAGGCGTGTCGTGGTGAAGTACGTGCCCCTCATGCTCCAGGGCACAGCTCAGACGTGGCTGAACAACCTCAAGCCCAACAGCATCAATGGCTGGCTAGACTTCACCGACGCCTTTACTCGCAACTTCACCAGCACCTACAAGCGTCCTCCCAAGACGCGTCAGCTCTCCCTGTGTGTCCAAGGCCCGGACGAGTCGGCCCGTGACTATCTGACGCGCTGGGCAGAGCTGCGAAACTCTTGTGAGGGAGTGCATGAGGTACAAGCCATCGAGTATTTCACGGCCAGGTGCAGAGAGGGCACCTTGCTCAAACACCGGCTCCTGTGCGACGAGCCGGCCACGCTGGATGAGCTGCTGAGCATAGCAGACAAGTACGCCACCGCCGACTCCTCCATGAAGACCGAGCTGCAAGTATATGCTTTTGGCAAGATGACCCCTCCAACTTCCAAGACGCCGGCCGGAGAATCCAGCCGGCGCCAGCAGACTAGCGACCAGAAGCGCAAGGCCCACGCGCCGGCAGCCAACAGCCGGCCAGTGGCAGTGGTCGACGGACAGCAGCCAGAAGCTCAAGCAGGGCCCAAGCGCCAAAAGGGCGGCAAACTGGTGTGGCAGCCGGCCTTCTCCTTTGATCAAGCCTTGGACGCCCCCTGCAAATTCCACAGCGACGCGAAGCCTTCCAACCTGTGACGCCCGAGACCGACGTCCCAGAAGATTCTAGAAGGTTCCAGAAGATTCCAGATGTTCCGGGTTGCCCGTGTGTTTCTTTTGCTTGTGTTATTTATTTCTTGCATTGCATCATGTCATATTTATTTTTGCATCTCAACCTAAATAAATTGTGTGGACCTTCGGTCCATTTAAATCGAGGGAAGGTGTCTTCTCTTTATAACATATAAAAGCCTCCTAATATTTAGGGAGCTATATTATAAATATTCCATTCGTTGGAATTAACCCAACACACTTGCATATGTTCCATACAACACCCATCCTTCTTCTTCTTCTTCCTCTTATTCTTTTACTTCGTCATGCAAGTGAGTTCTTCGCTACCTCCTTTAATGTTCATTCTTTTCCTAAAAATTCTAGACCATGCCATATGCCCCTCCTCCAAATTTCACCCTTTTCAGATATGCTCTGGTCAGATTCAAAAATGGCTCTAGTTTGAACTAAATTCAAACTTGAATTATTTTTTCTATCTATAAATAATGCCAGAGTATTTTATTTAAATGGGGCATAATCCCAGGAGTCCAGAAGTATTGTTACTTCTTTCATTTTCTTCCCGTGAACCCCTGGCCTTTTCCCGTCTTATATTCTGTGGTTTGGTTAATTGCAGAAATATTTTTTAAAACGGGAAGGCCGCTAGCCTCTTTAGGTCTGGGCTCCCTCAGGCCTTCTCAGCCAGGCCCAGCCTCAGCCTTCCTCTCCCTCCGGCCCAGGCCTTCTTCCCTCCTCCTTCCCAGCCGGCCCACTGGGCCACTCCAGAGGCCAGCGCCGCACCGAACCCTAGCTCGTCCGCAGCCTCCTCGCTCGTCCCTCGACTCCGCTCGAGCGCCGCCACCCTCTCGACCCCGCACTTCTTTCCCCTCGCTCGCCCGAACCCCCCTCGTCCCGATCCCCTTTTTCTCCCTCCTTAGATCTCTTCCTCTGGCCTCGATCCATCGCCCTCTTGAGCTCCATCGCCCCTCCTCTGGCCCGGTCGACCAGGAGCCCGTCCTCCTTCCGCTGGATCCCGCGCCTCCCGTCGCCATGGCCGCGCCATCTCGCGCGCGCCCGCCAGGAAGCCGCCTCCCTGGCCTCCTTCTTCACCAGGCGCAGCGGCCCGGTCCCCCGACGTCCTTCCTCCGGCGCCAGGTCGCCCGCGAGGCCGTGCGTCCTCGAGCCGCCCTCCCGTCGGTCGGCGAGCAGCCGCTGCCCGAGCACCTCCTTCACCGCGCCGCGCGCCCCGATCCAGGCTGTTCTTCGTCGCCAGCAGCACGCCCGGCCTCCTCTGCGTCCAGGCCGCGACCTCCCTCCGGCCAGGAGCGAGCGCCTCGCCTCCTCTTTTCCCTCGAGAGCTTCCAGCCCCGTCCAGCGTCGCGACCCCTGCTGCCTCTTCCTCCCCGCAGGATCGCCAAGGCCGCACCCTCGTCCCGAGCAGCGCCGCGGCCGCCCGTCCTTCGTCGCCAAGTGCCGCCGTCGGGCCAGGCCCGAGGCCTCCCTCTCCAGCGCCTCGCGGCCGCCCCTTCCATCCTCAGGCCGCTCGCCGACCCTGCACATCGTGCCGGGCAGAGGCCCCGTCCTCAAGCTGTCGTCCGCGCCGTGGCTCCCTCCCTGTTCGCCCCGAACAGCTCCACCTCGAGCGCCGCAGCGCCGTGCAACCCTTTTTCCTTTTTGTTTTTTTTTTTGTTTTGTTGTTTCTGTTACTGTTGATGTTTTTTTTCTCAAGTAACCACGGAACAGCAAGTACCTTCGCCGAGTACGACTACACACGATGACCGTTAAGTTCGACTACACGGTCGCCACGAGTACCCCTACGGCCCCGACAAGTACCACGACGATCGAACGGCTACGAAACGTGAACGACTACGTCGCCGAAGACCCTCAAGTACAACTACGGAACTAGTACCCCTACCGATGATCGTGAACAACTACCGCCGTCGTGGAACCGGCAAGAACGAACGGAACGAGTACATCTACCGTCGCCCGAGTACAACTACTTCCCTCTACGGAACGGCTACTTCCTCTTCGGGAAACGTGAACCACTACTTCCTCTACTTCCACTACGTCCCTCGACGTCTCGAACCGCCCCGAAACGCACGCTTCGAAGGTATACCGAAACGACCCCGTGGATGACTCGTGGAATGTTTGTTGTGTTGTATGTAATGTTTCCCGTGTGTGCACCGTGTCCGTTTCGTCCCTTTTGTCATGTTCCTCGGTTGCCTCGTCACCGACTCGTGGGAACCCGGTAACGGGATCGCCCCACCTTTCATCTCGTTTGACTCACCCACGCCATCTACCTTTTGCATCGGTCTCTCAACGAGATACCGGAACCGATATGATGCGTTGCATCATTTTCGGATCGTTGCGGTGGCACCCTTTTCTTCCACCACGGTGACAATACTTCTTATCTCTTTTAAGTCAACCTTTTAATAATTGCATAAACTTGATCATGTCATCCGCATCATGTTAACAACACTAAATGCTTAATTGTTGTTGCTTTAATAATTACTAAACATGCTCATGAGGATTTTCCGGACATGTTGTTGTTCTTTTCCGGCCTCATTTAAAATGTCTAAATAGTGTAGTTTCTTTTTGCTTCACCTCTTGCCATGCTAACAAACATTTAATCTTGTCTTGTAAATAACTAGAGTCAATTAAATAATTAAAATGTGGTGTTTCATCAATATGCAACTCGTTGCATATTGATCTCCACTTAACTTGTAGTTTTGTTTGTGCACTTTGCCATGCCTTGCATATTTAAACCGGACATGCATCATACTTGTTTGTGCATCGTATGCCATGTTTATGATGTGTGTGTTTACCGTGTTGTTTCTTTCTTTCCGGTTTGCTTCTCTTGATAGCTTCGGTTTTGTTCCGGAGTTGTGAGGTTTCTCTCGTCACTGTTGCTCCGTCTACTTCGTGGATCCGTTCTTCTTCCTTGTGGAATTCCAGGCAAGATGACCGAACCCGGATACCATTACTATCTTTGCCTATTGCTAGAGTATCGCTCTATAGTTTTGCCTCGATGCCCATGTTTTCCTGTCAGCCTCCTATTGTAACCATGAACCTGTTTAACCACCCTACCTATGCAAACCGTTGCTTGGCTAAGTACGCTTCGCTCAGCCCCCTCTTATAGCGTTGTTAGTTGCAGGTGAAGATTGAAGATGCTTGCTTCATGTTGAAGTTTGGTTGGGTTATATCACACTATATAAATGCTCAAAATGAAATCATCTATATATTGGCAAGGGTGGAAGGCTAAGCCTTTTGCTTGGTGATTTGTTCCACTCATGCCGTTAGGAACCGTATAAACCGGTGTTATGTTCCTTGATTATGCGTTCCTAACACGGTTGGGGTGTATGGGACCCCCTTGATAAACCGCTAAGTGCTAAGTCTTTTCCAGCAAGTCCCAACATTGGTACTATTCGCCTAATAACTAATAAAACATGCATAAGGGTCTTGCAAACCCTCTTTCTTAATTCAACCCCCCGGGCCAGTGCTCCACATGAGTGTTGGTCCAAACTAGAGTCGTGTGCGGGGCCCCCCTTGGCAACTTGGGTATTTCGGCCACTGTACGCTGTGCTCATCCGGTCGTGGCCTGAGACTAGATACGCGCGGCTACTATCAGGGTGTCGGCACGCCGGGAGGATTTGCTGGATTAGCCTTACCTTAGTTCGGTTTAACTTGAGCACGGGATTCCGAGAATACTCGGGTCTTCCCACCTATGGAGTTGCGACTCCGCGGATCGTGGGCTTCTAATGGGTCAAGTTGGAACACCCCTGCAGGGTTTGAATTTTCGAAAGCCGTGCCCGCGGTTATGTGGCAGATGGGAGCTTGTTAATTCCGGTTGTAGATAACTTGACACAATGTTTCAATACACTACCAGCGTGTGTACCGTGACTGTCAATTTCCAAATAGGGATTCGGGAGTTGAACACGGTGGGGTTATGTTTGACCGGCTTTAGCTAGGATCACTTCGTGATCATCTCTCGACCGAGGCACTTCTCTTCTCGCTCTCTTTTACGTAAGTTAGTGCTAGTTGCTGCTGCAGACTCTTGTTGTTCCTTCACCTCTCGTTCTTTCTTCAGCCTTGTCCTCACCCAAGGCTTAAATAGTCGTGTTACCCGGGAACGGGATTGCTGAGTCCTCTGTGGCTCACAGTTACTTCACCACACCAGATGCAGGTTCAGCCGAGCTTGATGCAGGAGCTGGTTCAAGTTCTTCACTGGGAGCTCGATGAAGAGTGTGGCCGTTTGCTTGTGACGTTTCGATGTTCAGTAGTGGTTTCTACTAGGATTCGATCCTGACCTGTGGCTTTATGTTGTTTTGGTATCTTTCTTTTGGATCTTCACCCGTAGTCGGGTTGTGATGTTTTGAATGATGTTTTGCTCATGTAATGTATTGTGTGAAGTGGCGAGTGTAAGCCAACTATCTTCTTTTGCAATTTAATCCCTCTTTTACATGAGTCGTGCAAAGATACCAAACTTGAGATCATTCTAGGATGGGCTTATACCTTTAAGTCGTGCCTCGACACGTAGGAGGTATAGTCCCATCCTGGGCATTACAAGTTGGTATCAGAGCCTTCTCCGACCTAGAAGCCCCCACTGATTGATCGAATTGTTGACGGTTGAGTCTAGGCACACACTTGAAAATGTTTTGAGTCCTATATTATATCGGAGAGTAGGATTTCTTTGCTTCTCATCCCCTTTCTCTCTGGTGAGGACTCCTGACGATTACTCTTGTCTCTTCTACTTTCAAAAATTGCACCAATTTTTTTTTAGGATCTCGCGAGTATTCTGGGATTGTTTCGATGTTCTTGTGACAAGGATATTGTTCTCGATGCCTCCTGTTACCGAGGAGTTGAGCTTCGGGGTATTGTTGTCACAAGCATATCGCGGCAGTACTAAATACTTAAGACGGCCGACATCGAAAATCTTTCCTATACGGCCAGTGGCAAGATAACCCCGACATCACCTAGTACTGGGGAGGTAGTTCGAGAGTATTGCCATAGCTTGTTATAGTGGATGCTTTTCGAAGGTCCGAGGTAAACAGTTTCCGAGAAAGACTGGTTATGTGTTGAAGGATGGATACACCTGGATGTAGGTTTAGAGTTGATTGCACGGTGCTTCCCGTGTATCCCCAACACCTGATTGCATAACTGGAAACTTTCGGAAATCTATAGGTGGGTTCATCCAGTAGTTCTAGGCATTCTTCCAACAGATGCTCGATATGAAGTTCGGGGTTCTACATTGAGTGAAGTGGTTTTATGGACTTGTTCTGATCGGGAGTTGCATCTTAAAGGGTCCTTGGCTATGCTGATCCGGGGATTGCAAAACCCTTTTGTAACACGTTCCATGAGCTTTCAGCACGAAGATGTCGAACGAAGCTTCTATCTTGTATTTGTTCTATCTGTTCCTTGTTCCTTTTTATTTTCTTTTTGTTCTTCCAAGTGGCTTCTCGACGAGTTGATGTACCTGCGGAATTCATCCGTTCAATTCTCTGTTCGAATGATATTGTGAAGATCATGTTACTTATCTATCCTTGTTCTTGTTTTGATTCTGGTATTCGAGTTGCTTCGATGTCAAATGTGGATTCCATACCTTCCCTAATCGGTGTTCTCATATTTCTATGGGAGTGCTAGTCCTTCTTAATCATCAAGATGGTCATGTTAAATTCTTTCTTTCAACCGGTGTCCATTTCATTCATCCCAAGTTGTCTTTGTTTTCCCCACCCTCCCACCCTTCTTCTTCTTGGAGCCAGAGATTCTCAAATGAAATATCCATTTTATTCATGTGATGTTTCTTCATTCTTTCCTTCAATGTTCTTATCCGGTGAATTATCGTGAAGATGCTCAAGAGCTTCAAGTTCATCATTCTTTTGTTCTCTAATTCTATCGGTGGATGTAATTCAAGAATTCGGTGTTGATCTTATCCTTTTCCTCTTTTCACAATGCTTTCTTATTCCGGTGCATCAATTAATCATTCTCATCTTGCTATTCATATCCGGAGTGTTCAAGATATCTCAGAAGATTCATAATTCCATTCTTAATCATTTCAAGCTATTTTTGAGGATTGTTATCTTACTCAAGCCATTTAATTTAACCGGTGCTATATCTCTTAAGCAATCTTTTCCAACGGTGATTTCTTTGAGTGGGCCCTAACCCACAGGTCTTTTCCCAGGATCTTAACTGACTCTTCTTTTCCGGAGTTATTTTGAAATTCCTTTCAAGTGTGACGTAAGAATGATCCCCATCAGTCATATACCTTCCCCAAGATCGTTTTCAAATTCTTGTTCATCATTGGTTCAACCTTTTAATTCTCCATTCCGGAGTGCTCAACAATTCTTCATGGCATTTCTCGTCTTCATTCTCAACATTTGAAGACCGGAGAAGTGTTTCTCTTAAATCTTGGCCCGTTCTCTTGAAGATTCGTGGTTCTAGCTTCATGTCATCCTCATTATTGTTCGGAATTCTTTTATAACCATCCGAAGCATTTCATGAATTTTTTTCTTTGTGATCCTCCGAAGGCCATCATTTCAGAAGATTCTTCGTTCTCAGTTTTCAACTTCGTTCTTCAAATATTCTTCTTTGATGTCTCTTCGTTCGTCTCCATATTTTACGGTGGTTCTTTCAAGATTACCCTTCCGTTGTTATCGTTTTAATTCACTCGTTCTTTCACAATCCTACCGGTGGTTCGTTGAAGATTTATCCGAGCTTGTGCGAGATCTCTCTTTAATTCTTTTCAACGAGAATAAGTGGTACGCCAAATCCTTTGGTTGTCATCAATTTAAATTGGTGAAGGATATGCATCACATAATTCTTATTCTTATTCCTTCAAGGTGATTTAATTTTTTTGTCAGGAGCTTGTTCATCATATCATATCCTTGGTTCTAAATTCTTCATATTGTTTTCCGGAGTTCCAAGTTATTTCAATTATCATTTCAAGTTCCATCTAATTCATCGCAGGCCTTGAATCTTATTCTTTTCATCTTTCACTTCTTATGCTTTCAATACCGGAGTTCTTCATGGTGGTTCATCATGTTTTAATTCATCCTCGAAGTTTTCATCAAGATTCTTGTTGGAGCTTAAGCATTCTTCATCATGCATTCCAATTGCATTCTTTCTACCTTATCTTTTCAGATGGTGTTATGTCATTCTTGACAATTCCTTCATGTTTCATGATTCACGAGTTATCAAGAATGAGATATTTAAACCATCTTTTTCTTTGTTCAGGAGATGTTTTCAACCCTTCATTTATTTGTTGGAGTGATTTGGGTTATATTTTCACCTAAAAGCTTTCCCTAAGGATTGTTGCTAATTATGGTGCTTGTAAATAACCCAAGTTCTTCATTTTCATTCCGGTGAATAAGTTTATCGTCTCCTTGTTGATCTCAACCCATTCAATTGTTTTCCGTCAGTGGCTGGTTGTCACCTCATAATTTTGAGATGTTTTCCATAAGCCCACATCGAGCTTATTCTTTTCGTTGTTGAATTTCCAACAACTCCGTTCAACCCTTCTTTGTGAGGATTTCTAAATTCATTTTGAGAGAAGGTGTCTTTTTCTTCTCCGTTCAATTCTTCATTGAATTATATGCTATTCTTTCATTCCGGAGGCATTGTGGTGTTGCTCTCTCCAAACCATCATCTCGTTTTTATCAAGATCATATATTGCCTTGCTTATCACTTAACCGGAGTGTTGTGTCCTCCATTCTAATTCTCCAATCTTATCTAGTTTTTGCCTATCTTTTTAACCGGAGTGCTGTCTGAATCCTTTCTTACCCCTTGTGCCATTCTTTCAATTGTTTCGGAGGCAATATGCTGTTGATTTCTTCAAGTATCATCCATCTTCTCAAGTTCTTGTTAATTCCTTCCATTTTCAAACGGAGTGCTGTCCAAATTCTGTCATTCTTTTTCCTTGGCTATACCGTTGCGGTTTCTTATTCTTTTGATCCGTGAGCTCTTGTTTCATGTCTTTCAACCTACAAGGTTCTCATAAGGCTCCTTGTTCCTCTTTTCCAACGGAGTGTTTCATCTTCGTTCATCTCCGTTGCATTCTTCTTTCAATTTGTTCAACCTCTCAAGGTTCGTGGTTTCACTCGTCTGTCAAAGAAGCAACTTTGTTTTACCTCTTCCTCTTCCGTTTTACCCGGCGATATCTCTAGGATCTCGGGTCGAGATCCTCTGTTAGTGTGGGAGAGTTGTGACGCCCGAGACCGACGTCCCAGAAGATTCCAGAAGATTCCAGATGTTCCGGGTTGCCCGTGTGTTTCTTTTGCTTGTGTTATTTATTTTTTGCATTGCATCATGTCATATTTATTTTTGCATCTCAACCTAAATAAATTGTGTGGACCTTCGGTCCATTTAAATCGAGGGAAGGTGTCTTCTCTTTATAACATATAAAAGCCTCCTAATATTTAGGGAGCTATATTATAAATATTCCATTCGTTGGAATTAACCCAACACACTTGCATATGTTCCATACAACACCCATCCTTCTTCTTCTTCTTCCTCTTATTCTTTTACTTCGTCATGCAAGTGAGTTCTTCGCTACCTCCTTTAATGTTCATTCTTTTCCTAAAAATTCTAGACCATGCCATATGCCCCTCCTCCAAATTTCACCCTTTTCAGATATGCTCTGGTCAGATTCAAAAATGGCTCTAGTTTGAACTAAATTCAAACTTGAATTATTTTTTCTATCTATAAATAATGCCAGAGTATTTTATTTAAATGGGGAATAATCCCAGGAGTCCAGAAGTATTGTTACTTCTTTCATTTTCTTCCCGTGAACCCCTGGATTTTTCCCGTCTTATATTCTGTGGTTTGGTTAATTGCAGAAATATTTTTTAAAACGGGAAGGCCGCCAGCCTCTTTAGGTCTGGGCTCCCTCAGGCCTTCTCAGCCAGGCCCAGCCTCAGCCTTCCTCTCCCTCCGGCCCAGGCCTTCTTCCCTCCTCCTTCCCAGCCGGCCCACTAGGCCACTCCAGAGGCCAGCGCTGCACCGAACCCTAGCTCGTCCGCAGCCTCCTCGCTCGTTCCTCGACTCCGCTCGAGCGCCGCCACCCTCTCGACCCCGCACTTCTTTCCCCTCGCTCGCCCGAACCCCCCTCGTCCCGATCCCCTTTTTCTCCCTCCTTCGATCTCTTCCTCTGGCCTCGATCCATCGCCCTCTTGAGCTCCATCGCCCCTCCTCTGGCCCGGTCGACCAGGAGCCCGTCCTCCTTCCGCTGGATCCCGCGCCTCCCGTCGCCATGGCCGCGCCATCTCGCGCGCGCCCGCCAGGAAGCCGCCTCCCTGGCCTCCTTCTTCACCAGGCGCAGCGGCCCGGTCCCCCGACGTCCTTCCTCCGGCGCCAGGTCGCCCGCGAGGCCGTGCGTCCTCGAGCCGCCCTCCCGTCGGTCGGCGAGCAGCCGCTGCCCGAGCACCTCCTTCACCACGCCGCGCGCCCCGATCCAGGCCGTTCTTCGTCGCTAGCAGCACGCCCGGCCTCCTCTGCGTCCAGGCCGCGACCTCCCTCCGGCCAGGAGCGAGCGCCTCGCCTCCTCTTTTCCCTCGAGAGCTTCCAGCCCCGTCCAGCGTCGCGACCCCTGCTGCCTCTTCCTCCCCACAGGATCGCCAAGGCCGCACCCTCGTCCCGAGCAGCGCCGCGGCCGCCCGTCCTTCGTCGCCAAGTGCCGCCGTCGGGCCAGGCCCGAGGCCTCCCTCTCCAGCGCCTCGCGGCCGCCCCTTCCGTCCTCAGGCCGCTCGCCGACCCTGCACATCGTGCCGGGCAGAGGCCCCGTCCTCAAGCTGTCGTCCGCGCCGTGGCTCCCTCCCTGTTCGCCCCGAACAGCTCCACCTCGAGCGCCGCAGCGCCGTGTAACCCTTTTTCCTTTTTGTTTTTTTGTTGTTTTGTTGTTTCTGTTACTGTTGATGTTTTTTTCTCAAGTAACCACGGAACAGCAAGTACCTTCGCCGAGTACGACTACACATGATGACCGTTAAGTTCGACTACATGGTCGCCACGAGTACCCCTACGGCCCCGACAAGTACCACGACGATCGAACGGCTACGAAACGTGAACGACTACGTCGCCGAAGACCCTCAAGTACAACTACGGAACTAGTACCCCTACCGATGTCCGTGAACAACTACCGCCGTCGTGGAACCGGCAAGAACGAACGGAACGAGTACATCTACCGTCGCCCGAGTACAACTACTTCCCTCTACGGAACGGCTACTTCCTCTTCGGGAAACGTGAACCACTACTTCCTCTACTTCCACTACGTCCCTCGACGTCTCGAACCGCCCCGAAATGCACGCTTCGAAGGTATACCGAAACGACCCCGTGGATGACTCGTGGAATGTTTGTTGTGTTGTATGTAATGTTTCCCGTGTGTGCACCGTGTCTGTTTCATCCCTTTTGTCATGTTCCTCGGTTGCCTCGTCACCGACTCGTGGGAACCCGGTAACGGGATCGCCCCACCTTTCATCTCGTTTGACTCACCCACGCCATCTACCTTTTGCATCGGTCTCTCAACGAGATACCGGAACCGATATGATGCGTTGCATCATTTTCGGATCGTTGCCGTGGCACCCTTTTCTTCCACCACGGTGACAATACTTCTTATCTCTTTTAAGTCAACCTTTTAATAATTGCATAAACTTGATCATGTCATCCGCATCATGTTAACAACACTAAATGCTTAATTGTTGTTGCTTTAATAATTACTAAACATGCTCATGAGGATTTTCCGGACATGTTGTTGTTCTTTTCCGGCCTCATTTAAAATGTCTAAATAGTGTAGTTTCTTTTTGCTTCACCTCTTGCCATGCTAACAAACATTTAATCTTGTCTTGTAAATAACTAGAGTCAATTAAATAATTAAAATGTGGTGTTTCATCAATATGCAACTCGTTGCATATTGATCTCCACTTAACTTGTAGTTTTGTTTGTGCACTTTGCCATGCCTTGCATATTTAAACCGGACATGCATCATACTTGTTTGTGCATCGTATGCCATGTTTATGATGTGTGTGTTTACCGTGTTGTTTCTTTCTTTCCGGTTTGCTTCTCTTGATAGCTTCGGTTTCGTTCCGGAGTTGTGAGGTTTCTCTCGTCACTGTTGCTCCGTCTACTTCATGGATCCGTTCTTCTTCCTTGTGGAATTCCAGGCAAGATGACCGAACCCGGATACCATTACTATCTTTGCCTATTGCTAGAGTATCGCTCTATAGTTTTGCCTCGATGCCCATGTTTTCCTGTCAGCCTCCTATTGTAACCATGAACCTGTTTAACCACCCTACCTATGCAAACCGTTGCTTGGCTAAGTACGCTTCGCTCAGCCCCCTCTTATAGCGTTGTTAGTTGCAGGTGAAGATTGAAGATGCTTGCTTCATGTTGAAGTTTGGTTGGGTTATATCACACTATATAAATGCTCAAAATGAAATCATCTATATATTGGCAAGGGTGGAAGGCTAAGCCTTTTGCTTGGTGATTTGTTCCACTCATGCCGTTAGGAACCGTATAAACCGGTGTTATGTTCCTTGATTATGCGTTCCTAACACGGTTGGGGTGTATGGGACCCCCTTGATAAACCGCTAAGTGCTAAGTCTTTTCCAGCAAGTCCCAACATTGGTACTATTCGCCTAATAACTAATAAAACATGCATAAGGGTCTTGCAAACCCTCTTTCTTAATTCAACCCCCCGGGCCAGTGCTCCACATGAGTGTTGGTCCAAACTAGAGTCGTGTGCGGGGCCCCCCTTGGCAACTTGGGTATTTCGGCCACTGTACGCTGTGCTCATCCGGTCGTGGCCTGAGACTAGATACGCGCGGCTACTATCAGGGTGTCGGCACGCCGGGAGGATTTGCTGGATTAGCCTTACCTTAGTTCGGTTTAACTTGAGCACGGGATTCCGAGAATACTCGGGTCTTCCCACCTATGGAGTTGCGACTCCGCGGATCGTGGGCTTCTAATGGGTCAAGTTGGAACACCCCTGCAGGGTTTGAATTTTCGAAAGCCGTGCCCGCGGTTATGTGGCAGATGGGAGCTTGTTAATTCCGGTTGTAGATAACTTGACACAATGTTTCAATACACTACCAGCGTGTGTACCGTGACTGTCAATTTCCAAATAGGGATTCGGGAGTTGAACACGGTGGGGTTATGTTTGACCGGCTTTAGCTAGGATCACTTCGTGATCATCTCTCGACCGAGGCACTTCTCTTCTCGCTCTCTTTTACGTAAGTTAGTGCTAGTTGCTGCTGCAGACTCTTGTTGTTCCTTCACCTCTCGTTCTTTCTTCAGCCTTGTCCTCACCCAAGGCTTAAATAGTCGTGTTACCCGGGAACGGGATTGCTGAGTCCTCTGTGGCTCACAGTTACTTCACCACACCAGATGCAGGTTCAGCCGAGCTTGATGCAGGAGCTGGTTCAAGTTCTTCACTGGGAGCTCGATGAAGAGTGTGGCCGTTTGCTTGTGACGTTTCGATGTTCAGTAGTGGTTTCTACTAGGATTCGATCCTGACCTGTGGCTTTATGTTGTTTTGGTATCTTTCTTTTGGATCTTCACCCGTAGTCGGGTTGTGATGTTTTGAATGATGTTTTGCTCATGTAATGTATTGTGTGAAGTGGCGAGTGTAAGCCAACTATCTTCTTTTGCAATTTAATCCCTCTTTTACATGAGTCGTGCAAAGATACCAAACTTGAGATCATTCTAGGATGGGCTTATACCTTTAAGTCGTGCCTCGACACGTAGGAGGTATAGTCCCATCCTGGGCATTACACAACCACAATACACGAAAGTGTCACTGGCTCACAAGGATTGCGAGGGGAGAAGCTCTGCCTCCGCCGCCTGCTGGACAGCCGGCTCCGCCTCCTAATCCGCCGGCTGCTCGTCCTGGTGGCCAGATCCAGGACGAATTCCTAGAAGAAAAAGGAGCCTATGTTGTCTTCACCAGCCAGACGGATGATAGGCATAGCCGGCGCCAGCAGCGCAGAGAAGTCAACACTGTTGCCGTCAAGAGCCCAGAATTCATGCACTGGTCTGAAAGGCCTGTCAGCTGGAGCCGAGAGGATCACCCGGCTGTCATGCCATCTCCAGGGGCCTATGACTTGGTCCTGGATGCCACTCTCTCCACTAACAGGCGAGCCTGCCGTTTCTCCCGAGCCCTGGTAGACGGCGGCAGCAGCATCAACATCATGTACCGAGACACCATGGAGAAGTTGGGCATCAAAGAGAAGCAGCTTCAGCCTACCAGGACCGTGTTCCATGGCATTGTGCCAGGCCTCTCTTGTTCACCAATCGGCAAGGCCAGGGTCGATGTCCTGTTTGGTGACAAGACGCACTTCCGAAGGGAGCCGGTCTGGTTTGAAGTGGTAAATCTGGAAAGTCCCTATCACGTGATCTTGGGCCGGCCCACTCTTGCAAAGTTCATGGCAGTCCCCCATTATGCCTACCTCAAGATGAAGATGCCTGGTCCCAAGGGAATAATCACCATAGCCGGGGACTACAAGAAGTCCATTACATGCGCAACGGCCAGCAGTCGCCTGGCAGAAACCCTTGTTGTGGCTGAGGAAAAGCGCCGTCTGGAGCGACTGGTGGCAATGGCTGGCGAGCAGCCGGCCATACCAGCCGATCCCAAGGAGGCGGAGCCGCAAGGCTCGTTTCAGCCCTCCAAGGATACAAAGAAGATTGCCTTGGACCCGTCTCACCCGGAGCGATTTGCTGTCATAGGGTCAAGCCTAGACAACAAATAGGAAAGCGAGCTCGTCGATTTCCTCCGTGAGAATCGGGACATCTTTGCATGGTCCCCCAAGGACATGCCTGGTGTCCTGACGGATTTCGCCGAGCACAAGCTACACGTGAAAGAAGACGCAAAGCCTGTCAGGCAGCCGCTTCGCCGCCTGTCAGAAGAGAAGAGAACAGTCGTTGGGGAGGAAGTCGCCCGCCTGCTAGCAGCCGGCTTCATCATGGAAGTCTTTTATCCCGAGTGGCTAGCGAATCCAGTCCTGGTGCTGAAGAAGAACAATAAATGGTGCATGTGCATCGATTACACCAGCCTGAACAAAGCTTGTCCTAAAGATCCATTTGCTCTGCCACGAATAGATCAAGTGATTGACTCCACGGCCGGATGCGAGCTGCTGTCTTTCCTTGATGCTTATTCGGGGTACCACCAAATCAAGCTTGATCCAGCTGACCGTCTGAAGACTGCCTTCATGCCGTTTGGGGCCTTCTGCTACCTGACCATGACATTCGGCTTGAGAAATGCCGGCGCCACCTTTCAGCGTTGCATGCAGAAATGTCTCCTCAAGCAGCTTGGCAGGAATGCCCACGTTTACGTGGACGATATTGTGGTGAAGACGGAGAAGAGAGGAACCCTTTTGGAGGATCTCCAAGAAACATTTGAGAACCTGCGCCGCTTTCGGATTAAGCTAAACCCAGAGAAATGCGTCTTCGGGGTACCAGCAGGCCAGCTCCTTGGCTTCCTGGTATCCGAGCGCGGCATTGAGTGCATGTCAGGACCTTGATCCTAAGTCACACAGGTCTAGCCTGTAACACATCATATCACTTTGCGGCCTCACGCACGGTATCCCCACGGGTGCCACCTTACCTGACCTGGGACCGTTTATGCATTTTGGCACACGTATATGGTAGTGTCGCTAGCATCCATATGACAGAGAACCCGGGCCGACATGACCAGTTATAAACCAAAAGTGGCACTAAATTACAAAGACATGCATACATGACCCAGCAACAAACGTGTCGGTCATCAACGTATGAACCCAAGTCGTAGCAAGCTACAAGGACTTAAAGGAACAACGCGTGACATTTCCCCTAAGGGACAGACACAGGAACGAAGAAGGACACATGCCGGCCAGCCTAAGTCTTCCGGAGCAGTAGCAAGCTACCAAGGCTCAGTGGAAGCACTAGGAGACATTTCCCTGTAAGATAGGCTACCAAGGGTAAACAACTAGGTGTCGGATCCCACACATAGCAATACACATTACACGTACGCATAACATGCAAGTATGTGCTGTACAACATGGCATCACAACATAACTCAACAACTCATATAGATAAAGGCCCAGAAGAGCCATCATAGCATTTATTACAAACAAAGGTCATATGACCCAACATACAGAGCATACAGGCAACGGAAGCATAACATGTCTGAGTACAGACAACTACAAATGAAAAAGACTGAGAAGCCCGACTATCTACAAGACCCTCCCAAGGGTACAAGATCGTAGCTGAGGTAACAAGCTAAATGTCGAAGTCCACGTGGAACCACTAGTGAGACTGGAGTCTCTCTGCAAAAACATAAATTAAGCAAACGTGAGTACAAAGGTACTTAGCAAGACTTACATCAGAACTAACTAAATATGCATCAGTATCAACAAAGGGGGTGGTGGAGTTTGACTGCAGCAAGCCAGCTTTGACTCAGTGGCTATCCTAAACTACGACTGCAAGTAACTCTTTTGAGGTGGCGCACACGAGTCCACTCATTCACCAATCAATACACCACTATGGATCCGCTCTCGTCTCCCTACAAGAAGGCCATCCATAGCACTCACGCTTATCTTGCGCGTTTTAGAGTATCCACTTTCACTTGTCTATGAACTGTAAAGGTAACCCAGAAGTCCATTACCGCGGACACGGCTATTCGAATAGATCATATATAACCCTGCAGGGGTGTACTTCTTCACACACACTCTCACTACTTACCACCGTTTACACGACATGTACTCGGCAACCTTCAAGCGGAGGCCCAGCGAGGGTGTCGGCCATGACCTGACTAACCACACAAGTCTCTAGTCCAGGTTTATCGCCTATTTGGGTTCCATCCGTGGGGAGATCCGGCCGGGGTGTCGCTCACAGCCCCAAACGATGTGTACAGGGTTCCCGAGTCACCAAATGGGCGCCCGGTACACCGTGCCACGTACCTGCTGCGTCACAGCCCACCCCGAGGGTCAGCGCTGCGCACGACCTCCAGTAAACTACAAACACCAGAAACTAGTTGCAACTCCTGGACAGAGGACAAGGGCAGTTAATAAGTCGAGAGAGCTTGGAGCGCCCGGAGCCCAATGTGTGGTAGTAGCTGTTCATGGATCAACCAACACAGAACTCAGTTCCTGAGGACGTCTGCAATGAGACAACCCACCATGTACTCCTACATGGCCTCTCATCACTACCTTTACCAAATCATGTTCATACACTTAGCTCTCAATAGTAGGACATGTTCACCACATTCCAATTCATCCCCGATGAATCAGACCTGACACAACTCTAAGCAATAGCAGGCATAACCAGAAAGCATGAATGAGTAGGCACAACATGGCTCAAACAACTCCTACTCATACTAGTGGGTTTCAACTATTTACTGTGGCAATGATAGGTCATGCAGTGGAAAGGGGTTCAACTACCGCAGCAGGTAATAGTTGAAGCGTTGTTGTCCCAATGCAGTAAAAGAGAGCAAGAGCGAGAGAGTGGGATTGTATCGGAATGCTCAATGGGGTTTTGCTTGCCTGGCACTTCTGAAGATAACATTGGGTCTTCATCGGTGTCATCGATCACATCGTCGGAACCACGTCTATCGAGAGGGGACAAAAACCGGCAACACAGCGAAAACACAATCAATGCAATGCGACAATATGATGCATGATCATGACATGGCAGTATGTTGTTGATTGAGCTAATACAACTAGCAACCATATTAAATGAAGTTGGTTTGAACCAAAGGTTCGAATTCAAACTCCATATGTGATTATTTAATTGTCATTTAATTGATTTGACCTGATCAGCAGGTTTAACTTGTTCAAACATGCATGAAAAAGCCATAAACAGATTCCTCATATATTTTTGATCATTTTTCATGTATAAATTATTTTCATCTGAGCTACGGTTGATTTTATATGATTTTTAGAAGTTTTGAATATTTTCTGAAATAAATAAATCATTTCTGATTTATTTAAAATTCCAGAAAACACTTATTGCGTCAGCATGATGTCTATGTGATGTCAGCAAGTCAACAGGGGCTGGTTCAGGTCAAACCTGATGTGTGGGGTCCACACGTCAATGACTCTGCTAAATAACAGGGTTAATTAGCACTAATTAAATTCTAAACTAAACTTAGACAGGGCAGGGCCCACACGCTAGTGACTAACTAACTAATCTAATAATTAATACTAAACTAGGTTAATTAACAAGGCGGCCCCACTTGTCATTGGCCCAAGGGGCGGCTGTTAGTGGTCAAACAGGTCAAACCGACCGGCGGTTAGCCGCCGGCGGCGACAGGCGCGACGGAGGGGCTCGGAAAATGCCCTCCGACGACCAAATCAACGGCTGAGCCCATCTACGAGTAGCTGGAGCTCGCGCGCGTCGGTTGGTGCCCTCAGCTTCGCCGGAGGTGGCCTAAAGTGACGGCGGCGACCTCAGACGCGGCGGCCGGCGTTCGGATGATGATGGAAACGGCGCTATGGACCACTCCAGGAGCAACGGGTGGCCCAGTCCGATGCGCGGGAGTGCAAGGCATGCAGTGGCGAGCTCGGACGCAAGCTACAGTGGCTGTGGCCACGGCGGTGTCTTGGCCGGTGGAGCCGAGCTCACGGCTCCAATGGAAACGGCGGCTACAAGGTGCAAACGAGCAAGGGGGAAGAGGGGATCGAAGGAGAAGCTCACGGCGAGTGCAGCGGTGGCCTCGGCGAGCTTGGGAAGCAACGGAGCGAGAGCATAGTCGCCGGCGATCTCGGTGGACCGAGGTTGAAGAAGACGAGGACGGCGGCGTTTCTGGGCTTCCAGCGTCGCTTGACATGGGGAGGAGGTCGAGGACGAGGTAGCCGAGCTACTGGGCATGTCGAGAGGTCGAGGGGGAGGCTCTGGGTGCGGCAACGGCGAGCGGCGGTGACGGTGGCGCTCGACCACGAGGCGCGGAGCGAGAGAGAGGAGGGGATGAGGACGGGGGAGTGGCGAGAGGGTTCGAGGCGTTGCGTGGCGTCTCCAGGGCATCGAGAGGGAAGCGGCAAGCAGGAGGTGGCCGAGGCACGTGTGCGCGCACGGCGGCCACACGCCTCGCGTCCTTTTGGCGCAAGGTAGGCGATGACTGGCACTGTGGGCCAGATGGGATGCATAGTGCTGGGCCGGCTCTGGTGCAGGTAAGCAGCCCAGGTGAGCTCTTCTCTCTCTCTCTTTTCTAATTCTTTGTGTTTTCTATTATTTCTGCAGGTTTGTGGCTTTTCTAAAAATGCTTAGGCACTTTCAAAAATCACCAAACTACTCATGCCCACTGTTTAGCATATAACCAACATGGAACATTTTAGTTTAGGATTATTTGGACATTTAGAATAATTAGTAGCATTTAAATGCCCAAATGCAAATACTTTAAGATTTAATTCAAAAATCCAGAATGGTCCTAGAAATATGTGCAACATTTTTGGCAGAGGTTTTTAATCAATCCAAAAATGATGAACTTTTCCAAAGGGCATTTTGGGTTCATTGAAAAAGATTTTAATTGGACCCTAGATGAATTCATTTGGTGCTAGGGTTTGAACATCCCCATTTCCAGTTTCTGAGAAAATTTAAACATGATGCAACAGGCAAGTGCTATCCTATTGCAAGGTGAAGCTGGGGATGTGACAGTGCAACCCCGCAAAGATCAAAGCCATTGAGAGGATGGAACGACCGACCCGTGTGCGAGATGTCCAGAGATTCACGGGGTGCCTGGCATCTCTGAGCCGCTTCATCAGCCGACTGGGAGAAAAGACACTCCCCCTGTACCAACTGATGAAGAAGACCACTTGCTTCGAGTGGAACGACCAGGCGGACGAAGCTTTCCAGCAGCTCAAGCGACTGCTGTCCACCCCGCCTGTCCTGGCGGCGCCAGCAGACAAGGAACCCATGTTCCTTTACATAGCCACCACCAGCCGGGTGGTCAGCACTGTCATTGTGGTCGAGCACCCAGAAGACGGCAGAGCCTTGCCCGTCTAGAGGCCCGTCTACTACTTGAGCGAAGTGCTATCAGCGTCCAAGCAGAACTACCCCCATTACCAGAAGATGTGCTACGGCGTGTACTTCACCGCCAAGAAACTCAAGCAGTACTTCCAAGAGCATTTTGTCACGGTCGTCTGCACAGCCGCGCTTGCTGAAATCATGGGGAACATAGATGCCTCAGGAAGAGTGGCCAAGTGGGCCATTGAGCTGGCCCCCTTCAGCATCTTTTACCAGCCGCGCACCACCATCAAATCGCAAGCGTTGGCCGACTTCTTCGTCGATTGGGCTGAAACCCAGTACCTGCCGCCTGTGCCAGACTCAACCCATTGGCGGATGCACTTTGACGGGTCAAAGATGCGCACCGGCCTGGGAGCCGGCGTCGTCCTCACCTCCCCCAAAGGCGATAAGCTCAAGTATACCCTGTAGATCCACTTTGCCGCCTCCAACAACGTGGCTAGATATGAGGCACTTATCCACGGGTTTCGGATGGCCAAGGAGATTGGCATCCGCCAAGTGCTGTGCTACGGCGACTCAGACTTGGTTGTCCAGCAGTCTTCTGGGGACTGGGACGCCAAGGACGCAAACATGGCAAGCTATCGCTTCCTTGTCCAGCAGATCTGTGGACACTTCGATGGCTGCGAGTTCCTCCATGTGCCACGAGCTGATAACATGCAAGCGGAAACCTTGGCACGAATCGGCTCCATCCGCCAAGCAATACCAGCCAGCGTATCTCTCCAATGCCTGCGCAAACCGGCTATCAAGCCTTCACAAGAGTTGGAGTCAATCTTCATACCAGCCGACCCCGAGGCACGCGGCCTCGCGGTTTCGGCTGCTGGCCCAGAGACTGCCCCAGCAGGCGGCCACGACACTCCAACTCCAACAGACGGACCACCCATAGCCGCGCCAGCTCCTGGCCCGGGGACTGCTCCGGCAGACGGCCAGGAGGCGCCGGCTCCAGCAGACAGCTCGGGGACTTTGGATACACAACAGGCGGCTCAGCCTAGCCCTCCACCTCCCAGCCCAACCACCGTGGTCTCTCTGGCCGAAGCAACTGGAGTCTCAGTGCCGTCTTGGGCAGAGCCAATCCTCACATTCCTGCTCAAAGGAGAGCTGCCAACAGAAGAAACTTCGGCACGACAAAATTCAACACCGAGCCTCAGCTTACACCATTGTCAACAAAGAGCTCGTCAGACGAAGTGCGATGGGCGTCTTCCAGCGCTGTGTAGAAGCAACAATAGGGCTGGCCATCCTGAAGGACATTCACCAAGGGGAATGCGGCCACCACGCCGCCTCAAGATCTCTCGTAGCCAAAGCTTTCCGCCACGGTTTCTTCTGGCCGACTGCTTTGGACGACGCCAAAGATTTGGTGAGAAAGTGCAACGGCTGCCAACGTTTCAGCTCCAAGCAACACTTGCCAGCTTCTGCACTCAAGACTATTCCGATCACTTGGCCATTTGGCGTCTGGGGTCTGGATATGGTAGGACCTTTCAAGACTGCCAGAGGAGGCCTGACACACTTGCTCGTGGCAATAGATAAATTCACCAACTGGATCGAAGCCAAGCCAATCAAGAAACTCAATGGCCCAACTGCTATGACATTCATTGCAGACATCACAGTCCGGTATGGTGTACCGCACAGCATCATCACCGACAACGGCACAAATTTTGCCAAAGGCGCACTTGCCCGTTTCTGTGCAACTCAGAGCATCCGGCTGGACCTAGCGTCCGTTGCCCACCCACAGTCTAACGGCCAAGTCGAGCGCGCCAATGGCCTCATCCTATCAGGCATCAAGCCTCGGCTAGTCGAACCTTTGGAGCGGTCGGCCGGCTGCTGGATCAAAGAACTGCTGTCTGTCCTGTGGAGCCTCAGAACCACTCCGAAAAAATCCACCGGCTTCACCCCTTTCTTCCTCGTCTATGGGGCCGAGGCCGTCATCCCAATGGATGTTGAGTTTGACTTGCCTCGCGTCACCATGTATACGGAAGCTGAAGCCAAAGAAGCACGCGAAGACGGCGTGGACTTGCTGGAGGAGGCCCGGCTGGTAGCACTCAGCCGCTCCACCATCTACCAGCAGGGTCTCCGCCGCTATCACAGCCGGCGAGTGAAGCCACGCTCCTTCCGTGAGGGAGACCTTGTGCTCTGGCTGATCCAGCGAACAGCCGGCCAGCACAAGCTCTCGGCTCCTTGGGAAGGACCGTTCATCATCAGCAAGGTACTGGGCAACGATGCCTACTACCTCATCGATGCCCAGAAGCCAAGAGCGCGCAAGAGAGACGACTCAGGCAAGGAGTCGAAGCGCCCATGGAACGCAAACCTTCTTCATCGCTTTTATAGCTGAAAGACAGTATGTGTCGTGCTATCTAAATTTATTTTGAGAATCAGTGGGAACCCCGAGGAGTTCTCGGGGACTGCCCAACCCTTTATCTATATGATAAGAATTATGCCTGTGAACGATTGTTGTTCACTCCTTTGTCCGGCACCGGAGCCTACCAGACGGCCCGGGGACTGGCCGCCTAGCCCTATGTCTAGGGAATTATCCTTAAAAAGTCACACAAGTAATGTGATGGCACCCAAGCCCTCTCCTGCATCAAGTCACAGACTCGCAGAACGCGGCTGTCCGGCTGGCAGGAGCCAAAGGCAAGAAGTGGTGCCCACATGAAAAATGGCTAAGGAAAAAAGACATAGGGCCAGCCGGCCCTGAAAACTAACAGCCGGCTGCCAAGCAGCCGACCAGCCAGTTCTAGTCTTGGCCAGACCGTCTTCCAGAAGGCGAGATACTTGCCCACCCCGAAAATAGCCAAGTCCCTGACCCAGCCACAGAACCACAGAGTGGCTGTATGGCTGGCAAGACGGCAGTTCAAGGAGTCGGCAAGGAGAAAATCGCCACAAGGAAACTAGGGCAAGGCTAATCCTAGGACTCGGCACAATTGCAAAAAAAAGATGCAGCATTTAAAAGGAATATTTACATCCAAAAGGCCTTAAGAGCCGCCTTGCAGCAATAACTTACTAAATACACCCAGCGGGTGGAATTGTTCGAATTAACCCTACGAGTCTTACAGAAAAGTAGAAGATGCAAACAAGAAAAACTTAAGGAGCAGCAGGCTGGGCAGGTGGCACGACGGAGCCGGCTTTTGGGGAGGCCGCCTGGTGGGTCTCGATCTGGCCGTCTCCTGCAGCAGGCGGGACCGTCACTCCCGGTCCGCTTGTTGAGGACTGGTCAGGCTGGCGACTGGCTGTCGGGTCCGCCTCCTAGGAGCTGGTCTCCTCGTCGCTGCCTTCCTCTTCTTCATCACCTTCGCTGGAGGTGATCTCCTCGTCCGGCTCCTCCGACGCCGCCAAGTCCAGCCCAAAGTTACGAGGCGGCACCACATGGCCCCTGTCATCCAACTCCGGGATGAAGAGGGAGGTGTCGGCGTATTCGGCAAGGGCGGCAGCACGTTGGACAAGCTCCTTCTGCTCGGCAGCCAGCTCCGGCTGGGCCTCCACGTGGAAGGTCTCCAGCTGCTAAAGGCTCAGGCCAGGATACCAGCTCTTGGCGAACTCCAGGGCGGTCTGCGCGCCAGCCCTTGCTGAGGAGCCCTTCCAGGCCTCGAAGCACTGGCCGGCCGCCTCCAGCCAGGCGGCCGTCCGGTTGGGGGTGCGAAGCATGGGCACACCTGGCCAGAGGGCGGCTAGGACTTGGGCGCCGGCACGCTGCAGCCGGCGAAGAAGACGGCGGACTGGTAGAAGACGCACCCGAATGGCAAGAAGCTCCTCGGCCGGGGTCCTGGGCGCGTTGGGTGCGATTGCCCGGCCCGCCTGGCGCCTCGCAGCACGCTCGGCCTTGATGGCCTGGGTGGCGGCCACTGAGTAGCCCGGGAAGAACTCTGCCAAGACTAGAACAAGGATCAGAAGAAAAGAAAGATGGCTGCTGCAAACGGCGAAAACAAAATAAGAGGGTAGACGTCTCACCGTCGACCATGTCTCCAATGGCTACATAGCCGTCTTGGAGAGCCGCCTCCTTCTCGGCCCAATTCGAGCTCTCAGTCTCGAATTCGGCCCGCAGAAGGGACTCAGCATCACACAGCTTGCCGAGCTCGGTCTTGTGAGCCGCCGCCTGGTCCGCCAGCTCCTTGGCCAGGCGGTCGCGGTCCTGAGCAGCGAGACCACGCTCCCGCTCCTTAGCGGCCAGCTCCGTCTGGGCCTCGCCCAGCTGGTTGCGGAGGCCGGCTGCGACCGCTGGCAAGGAAGAAAGAAAAAGAACGAAGGTCAGCAGCAAAAAACATAACCTTGGAGTTCCAAGCCGCCTGCTCAGCAGCCGGCTCGGAACTCGGGGACTACACCCAGCAGGTGCGCTGACGCGCCCCCGCAGGGAGAAGAGAAGGCACTCACCTCGGTTGTCTGCCAAGGCAGCCTGCAGCTGCGCCAGCTCCTGGCGATGAGCGTTGTAGGAGGCCACGCGGAGGTTGTGGTACTCCTGCAACGAGAAGCAAGGTCAGATCAGGATGTACACTTTGGAGTTCCAAGCCACCTGCTCAGCAGCCGACTCGGAACTCGGGGACTACACCTAGTGGGTGCGCTGACGTGCCCCCACGGGAAAAATTGAAGGCATAAAAACAGAGGAAAACGAAACACACTTACCCGAACGGAGGACCGCGTGGCGATGAACTCCTGCATCGCCGTCTGCACGACGTTGCCCAAGGAGTTCATGCGGTCCAAGACGTCCCGCGACGCGACGATCCACGCGCCGCCTCCTCTAGATCTCCAGCTCGATGGCGCCGCGCTGGTCGCCTCGTTCTCCGGCGCGGGCGAGCTGGCCCCGCCGATCTCCACCTGCTGGGGCATAGAAGCCGCCCTCGCAAGTCGCCGGCGGGCTGGGCCTCGGGGGGCCGGTTGCGGGCCTGCCACCAGCACGCCCCCAACCGGCGGCACCTCCGTCCCCACCGGCCGGCTGCCTTGCTCCCCAGAAGGCGGCGCGGGGGGTGATGGCGGCGTCTCCAAGATGACGCATTCGTCTCCCCCATCGCCTGGAGCCGGCTGCTCGTCAGCAGCCGGCGCCTGGGCAGATGGCTCCTGAGACCTTGACGCCGGGCGAACAACGTGGCCCGCTGGCTACTGGGGGCCCTTTCCCCGCTCTCGGACGCGGGCGGCGTCTGCCTCGGCCTTCTTGGCGGCTTCGGCCTCCGCCTGGGCGGCGGCATCGGCCGCCGCTCGCTCACGCTCCGCGCGCGCCTCGCTGGCGTTCCTCTCTATCGCCTCCCAGAGCGCGGCGGCAGGATCCACGCGAGGGGGCACTGGAGGGGCATCTGGGCCTCCCACTACAGAGCCCGCTGGCACCCGCGAGGGGGAAAGCGGCGCGCTGCACGAACGTCCCGAAGAAACAAAGAATCAAGCAAGAGGGGATCAGCTGTGGAAAAAAGAATAAGACGCAAAGAAGGGGTGAAGGATACTTACCCAGACACGACCGGCCTGGCCTTGGGCTTCTTTGGCATGTTCGCCATGGCGGCCGCCTCCTGACGCCTCGTGGCGGTGGTTGACAGCCGAAGCTTCTTGGGTGGGGCACCAGTCGGCCCTGACGAGGACTGCCGTTTCCCATCACCGGCCGTGCCAGATGGCCCCGCCTGCTGGCTGGCCCGGACGGGTGCCTCCTCCATCCCCTCGTCATCATCCGGCCAGCTCTCGAGGCCGCCTTCTGGCAGGGCGCCCGACGGCTGGTCCCCGCCGCCCGTCACCTCTTCCTCCTCCATGGCGGCGGCGGCCCCACGATCGGGGTCGCTTGTATCGCTCTGGGAGCGATCCGACTCTAGGGGGCGGCCCAGTTGGTTGGAACCCGGCGCCGGCTGGCCTGGGAAGATCTGAACCAAGTATTAGTGAAAGGGCAACTAATCCCCGGGTGGTTTTGGTAATTAATAACAACATATATATCATTGAACTAATAGTTACTTGAGAATCATTTCAGAGAAGTTCGATGATATGGGTATGGAAATGTCTGAAGAAGTGGACCCCTCAAAATGCTAAGGCAAGCATTGGCAAAAGCTCAAGACTCCATTTTTGGTTTAGTGATCCAAGATCACATTGAGTCCATAGGAAAAGCCAATACTATTAAAAGGGGATGAGGTTGTGTTGATGATCTGGTTGCTCAAGTGCTTAGTGATTTAGCTCCTTCAACTATCAACAACTTTCACTACCAAACACACTCATAAGTAATCTCGGACAAACCGATTCTTCCAAGTCAGTCCCACCGAGATGAACCACCTCAGCTATTTTTCCAAACCCTAGATATTTCGGTCCATCCGATTTTGAGTTCGGTCTCACCGAAACTGGACTGCCAACCTTCTGTAACCGTTTGTCATCATTTCGGAATATCCGAGTTGGTATTTTCGGTCCCACCGATTCTGGCAAGTTCCTACCTTTGACTCATATCGGACACACCGAGATGGTATTTTCGGTCCCACCGAAAACCCCAACGTTCACTATATTTGAACTTTCGGTCTGACCGAGTTTTCACTTCGGTCTCACCGAGATTGCTCAATTATGTGTGTAACGGTTGGATTTTGTGTGGAGGCTATATATACCCCTCCACCCCCCTCTTCATTCGAAGAGAGAGCCATCAGAAAGTACTACCACTTCTACCTTACACTTTCTGAGAAGAGAACTACCTACCCTTGTGTTGAGATCAAGTCATTCCATTCCTACCATATGAAACTTGATTTCTAACCTTTCCAAGTTGCTTTCCACTCAATCCTTTCTTCCACCAAAGCCAAATCAGTGAGGAGAGTTGAGTGTTGGGGAGATTATCATTTGAAGCACAAGAGCAAGGAGTTCATCATCATCAACAACATCTATTACCTTTTGGAGGGTGGTGCCTCCTAGATTGGTTAGGTGTCGCTTGGGAGCCTCCGTCTTCGAGATGTGGAGTTGAACCAAGAAGTTTGTAAGGGCAAGGAGATCGCCTACTTCGTGAAGATCTACCCCGAGTAAGGCTAGTCCTCCGTGGGCGTAGGCCATGATGGAATAGACAAGGTTGCTTCTTCGTGGACCGTTCGTGGGTGGAGCCCTCCATGGACTCGCGCAGCCGTTACCCTCCGTGGGTTGAAGTCTCCATCAACGTGGATGTACGATAGCACCACCTATCGGAACCACGAGAAAAATCTCCGTGTCTCCAAATTGCGTTTGATCTTCTCCACCTCTCTTTACTACATGTGCAATTTACTTTCCGCTGCTTATACTCTAGAATTGCATGTGTAGGGTGATACTTGAATTGATCATAATTGTGAAACTGCCAAAAACTGTTCATGATCAAAAGGCATAATTTTTATATTGTCAAGTAGTCTAATCACCCCCCCTCTAGACATACTTTCGATCCTACAAGTGGTATCAGAGCTTTGGTCTCCATTGTTTTGGTTTCCATTGCATTGGACTCCATAAGCTTGGTTTCACAACCTAGGAGAGTATGGCGTCTAGTGAGGGTAATTATCGTAGAGGTCCTTACTTTGATGGTACAAATTTTGCTAGTTGGAAGCATAAAATGAAAATGCATATTCTTGGTCATAACCCAGCCGCATGGGGCATTATTTGTGTTGGTATGCAAGGTGAATTCTTCGAGGAAGGAAAAGTTCCGGATCGCGAAGCTACACCGGAAGAGTTGCGGATGTTGCAAAACAATGCTCAAGCTTGTGACATTCTCTTCAATGCTTTGTGTCCCGAGGAGTTCAACAAAATCAGCCGTCTTGAGAATGCTAAAGAGATTTGGGATACTTTGGTTGAAATGCACGAAGGTACTGAATCTGTGAAGGAATCAAAGCTAGATATTCTTCAAGGCCAACTTGACAAGTTCAAGATGAAGGATGGTGAAGGAGTCGCTGAAATGTACTCTAGGCTTGCTCTCATCACAAATGAGATTGCCGGCTTAGGAAGCGAAGAAATGACCGACCGTTTCATCATCAAGAAGATTCTAAGAGCTTTGGATGGAAAATATGACACCGTGTGCACTTTGATCCAAATGATGCCAAACTACAAGACTCTCAAGCCAACTGAAGTCATTGGAAGAATTGTTGCTCATGAGATGACACTTAAGGATAAGGAAGAGCTTCACAACAAGTCAAGTGGTGCTTACAAAGCTACAAGTGATGCTCCCACAACCTCAAGTGACAAGTTAATTTCCAATGAAGAGATAAGCCTAATGGTTAAGAACTTCAACAAGTTCTATAAGAATAGAGGCAAAGAAAGAAGCTCAAAGTCTAGATCATATGATGAAAAGAGATCTTCTAGTCATGATCGAAACTGCTACAATTGTGGAAGACCCGGACACATCTCAAATGAGTGTACGGCTCCCCACAAGAGAAGAGAAGAATCTCCAAGAAGAAGAGCAAGAGATGAGTCACCTCGGAGAGAGAGAAGGAGTAGAGATGATCGTTATGAACGAAGACCCTCTCGGAGAAGCAAGGATTCGGAGAGGAAAGACAAGTCATCAAGGAGCTACACAAGAAGAAGACATCAAGCTCATGTAGGTGAATGGGTCTCCGGCTCCGACTCCGACAACCAATCCGATGGAAGGTATCACTCCGACTCCGACTACAGTCAAGATGAAGGTGTTGCCGGACTTGCACTCGTATCCTCCAACTCCAACTCCTACGACTTATTTGATTCACCAAATGAGGGAATTGGAAGATGCTTCATGGCTAAAGGCCCCAAGGTAACACACCCTGAATTCATTGACTTTGATAGTGATGAGGATGACTTGCTTGGTGAAGATGAGCTCTTGCATGATAAATCTAGTGAGCTTAGTAACGATGAAAATGCTAGTAGTCTTTATAGTCGAGAAGAGTCGAATGACAATGCTATGAAGGAGATTGAGCGTCTAACTAAAGAACTAAACACTCTTAAGTTAGCTCATGAAACAACTCAAGAAGATCATAGAGAGCTCCTAAGATCTCATGAGAAGCTACGCTTCGAGAAGCTCACTCTAGAGCAAGAACATGAGTTTCTAAAAGCGATCAATGACGATCTTCGAAAGAAGAGTTCTTCATATCTTGCCAAACGACTTCTCTTGTCTAATTTCTTGCCACCTATTAAGACTGAGCATGACAAGCATAAGAAAAATTCTTCCTCTAGTAGTAACAATAACCATGTTAAATCCAATATTGTTGCTTCTAGTAGTTCTCTTGATTCCACTAACAATGTTTCAAGCCAAGTTACACTTGATCAAGAAAATAGCTTATTGAAGGAAATCATAGAGAAAGGTGTCTACAAGAGTCTTGCCGGAAGCAAGAACTTTGAGGAAATTGTTCGCAAACAAGGAAGACACCGGAAGAATCAAGGGATTGGTTTTGAGCGAAAATTCAACGCCGAAGGTGTTGAGTGGGAAGAAGGTCAATACCCTACTCCACAGTTTGTTTCTCAAAGGGAGAAGTATGATCCTACTTCTTCCAATGTGGAACAAGCTCAAGATGACCTTCCACCACAAGACCACAAGCTAAAGGCCAAGGACAAGCTTCAAGAGGAGATTGATGAATTCATTGAAGCACCTCAATCCATGGTCAAGTGGGTTCCCAAGGACACATCAAGTTCTACTTCGTCAAGCTCAACTACAACACCAAGGATTCCCATCAAGATGATGTGGATCCCAAAGAAGAAGAACTAGAAAGTTCTTGAGGGTGACTCCGCCAACATACTTCACTCATATTCATTTTGGCAAGAACTTGTGCAATCAACTTCCACATCATGCACTAGTTCATGGAGTCACAAACCCTCTTGTTGGTAAGTCAAGGGACAATGTAATCATTGCTTTCATGGACATCATCTTTTGTGTACTTCAATCTATGTCTATGGATATCCTTGTTTGTTCCTTGTGGGACTAACCCATGTAGGTATTGAAAGTGCCCTAATCCAAAGGATAGCTCCCAACTCTTGATGATCTACATCAACATTGAGCATCCACATCTTCAACATCTACATGAAGTCTTCTACGACAACCCAAGGTTAGTTTGACCCTTTAAAAGGGGTTCTCACATCTAGGGGGAGCTTTGCTCTAAAAATTGAGCTAAAGCATCTCCAAATGATGTGAACACATCAATGCTTTATGTAAAAGTGGTAACCCCACTTGTGCTTAAACGATGAGTATGACCTATGATCAAATGTTCTCATTTGACTCCTAAGTCAAAATACTCATATATAGATGACCTAGTCATCGACAAATTGTGTGCTAGTAGCTAGAGTTTTGGTTGTGCATGTTTGACACATATTTCATTTGCTATCTTATTGTGTGAGCATGTTGAATGCATGATTTTATCCATTCAAGGACATCCATTTGTTGTTTTGATTGTTTTGACTTTTCTGGCCAAATGGATGGACAAGAATGCCTAAGCACCTTCCCTAGCTATCTATGCTTTCTTGTCTCAAATTCTATTCATTCTCATATCACAACTTTGAACAAGTCATTTTCGGACCCTCCGAGTGAGGAGCACTCGGAGCCACCGATCCGTCTAAGGCTGACTTCCAAAACCTTCTAAGTCCATTTCGGTCTGACCAACTTTTCCATCTCGGTCCAACCGAAACGCTTAGACTGATCTAGGTTTCATCTCGGTGAAACCGAGTTCAAAATCTCGGCGTGACCGATATGCGTAACTGCACAGCAGTTATACATTTCGGTGTCACCGAGTTTTTCAACTCGGTCCCACCGACAGTATGGGGATATATATACTGAGGGCAGCGCGCGATTTAATTCTTCAAACCGTTTCGCCCCCAAGTCCCCTGCTGCCGTCGCCCTGGTCTTCGGATCGTCGCCGTCGTCGCCTGTGCGCCCTCGCCGCAGGTCTCCGCCGCCGTCAACGGTAATCTTCTCCGCGCCGTTGCCGCCGTAGAGGAACTCTACCAAGTTAGGGTGAGTCCCGATCCCTCTCGTGCTCCCCATCTGATTCTTGCACGATTGGTTTGCCATGTATCTTTCCACGTTTGAGATATTCCTTAACATCAGATCAGATCGTTTTAGTTTCGAGCGAAATTCTTAGGTTTAGGTTTCCACGGAACACATCTCGGTGAAACCGATTTTGAAAACTCGGAATGACCGATTTGGCCTCTGGCCATTGCACTGCACTTTCGGTCTAACCGAGTTGTGCAAATCGGTGTGACCGAAACTTAGTTTCAGTGAAACCCTAGTTTATCGGCAGGACCGAAACCCATTTCGGTCTGACCGAAAGTGGTGTGTAGGTTTCTGTTATACACTTCGGATTCACCGAAACTAAATATCGGTTTGACCGAAATGCATTCTGTGAAAACTCAAAACTAAGATTTGAACTCATTTTTTTGCAAAAACCTCTGCAGTTGTGATAACTCTTCTACTCTGCCTATACCTTATCTTTTCACAGGTTGTCAGCCATGTCAGATGCCAGTGACAGCCAGAACAGGTCTGAGTCACCGTTTGCAGAGATCCCTGAGGCATATACTAGTCCTGAGGCTAGTAGTCCTAGTGATGATGGTGAGAGGAGCACCCCTAGTGGTTTACCTCCTGCAGCCACCAGGATCAGAAAGAAGAGAAATTCAGATGATGAGGACTCTGACTTCGTTGCTGAGGAAGTAACCTCCAAGCCCAAGAGAAAAGTTGTTGCCAAAGAGCACGAAGGGCAGCAGTCGAAGAAAGGCACCAGCAAGGTCAAGCAGTCAGCTGTTGCAAAGAAGCTAAACTTGGAAGAGCCAGCTCCAAGTAAAGTGAAGAAAACTTCCAAGAGGAAGAGAGTTGTGTACGCTGAACCTCATGTTGATGCAGCTGCTGAAGAAGAAGAAGATGCACCCCAGCCTCCTCCTCAGAAGGCTAAGTTCATGGGTGATGCTATTAGGGCTCAAGGCACTTCTAAGCCCAAGAAGCCTGCTCAAGCCAAGGCAGCTCCAGCCAAGCCCAAGAGGACAACCAGGAACATTCCAGCCTCTGAGAAGAACAAAGGTGAGATGCCACCGTCTGAGTCAGATGAAGAACATGTGTTGCTGAAGCTCCGTCCAAAGTTGCCACTCCACAACGATGCTCATCCTCAAGCCGAGGATATGAAGGCAAGGAAGGATAGAGGTCTCAGGCTATGGAGACAGTCTGATCCATATGCTGTGAGGAGAAGGACTGCTGTGGACCCAAGATTCCACACCAGAGAGCAGCAGGACTTCTATGAGATCGTGCTGATGGATAAGAAGCCTATTGTTGCAGACACCAGGTATGTTGACTGGGAGTACATTGACAGTGAAGAGCACCGAGACTTCTTTCCCCATGTGCATGAGAGCTTCACTGCATGTGGAGTTGATGAGTTCGTGGGTCAGAAGCTGACAGATTGGAATGACGAGATGATCATGCAGTTCTACGCCACAGCCCACTTCTATCCTGATGGCAAGATCACCTGGATGACTGAAGGTCAAAGGTTTTCTTCGTCTGTTGAAGAATGGGCAGAACTTCTGAATGCTCCAGTGCAGAGAGAGGACGACATTGATGTCTATGGGATTCCTAAGAAGAACCATGATTCCATGAAGAACATGTACAAGGAAATCCCCGCTGCTGATTTGGAAGGATGGAAGCTTGGCTCAGTGTATTATCTCCAGGCAGGTCTCACTACAACAAACACTATTTTGAGGCATACCTTGATGCCCAAGTCTGGAGACCACCGCATGATTCGAGGCTATTCTATCAACATGCTGCACATTCTTGATGAGAAGGCACCTTTTAAGGTGATGGACTTAATGGTAGAGACCATTAAGAGGACTGCAGCTGACCAGAAGAGGTCGTGTGGATTTGCCCCACAAATTCAGATGCTCATCAATGCCAAGTTTGGCACAGGCAAATTCATGTTGGATAGGAAGCACTTGCCACTGCAGCCAGAGCATGAAGACAACATTGTTGTGATGGATGAGGAGGATCCAACCTCAGTTGAAGGTCAAGCCAAAATTGAGGCTGCTAAGAAAGCTAAAGCTGACAAAGAGGCAGCAGCAGCAGCAGCTAAACCAAAGAGCTTCGGAGAGCAGATTCTTGAAGCTACCCAGAGGATTGAACAATGCCTGGCCAGCATTGAACAATCTCAGGAGAGACTAGAGAGGATTGTTGAAGACAAGATCCACGCTCTGGACGTGAAGCTGACTGAGATTCAGGTGACCGTCAACAAGCTTGAGGCGGACATGGAGGAAGCTAGGCAGGAGAGAGCAGAGCTCATGCAGGATGATCTAGTCCAGGACTCTCATCGCCAGACTGCTCAGGTTCCCAGAGGATCCCGATCTGCAGCTATCCCAGTGACTGACTCCAGGGCTACCACTTCAGCACCTCCTACAGCTCCAGCAGTTACTCCAGCTCCAGCATCCACTCCTCCAGCGCAGACATCAGCAGAAGTCTTCGCCGATGCCGTCATTTCTACTCCGACATCTACCCAGACGGGAGCCGCCAGCAGAGCCCACAGTGACGTTTAGCTCTATGCTTTTTCAAACTTTTTGGTAACTTGTTGCCAAAGGGGGAGAAATTGTATAGATCATAGGGCTTCGAGAGAGAGAGTGCTCTTTCGTTCTTTTGCCGGTTTTCTTTGAGATACATTTGGTTCTTGATACTTTCAGTGTGCTTGCTACTACGTTTGATGCTACCTTAATGAGTGCTTGGTCATACTATGCTTTAATGTGTGCTTAATGCTTATCATATGCTATTCCTTCTTGTATGATTATTTACTCATGTCTTGGTGATTGAGTGCATGTCATTCATTCTTATCATTTTGTGCGCTCCACCAAGATGTATGTGACATGGAAGAGTGACCCATAATCCTAATCGATTGTGCATTTGCATTCAAACGCAAATCTTAAATAATGCACAAATTTAGGGGGAGCTCTTGTTTATCACATACTTCTCAAAGCGACGATATTATTCATTGATTATATCTTTTGTCGAAGCTTTGATCTATATGTTGTCATCAATTACCAAAAAGGGGGAGATTGAAAGTGCAACTAATCCCCGGGTGGTTTTGGTAATTAATAACAACATATATATCATTGAACTAATAGTTACTTGAGAATCATTTCAGAGAAGTTCGATGATATGGGTATGGAAATGTCTGAAGAAGTGGACCCCTCAAAATGCTAAGGCAAGCATTGGCAAAAGCTCAAGACTCCATTTTTGGTTTAGTGATCCAAGATCACATTGAGTCCATAGGAAAAGCCAATACTATTAAAAGGGGATGAGGTTGTGTTGATGATCTGGTTGCTCAAGTGCTTAGTGATTTAGCTCCTTCAACTATCAGCAACTTTCACTACCAAACACACTCATAAGTAATCTCGGACAAACCGATTCTTCCAAGTCAGTCCCACCGAGATGAACCACCTCAACTATTTTTCCAAACCCTAGATATTTCGGTCCATCCGATTTTGAGTTCGGTCTCACCGAAACTGGACTGCCAACCTTCTGTAACCGTTTGTCATCATTTCGGAATATCCGAGTTGGTATTTTCGGTCCCACCGATTCTGGCAAGTTCCTACCTTTGACTCATATCGGACACACCGAGATGGTATTTTCGGTCCCACCGAAAACCCCAACGTTCACTATATTTGAACTTTCGGTCTGACCGAGTTTTCACTTCGGTCTCACCGAGATTGCTCAATTATGTGTGTAACGGTTGGATTTTGTGTGGAGGCTATATATACCCCTCCACCCCCCCTCTTCATTCGAAGAGAGAGCCATCAGAAAGTACTACCACTTCTACCTTACACTTTCTGAGAAGAGAACTACCTACCCTTGTGTTGAGATCAAGTCATTCCATTCCTACCATATGAAACTTGATTTCTAACCTTCCCAAGTTGCTTTCCACTCAATACTTTCTTCCACCAAAGCCAAATCAGTGAGGAGAGTTGAGTGTTGGGGAGATTATCATTTGAAGCACAAGAGCAAGGAGTTCATCATCATCAACAACATCTATTACCTTTTGGAGGGTGGTGCCTCCTAGATTGGTTAGGTGTCGCTTGGGAGCCTCCGTCTTCGAGATGTGGAGTTGAACCAAGAAGTTTGTAAGGGCAAGGAGATCGCCTACTTCGTGAAGATCTACCCCGAGTAAGGCTAGTCCTCCGTGGGCGTAGGCCATGATGGAATAGACAAGGTTGCTTCTTCGTGGACCCTTCGTGGGTGGAGCCCTCCGTGGACTCGCGCAGCCGTTACCCTCCGTGGGTTGAAGTCTCCATCAACGTGGATGTACGATAGCACCACCTATCGGAACCACGAGAAAAATCTCCGTGTCTCCAAATTGCGTTTGATCTTCTCCACTTCTCTTTACTACATGTGCAATTTACTTTCCACTGCTTATACTCTAGAATTGCATGTGTAGGGTGATACTTGAATTGATCATAACTGTGAAACTGCCAAAAACTGTTCATGATCAAAAGGCAGAATTTTTATATTGTCAAGTAGTCTAATCACCCCCCCTCTAGACATACTTTCGATCCTACAATTAGCACCAGACGGCTACAGCAGCCGGACAAAGAAGAAAGAAAAAAGAAGGACGAAAAACTTACTGCGGGCGGCTGGCTGCTACGGCTGTACGGAGCTTTGCCAAAGGCCCAGCCAGAATCAGAGACTTAGCAACTGGAGATGTGGTTCACCAGCCGGGCCACCTCCCCGTAGGGCAGGGGCTTGGTGCAGGTCCGGTTGGGGTCCCGGCGCCCGCTCATGTCACAGATGAGGTGGGGCCGGTGCTGCAGCGGCAGCACCCGGCGCTCGGCAAACGTCAGTAGCAGATCTGCGAAGTCCAGGCCCTCGTCGTCTCTCAGCTCCCGGAGATGGCGCAGGGCGACGGAGGCGCCTTCAGTAAGGGCGACGGGCTGGGTCCTCCAGGAGTCTCGAGGCTCAGTAGGTGGCCCCGGCACCCACTCCGGCAGGCAGATGAAATATTGCTCGGGGTCAACATTGGAGACGTAGAAGTACGTCTTCTGCCATTGCTTCACCGATCCAACGAGTTTCGGCGCCGGGAAGAAGTTCTTCGCCCCGGTGCGCTTCACAGCAATGCACCCCCCACACTGAGCGGCCACGCTCTGGACGGCGGTGCCGAGCTTCACGTAGAAGAGCTCCGTCCAGAGCTCGATGGTAGGAAGGATGCCGAGATAAGCCTCGCAGAGAACGACGAAAGAAGAAATGTCGTTACCGTGTTTGGCGTGAGGTGGTGAGGCTGGATGTGGAAGAAGTCGAGGAAGGAGCAGAAGAAGCCGCTCGCCGGCAGGCCAAACCCGCACGGAAAGTGCGAGCGGAAGATGGCCCGCTCGCCTTGTTGCGGGGCTGGCCTGATCTCTGTCACCGGCGCCAGGCGCACGGCGACCCTGTCGGTCGGCGCCAGCTTCTGCGACCGTGGGAGGACGTCCACGTGCTCTTGCAAGACATCGCTGCCGTCCCACTTGCCGTGGCGTCGGGGAGGCGCTGGACCAGACATGGCTCGAGCGGTGGTTCGCTGTGACGGCGACAAGGAAGAGCGAGGAAGAAGATGAAGGATGGGGGAGAGTGAGCGCGAGAGCGGCGCCAGCCCTCTCCCCCGGCCTATATATAGACCCGGGCGACGAAGGCGAGGGGGCAGGCATGGGCTTAACCACTCCACGTCCCGCACGACCCCCGATTTTCTCGCGCCTAATCCGTGCGCATTAAATGTGCGTGGGAGGGTAATCGATTACCCCTGCCACTGTGGATCCGCGTGGGGCCCGAGGCCCTTAGTGGCGGGCCCCAGCCCACTGTTACGTCCTGTCATGCGCGTGGGCTGGCAGGCCGATGCGACAGGACGGTGACACGCGCGGCGCTGCCAACGGTCCGCGGGCCTGTTCGACTGTCCGCTGACCAGGCGGCGCCTTCCCGCCGAAGATTCTTTGACGACGATGCGGCTGCCCGGAGGCGGCCCCAGCGGCGCAGAGCCGGCTGTCGGTAGACGGACTCCTTTGGCAGACAAGCGAAAGATGATGTGCCTGCCTCAGGGGGGAAGCTGCGGGAACCCCTCGGCATCTACAACGCTCGCCTCGGAGTCCCCCCCAGCTTCGGGGACTACTGTCGGAGATATTGACCATGGGTACCCTCGGCGCCTACCCTTGGTATTTTAAGACAAATGACAACCTCTTGGTCAGCTGCGGCCGTCTGCTCTTCGAGCCGCCTCCTAGGGTAGCCTGCCCTAGGAGCCGGCTGCCAGCAGACGGCAGGGATCCAACAGGTGGCGACACCAACACCACCAGCCAGCAGACGACCCCACACTCCTTCCTCAGGGAACACGCTGGGGGGATCCCCTGCACGACGGAGGCGTGGCTACAGGAGAACATGTCCTTAGAAGATCTGTAAGGGTGTGGCTACAGTGGCCGTGTACCTTATGAATATCCCCTAAGTGGCGGGTCACTGTTGCCACGAAGCTCGTGATCAGCTGCGGCCGTCTGCTCTTCGAGCCTCATCAAGATGACGGGACGGGGCGAGGCTGCAGCGTACGGCGAGGGGCGATGGCACTGTAGCCATCTCCTTCTTGACAAGGCTGTCGTCAGCAAAAGCATCCCCACAGTGAAAGTCAATCACGAGGGCCCCGCAGGCGGCGGGCCCCAGCAGACAAGCGGCGAGGCCGGCGCCAGAAGACACTGACGGCTGGGGGCCACGCCGTCGAGTTCACCATTGTACACCTGGGGGGTAGGCCTATATAAACCCCACAGGTTCCTCCATGAGAGGGGGTTGGTTGTTGGAAGATCACAAGATAAAACCCTAGATAGAGAGAGGAGGTGAGCTAGCCTTGTTCATCCTCTTCCTTTGAACCACACAGCTCAAGGAGCAATCTTGTAACTACTTTAGTGCCATCAGTCATGACGTGGAGCCCCCACAGAGCAGGACTAGGGGTGTTATCTCCTCGGAGAGCCCCGAACCTGGGTAAGATCCATAGGCGTCCTAAGTTTCGCTTCATCCCGCTTCCCGAGCCCGGCGACGTTCTATTGACCCCATGCATGATAAGCCATCCGTTGGCATATGTTGTCCCAAAACCCCGACAATCGGATATGAAATCCTTCATCCAGACTCCTTCATTTGCTGCTTCCGAAGCAGCTATGTATTCCGCTTCACACGTAGATCCTGCCACGATGCTCTACTTGGAACTGCACCAACTGACGGCTCCACCGTTCAATAAAAATACATATCCGGTTTGTGACTTAGAGTCATCCGGATCAGTGTGAAAGCTTGAATCGACGTAACCGTTTACGACGAGCTCTTTGTCACCCCCATACACAAGAAACATATCCTTTGTCCATTTCAGGTACTTCAGGATGTTCTTGACCGCTGTCCAGTGATCCACTCCCGGATTACTTTGGTACCTCCCGTGTAACACCTTGGTGTAATGATGCTACAGTAACCCTTGGGGTTAAGTTAATCTTTTTTCTAAACTAATGTTTTGATCATCATTGTCTAATATCTCTTGCAAATTCCAGTTGAATTTAAATTTCAAAATAAGAGTGAAATTCAAAATTGCTCAAACATGGAAACTAAAATGTTCATCATGTGGCAAATATTCTTTTGTTAATATTGGTGGTGGGCCAACATTTTTGCAAATTTTTTAAAGTGTCCTAAACTAATTGAAACAATTTTTTTTAAAAAAATGCAAAAAAAAAAAGAATCTGTAAAAGAAAAGAAAAGGACCCCCTCGGGCCACCTTGCCCAAAAGGCCAGGCAGCCCACCTGGATAGGCTGGCCCGGCCCACTGGTCGCCCGGTCGTCTTCCCCCTTGTTCCCCCGACCGAGGTCGCAACAGGGGCGGCGCCCCGCCGGACCACCTCGCCAACGTCGAGAGAGGGGATAAGGCAGGCGCGCCCCCTTGCCTCCTCGCCTCCCCTCACTACTTGCCCCCTCTCGCGGTCCCCCTCTCGTTCTCCACCTCCCCTCCTTCAGATCCGCCGCGACCATCACCACCGTCGCCATGAACGACGCCGCCCGCGCGGCCAGCGTGCTCCCCACCACCTAGGAGCTCGCCAGGAGGACCCCCGTCGTCCGCCTCGTCTTCTCCGACCACGCACTCGAGCCGGGACGACCCCCACAACACTGGCCCGACATTTCTTCCTCCGCTCCAACCACCTCGAGTCGTCCTCGGGCCGCCTCAACAACGGTGGTGAGCTTCCGCTTCTCCCCCCCTCGCCGTTCGCTCCCCCACGCCCCCTAGCTAGTTTCGCCACCACGACCGCGAACTCGCCGCCGCTGCTCGCTCCTCCGCCGTGGCCACCGTGGTCCGATATCGCGTCTGAGCTCGCAGTTGAGTTCCTGGACTCTCCAGGAACCCAACGGACCTAGCCCCGCCCCATTCTGTGCCTCACCTCGCCGTAGCCACCATCGTCCGAGCGCCGCCGCCGACTGCCATCGTCGTAGTGGCCAACCCCGGCCTCCCTAGCCCGCGCCGCCGCCGTAGATCGACGCGGTTTGGCCCCCGCGTTCGAACACACCCAGCCGCAGGCCCGGAGGCCCCCTGTAACGTGGTTCCGGCCAACTCCGGCGAAGCGCCGCCGCTGGATTGGTCGCCGGAGCAACTCCGGCGCTGGCCGCCGACTTCGCAAGCAGGGACCCGCCCCTGGGTCGCTGACTAGTGGGTCCAGGGGGGCCCGTTGACTGGGTTGGCCCAGTCAACGTGTTGGCTGGGGAACTCCAACCACTGACGTACGGGCCCCACCCCCTTAATCCACTAATTAAAAGGTTTTAATAATTAAAACTAATTAGGAATACTAATTAGCCAATGACATGTGGGGCCTACTGCCTAATTAACCTCATTCTAGTTAGTTTAAACTTCTGTTATTCCACTGTCCATGATAGGTGGGACCCACATGTCAGTTTGACCTCGTCAGCCGTCCTGTTGACTGCTGATGTCACTGTGACGTCATGCTGACGCAATAAACCTTTTCTGTTAATAAAGTAATTTCAGAATATGTTTAAAACTTAGAAAATTCATAGAATTTAATCCGTAACTCAGATGAAAATAATTTATGTATGAATTTTGCTTAGAAAAATCTAACGAATCCATCTGTGCAATCCGTTCATCTGTCACATGCCTCTAGCATGATGAACATGGAACCATCCCCTCTCTTTCATCTGTTCGAAATAAACCAAACACCGGAAAAATCCCTCAGGATATTTTCCTTCTCCGTCTGCAATGTGTAGTATTGCGTTAGAGCACCCTAACACTGCGTGTTGACATGTCGTGCTTCTTTGTTGCATCTGTGTGCTTTATATTTACTGTTTCTTCTCCCTCTTCTCTCCGGTAGACCCCGAGACCGATGATGCCCCGGTGATCGACTACGGTGTTGACGACCCCTCCTTCTTGCCAGAGCAACCAGGCAAGCCAACCCCCCTTGATCATTTCGATATCGCCCACTCTCTTCTCTCTTATGCTTGCATTAGAACTGCTACTGTTTTTGTATGATCCTATTATGATGCATAGCCTCTTGTAGTAACCTGCTTTCATACCTTACATGTTTATAATATTTTTCTTAGTATAGGCTGGTTAGAGTTCCATCAGAGACCCCCCCACTTTGTCATGTCTGCCCCGCTGGATTATCAGAAGACCCGATCAATGGGATCGAAGACCAGGCCCCGGCACCGCACATCACTTTCCCCTTAGTTGCTCGACAATACTGGGTTACTATGGAGTGCCGAGGGTGACACCTCATCAGCACTTCTGATGTTAACCTTGTAGGTTAGTTCATCGGTTATGGTCATCGAGGGTGATTCCTCTTTCTCCACTCCCGATAACGACACCATGATCGGGAGCATCAGGAGAACTCTTCCCGGCACCATGCCGGAGGGGAGAACCACCACCGGGAGCTTCTCCACCACCATGGACGGTTCCCGGATGAGTCGTGAGTAGTCCACCTTGGACCATGGGTCCATGATCAGTAGCTATGTGATGTTCTCCTCCCCTCTTTGCTCTTCATGGTTTAGACCTCGTGAGCTGCCCTACATGATCGAGGCACATATGTAATCTTTCTGCTGTTGCTTTGATGAGTTTGCTGGGATCTGATGGATTATGAGACTATGTTCAGATTGTGTTTGAGTAATATATTTGATTCACCTCTTTTATATCTTTGTTCTTGAGTAATTCTTGCATGTTCTCCGTTGCTGTTTATTGCTTTGGCCAAGTAGTAGGTAGTAACTCCAAGAGGGAGCGTTATGCTTGATTGTGGGTTCATGCCCCCTGATGACTAGCTTGAGTGACAGAAACATGAGTCTAGGGGATGTGCTGTTGCCACAAGGGAGAAAACAACAGTGCTTGTACTTGCGGGTGCAAGGATTGTTTACTTTACGCAAAGTTCTTTTAATGCAGTTGTCTGTTGCTTTGAGTTTACACTTTGGGTGGGATTCGCAACTTAATACCAGCGAGATGTTCTGGATAGATATCTCAAGGTGGATGATTAGTACTAGATGCAGATGGATTTCGGTCTACTTGCCTTGGCGTACCGCCCATGCTTTTGAGCCTCTACCTTTCTTTGCAGCATAGTTAGCATTGGTTTGCGCACATAATCCAGTCAATTGCCCAGCTGTAATTTGTTTGCCTCGCTTTGCTGTTTTATCGTCTTTTGGGAGAGAGACATCACTAGTGAACATCATGGGACCCCGGTCCATATTACCACCGCTGATCACACCTTCTATTTACTTCCTGTTTTTATTTACTAGTTGCAGTCATAGCTATCATTATTATCTCTTGTGTTTGATCCTTTGTAAACAACAAGGCCGGAGGGATTGACAACCTCTCTGTACTCGTTGGGAGCAAAGTTATCTGTATCTGTGTGCAGGTCCCGTCAATCGCTAAGTTTCTGGCGCCGTTGACACCTACTTGTTGACCCTCGGAGTCTCACGGGATTCGATCCTTGGTATCTTTGCCAAGGGAAATTTGCCGCTACGCTACATCTCAACCTTCCACTTGGGGTAACCAACGAGGGGCGAGAAGCCATCAAGCAAGTTTCTGGCGCCGTTGCCGGGGACTCCACTCTTCAAGATAGGGGAGTTGCACGCTATCTTTTATCTTTGCTTTTTAGTCTTGTTAGTTTACCTTGCATTTTTTGCTTTAGTGTCCTTTACCAAAAATCACAAAAATAATTATCTTGCTTGCTGCTGCTATGGGTTCCACCGAGAACACCAAGTTGTGTGACTTCACTAGTCATAACAACAGTGACTTTATCTGCACGCCTATTGCTACACCTGCCACTTCAGCACCTTCTTATGAGATTAAACCTGCTTTGCTGAACCTAGTTAGGAAAGATCAATTCTCTGGTGCTGGAGATGATGCTGCTTTGCACTTAAATAATTTTGTTGAGCTCTCTGATATGCAAAAGTACAAAGAAGTAGATGGTGATATTGTTAAGCTTAAGCTTTTTCCTTTCTCCTTGAGAGGAGGAGCTAAAATCTGGTTTCAATCCTTGCCTAGGAATAATATAGATTCTTGGGACAAGTGCAAGGATGCCTTCATTGGGAAGTACTATCCCCCTGCTAAAATTATCCAATTAAGGAGTAACATAATGAATTTTAAACAATTGGATAATGAACACGTTGCCCAAGCTTGGGAACGCATGAAATCTCTTGTCAAGAACTGCCCTACTCATGGTTTGACTACTTGGATGGTTATCCAAACTTTTTATGCAGGCTTGAACTTTACCTCGTGGAACTTGTTAGATTCGGCCGCGGGAGGAACCCTTATGTCAACTACACTTGGTTCTGCCATGAAGCTTCTCGACGAGATGATGATCAATTATTCCCAATGGCACACCGAACGCGCTCCAACATGTAGGAAGGTAAACTCTGTCGAGGAGATTTCCTCCCTAAATGAAAAAGTTGACTTGACCATGTCTCTACTTTCCAAGCAATCTTCTATTGATCCTCCTGATGTTCCTTTAAATTCTTTGATTGCTCAAGATCAAGTAGATGTGAACTTTATCTCTAGAAACAATTTCAATAACAATGCTTATATGAGTAATTTTGGTAGCAACCCTAGACCGTTCCCCTCTAATTCCTATGGGAACAACAATGCTTATCCTAGCACCAAGAACTCCACTTCTGAACTAGAGATTATGCTTAAAGACTTCATCACTACCCAAAAGGCCTTCAATAAGAGTGTAGAAGAAAAACTAGACAAACTAGATAATCTCTCTTCGAAGGTAGACAATTTAGCCCATGAGGTAGAGTTGCTTAAAATTAGAACTTCTCCTCTTGAGGAGAGGAAGACCACTCCTATGAATGCTATTCAAGTGCAAATTAATGAAAACATTAGGATGATGGCTAAACTTAAAAAGAGATGGGCTAGAGAAAAGGAGGAAGAAGATAGAATTAAGAGCCTTGCTACCCACCACACTGTTGCTACTATTCAAGTTGTTGAGGATATCCAAACTCTTAGCACCCAATGCACTCCTAGTCCCATTGGACCTATTAATGGTGATGCTATGACCTCAACCGTAGAAGAAGAAACTCCTATGACCATAGAAGCTACCAAAAAAGTGAGCCTAAAGGACACCACTACCACTTTACTTGATAGTAGTGACCTTGATTTTGATAATTGCACCCTTTCTGAAGTTATTGGTTTTCTTCACAAGATGTCTAGAGATCCCCACACTAGCACACTTAATCTTGCCTTCACGGAGCATATCACTAATGCTCTTATCAAAGCTAGGGAGGAGAAGCTTAGGGTAGAAGCCTCCATACCTAGAAAGCTAGAAGATAGTTGGGATCCTATGATTAAAATTAAGTTGAATAACTTCTCTTGCTATGCTTTATGTGATGTTGGAGCTAGTACCTCCGTTATGCCCAAAAGAATGTACGATATGTTTGAATTGAAACCTTTTGATCCTTGTTCTTTTGGTGTTCGCTTTGTTGATTCTTCCATAAAGAAACCTTTGGGGAAGATCGACGATGTTCCTATCATTGTCAATGACAATTATGTTCCCGTTGATTTTACTATTATGGATATTGAATGTGAACCTTCATGTCCAATTATTTTGGGACGTCCTTTTCTTCGCATTGTTGGTGCTATCATTGACATGAAAGAGGGGAATATAAAATTCCAATTCCCTCTCAAGAAAGGGATGGAACACTTCCCTAGAAAGAATATTAAGTTGCCTTTTGAGTCTGTTACACGGGCTAGCTATTCTCTTACTCTTGATAAAACTTGATCTTCTCTTTTTGCATCATGCCTAGCTTAAAGGCATAAAAGAAAGCGCTTTTGGGAGGCAGCCCACAACGAATTAGGTTTTATTTTGCTTTTGTTGTGTTTTGATGTTTGTTACTACAGTAGCATCATCATTGTATCTTTTCTTTTCAGCTTTGTGCCAAGTTTAGCCTCTGATTGCAAGAAAGTTCAAAAGTTGTGACGTGCTGTCCAGAAAACAGATTCTGTCCTTGGACAGAAAAATTCGAATAAAATCACCAGATCATCTTTTTGATCTGATTTTTTTTGACAGCGTGCTCTATACAATTGGATTTCGAGCGTCTGTTCTAAGTTTTTTAATTTGAGTTGCAGAAGTGCCCCGAAAAAATTATTTACTACCTGCTGGTCTGTTTTTCACAGATTCTGTCCTGTTTTGCCTTTTCTTCGTTTTGCAAACCTTGAGCTTGCTTTTTCTTTGCAAAAACCTTTTGTCAATCTTGAGAAATAGTAGCTCTTTAAGATTATTTTTATTTCCAGTAGGGAAAAATTATTTTATTGTGGGTACTAACCTCGCTAATCAGATTATGATGAGTTATGTATGAAGGGAGTTTTCAAGTGTGCGAGGGAAGATGATAAAAGAAGATTCATGAGGGTCAAACGCTCAAGCTTGGGGATGCCCCCGTGCACCCCCAAGAAATATTCAAGAAGACTCAAGCGTCTAAGCTTGGGGATGCCCCCATGCATCCCCTTCTCCATCAACAATTATCAGTTCGTCTTTCGTTCCACTATAATTTTATCACTTCATGCGTTATGTGCTATGCTTGGAGCGTCTTGCTCTTAGTTTCTTTTTTTTAGTTTTCTTTAGCTTTGCTTGCTGTTCATAACAAGTTAGAACCCAGCTTTCTTTATGCGGGAGAGAAACACGCTCCACTTCAACCTAGAACACAACATAGGATTTTCATGCTTATCTTTGCTGTGTGTGTTCTTTCTTTTTCCATAGCTGCTGTCATGTTTAGCTCTTAGTTTTCATGCTTTTCTTTTTAAATAGCTTTTGTTTAGTTGGTTGCTGAACTCTCTTGAGTTTTCATGTTTATCTTGTTAAGAGAGTTTGCCTGTTGCACTGAGTTGTGTGCCTTAACTTAAAGTAGGTAATTGAGGTTGCTATTTAATTTTAGTAGTAACTTGCAATAGTTTTGAGGTATTGCCATGAGTAATGTCTGAACTTTTGGTGTCAAGAGCTTTAGCCTATTAGTGATAGATGTCGTATTTTGGGCAATCCGTGTTTATTTTCGAAAACCTACAAAATAGTTGAGAACTTTAGCTACTAGATGGATCACTAATCTTTGGAGGGATCGAATATTAGAGTACACTCACGTACCATGAGTCGAGGATGCGCAAGGATAACCAAACCCCCATACACTCCTCCTCGGGGTACTTGTCTCTTTGTGAACCTCCTAATTAGATTGAGAGTTACTGATAATAAGTGCATGAGTTCTTCGGACTAATGTGAGTATTCGAAAGTTGACACTTCCACCTAGCCATATTTTTCTAGCCTCTTCGGTACCGTGCATTGCCCTTTCTCACCTCGAGAGTTGGCGCATACTTCGCCGGTGCATCCAAATCCTTGGCACGATACGCTCTGTCATCATAAGCCTCATTATATCCTTCCTCAAAACAGCCACCATACCTACCTATCAAGGCATTTCCATAGCCTTTCCGAGATACATTGCCATGCAACATCCATCTTCTCATGACTTGATCTTCATGTCATACATGCTTTTTGCTTGATCGATGAGCCGCATGCTAGTTGGGCCTTGCCCTAATCATTGCTACATGACGCACTAGTATCATTGCATATCCTGCTACACTGGCAGAGGCATACATTTGCATACATCATGATAGTTTCATCTTCTTTATGTTGAGTACTCTTGTAGAGTGTGAAAGATCTTCTATACTTCTTGTAATACATAGAGTGTTGCCCCTAAAGTGAGGAAAAGATCCCAAAGAGGACAAAATCAAAAGATCCCAAAAGGACAAATGAGAGTTAAATAGAAAGAGCCATTGAGGCCACAAAAAAAATAAAAAAATAGAAAAAAGAGAAAAAGAAATAAAAAGAGAGAAGGGGGCACACTACTATTCCTTTTGAGAGATCCACACTCGTACTTCATCTTATACCTTGTACTCCATAGAGATTATCATTCATGCATATAGCTATGTGGGGATCTTCACACTATAGAACTTGGCTTGTATATTCCAATGACGAGCCTCCTCAAAAGAGCTCTAGGTCTTCTTGAGCGAGCAAGTTGGATGCACCCCCACTAGTTCCACTGGAGAGCTTACCTTAGCTCATATGTGCATCCCTTGCATGGCAATCCCTACTCCTCACATCATATCTATCATTTGGCTTTCTCTCGCCTATGATTGTCCTCATTGATGTGAGCCTTTCACACCTTTTTTGTCTTCCCCCTTCATCATTTTTCTCTCTTTTCCATCCTAAGTGTCAACTTTCTTGCTTATGCTCATCCATTTCATGAGTGCACAAAATATCGAAAGGGAGTGGATCATTTTGACTTTTACCTGGCTAGTGGTCTGCGGATGAGTCAAGATAAGATTCCAAAGAAGACCAAGTGTGAAACTTTAGTAGATTAAGTTCTCAACAATACAAAAACTATGTTTTACTCTCTCGTATATCCCTATCCCCTTTCTTGCACGCAAACACCATTTGGAGACATTCGAGTCACGGACAGCGAGAGCTCTTGCACCTTTATGTTCTTATGTTGCTTGTTACAATGCTAATATAGACTCTTGCTTGTTATGACTTGAATTGAATTACATGACTTGATTGCTTTACTTAAAAAGTTCTTATATGGTTGATAGCATGTCACCACAGAAATTATGCTTGTTATCATTTACCTACTGGAGGACGAGCAGGAATTAAGCTTGGGGATGTTGATACGTCCAAAACGTATCTATAATTTCTGCTTGCTCCATGCTTCTTTTGTGTGATATTGCTATGATATTGATGCACTTCCATAAACTTTTGATCATATTTGGACTAACCTATTAACTCAGTGCACCACAGTGCCAGTTCCTGTTTTCTGCTGTTTTTCTATTTCAGGTTTCCCCCATATTAAAAGTGCTCCAAAAATTCCAGGAAAAATACAGGAAAAATCAGCGTACAGGAAGCTTCGTGAAGAACCAAAGATGGGCCAGAGGGGAGCCAGGGGAGGCCCAGGCGGCCACCTGGCGCGGTCCCACCCCTAGCCGCGCCAGGCGGGCGCCTGGGGCCCCTGCTCCGCCTCTGGCTGCCCCCCTTCGCTTATATATCCCTCTCGTCCCGAAACCCTCGAGGACCGAACCCTTTTTCGCGATCTCGACTCTGTTCCGCCGCCGCAGCGCTTCCAAGATCGGGAGCATTAGGAGAACTCTTCCCGGCACCATGCTGGAGGGGAGAACCACCACCGGGAGCTTCTCCACCACCATGGACGCTTCCCGGATGAGTCGTGAGTAGTCCACCTTGGACCATGTGTCCATGATCAGTAGCTACGTGATGTTCTCCTCCCCTCTTTGCTCTTCATGGTTTAGACCTCGTGAGCTGCCCTACATGATCGAGGCACATATGTAATCTTTCTGCTGTTGCTTTGCTGAGTTAGCTGGGATCTGATGGATTATGAGACTATGTTCAGATTGTGTTTGAGTAATATATTTGATTCACCTCTTTTATATCTTTGTTCTTGAGTAATTCTTGCATGTTCTCCGTTGCTGTTTATTGCTTTGGCCAAGTAGTAGGTAGTAACTCCAAGAGGGAGCGTTATGCTTGATTGTGGGTTCATGCCCCCTGATGACTAGCTTGAGTGACAGAAACATGAGTCTAGGGGATGTGCTGTTGCCACAAGGGAGAAAACAACGGTGCTTGTACTTGCGGGTGCAAGGATTGTTTACTTTACGCAAAGTTCTTTTAATGCAGTTGTCTGTTGCTTTGAGTTTACACTTTGGGTGGGATTCGCAACTTAATACCAGCGAGATGTTCTGGATACATATCTCAAGGTGGATGATTAGTAGTAGATGCAGATGGATTTCGGTCTACTTGCCTTGGCGTACCGCCCATGCTTTTGAGCCTCTACCTTTCTTTGCAGCATAGTTAGCATTGGTTTGCGCACATAATCCTATCAATTGCCCAGCTGTAATATGTTTACCTCGCTTTGCTGTTTTATCGTCTTTTGGGAGAGAGACATCACTAGTGAACATCATGGGACCCCGGTCCATATTAACACTGCTGATCACACCTTCTATTTACTTCCTGTTTTTATTTACTAGTTGCAGTCATAGCTATCATTATTATCTCTTGTGTTTGATCCTTTGTAAACAACAAGGCCGGAGGGATTGACAAACTCTCTGTACTCGTTGGGAGCAAAGTTATCTGTATCTGTGTGCAGGTCCCGTCAACCGCTAAGTTTCTGGCGCCGTTGACACCTACATGTCGACCCTCAGAGTCTCACGGGATTTGATCCTTGGTATCATTGCCTAGGGAAATTTGCCGCTACGCTACATCTCAACTTTCCACTTGGGGTAACCAACGAGGGGCAAGAAGCCATCACCACGCAACATGTAGGAGTTCCCGGGGCGATTGGCCCATGACCCCTGGGGGCATAGGGTTTAGTCGGCGTGCATGACCTCTCTATTAAGCCTAGGTTGGGTTGCGGCGTATTGTTTGGCCGAGGGCGGGCATGACCTGATGGTGTGTCCGGCCAGAGTTAAGCAAGTGTGGTGGGTAAGTTGGTGCACCCCCGCAGGGAAGAAAACATCTATTGATAGCCTGTCCTACGGTAACGGACACTTGGAGTTGTATCCTGATCGCTAGAACTAGAACTGGATGCTGAGGCATGATTTGGATATGTTGCTTTGGGAGTCGAGAAAGGATCCCGGAGCGTTGAAACAACAACATAACTATGACTTATGTTATACTACTCTACTCCCCCCTATTGCTGCAAGACGGTGGTTTCCAGAAGATGCTAGTCTTCGATAGGACTAGCTTCTCCCCCTCTTATTCTGGCATTCTGCAGCTTAGTCCACAGATACTACCCCCCCTTTCATTGATACAGATGCATATGTAGTGTAGATCCTTGCTTGCGAGTACTTTGGATGAGTACTCACGGTTGCTTTGCTCCCCCTTTTCCCCCTTCTTTCTTCTTTCTGGTTGATGCAACCAGATGGTGGAGTCCAGGAGCCAGATGCCACCCTTGACGACTGCTACTACCCCGACGGAGCCTACTACTACGTGGAGACAGCTGACGACCAGGAGTAGTTAGGAGGTCCCAGGCAGGAGGCCTTGCCTTTTCGATTGTGTTGTTTTTGTGCTAGCCTTGCTAAGGCAAACTTGTTTAACTTATGTCTATACTCAGATATTGTTGCTTCCGCTGACTCTTGTGTATTCGAGCCTTCGAGGCCCCTGGCTTGTAATATAAAGCTTGTATTATTTTATTTGTGTCTAGAGCTGTGTTGTGATATCTGTCAGTGAGTCCCTGATCTTGGTCGTACACATTTGCGTGCATGATTAGTGTACGGTCAAATCGGGGGCGTCACAAGTTGGTATTAGAGCCGACTGCCTGTAGGCAGCCCCCTTTCCAACTCCTTGGCCGAAGTCGAGTCTAGTCACTACAAAACTTTTACTAACATGGTTGTGTGGCTTACGGGCCCACGTCACCAATTGGGTGGTATTAGGATCTTTTACTCCTCGGTCCTTACTCCGGGACTCTGAACTCTCTTCTATTTGGGTTAAACGAATTTACTAACCCTAACATTAGGATCCCGTGACCACATTCACCCCAAAGTTGGATAAGCCATAGTTATTCCTTAGGTTAGTATTTTGAATAAGTACCCCACTCTGTCTTGCCGACTACTATGTGGTACCTGTCGAACCTCGTTCATTCTACATGTTAGATAGTGAATATTTCTTTGTCTTTGCAAATGCTCAATGCTGAACTACCCCCTATTACATGTTAGCAGGATGGTTAGACCAGGTGGTTGTGGCCGTGGTGCCAATGATCCACCACCGCCCGAGTTCTTTGCCGGAATGATGAAACAGTTTGAGCTGAATCGCCAGTTCATGGAAGAAGTGATGGCTCAGTTTCCTCGCCCAAATATGAATCAGCAGCCAGCCCCAGTAACTCTGCAAGACTTTGCGCAACATAAACCCCGTCGTCTACCGCAGCTCAACTCAGCCACTGGATGTTGATGACTGGCTCCAAGACATCGCTTTTGAGCTAGAGTCTGCTGATGTAGCCCCTGCCAACTATGTCACCTTCGCGGCATACTATCTGAGGGGCCCCGCTGCGCAATGGTGGGATAGCCACAGGCGTACCCTACCTGCTGGAACGGTCATCACTTGGCCAGATTTCCAAGCTGCCTTCCGTGCCCGCTTCATTCCTTAGGGAATCATGGACAGGAAGAAGCGAGAGTTCCGCAACCTCATCCAAGGCAACAAGTGTGTAGATGCTTATCAGCGGGAATTCTTGGACTTGTCCCGCTACGCTGAAGAAGACATTGCTACTCATGCTCACGGGCAAGAAAAGTTTCGTGATGGACTTCACCCTAATATCAAGCTAGCACTTCTCGCTCATGACTTTGCCGACTTCGCCACCTTGGTGAATAAGGCTATTCAGGTTGAGACTGGTCTTCAGGAACACCAGGGACCCCTCAGGCGCAGGCTTGATGCTGGCTCATCTTCGGTCCCGTCCGCACAGAAGCGTCGGATTTGGATCCCCCACAACATGTATCGTCCAACTGCACCTGCACCAAGACAGTCCTATGTTGCACCACGTCTGCCTCCCCCACCGCCGAGGCAGCCTCTTTAGACTGCACCGCCCCGAGCACCTGCTTCCAACCCCAAGGATGGTCTATGCTTCAAGTGTGGCCTTCCGGGTCACCGTTCTAGGAACTGTCCCCTGATACGTCTCCAACGTATCTATAATTTTTTATTGTTCCATGCTATTATTTATGATGTTTTGGATGTTTAATGGGGCTTTGTCATACACTTTTATATTATTTTTGGGACTAACCTATTAACCCAAAGGCCCAGTCCAGATTGCTGTTTTTTTGCCTATTTCAGGATTTTACAGAAAAGGAATATCAAACGGAGCCTAATTGACCTGAAATTCAATGAAGATCATTTTTGGACCAGAAGAAGCCCACGAAGTGCCGGAGGGGGATGAGAAGACCCACGGGCTGCCCACGAGGGTGGGGGCGCCCCCCTACTGGGCGCGCCCCCCTGCATCGTGGATAGCCCGTAGACCCCCTTTGCTTGGCCCCGACTCCAACACCTCCTATATATACTGAAACCTCCGGAAAGTAACCTAGATCGGGAGTTCCGCCGCCGAAAGCCTCTGGTGCCACCAAAAACCAATCTAGACCCTGTTATGGCACCCTGTCGGAGGGGGAGTCCCTCTCCGATGGCTATCTTCATCATCCCGACGCTCTACATGATGAGGGGGGAGTAGTTCACCCTCGGGGCTGAGGGTATGTATCAGTAGCTATGTGTTTGATATCTCTCTCTCTCGTGTTCTTGAGATGGCACGATCTTGATGTATCGCGAGCTTTACTATTATAGTTGGATCTTATGATGTTTCTCCCCCTCTACTCTCTTGTGATGAATTGAGTTTTCCCTTTGAAGTTATCTTATCGGATTGAGTCTTTAAGGATTTGAGAACACTTGATGTATGTCTTGCATGTGCTTATCTGTGGTGACAATGGGATATCACGTGATCCACTTGATGTATGTTTCGGTGATCAACTTGCGGGTTTCATTATCTTGGGAATCCATGCATAGGGGTTGGCACACGTTTTCATCTTGACTCTCTGGTAGAAACTTTGGGGCACTCTTTGAAGTACTTTGTGTTGGTTGAATAGATGAATCTGAAATTGTGTGATGCATATCGTATAATCATGCCCAAGGATACTTGAGGTGACAATGGAGTATCTAGGTGACATTAGGGTTTTCGTTGATTTGTGTCTTAAGGTGTTATTCTAGTATGAACTCTATGATAGATTGAACGTTACTACAGACTCTTGAATAGATCGACCATAAAGAATAACTTTGAGGTGGTTTCGTACCCTACCATAATCTCTTCGTTTGTTCTCCGCTATTAGTAACTTTGGAGTGACTCTTTGTTGCATGTTGAGGGATAGTTATATGATCCGGTTATGTTATTTTTGTTGAGAGAACTTGCACTAGTGAAAATATGTACCCTAGGCCTTGTTTCCTATCATTGCAACACCGTTTATGCTCACGTTTACCACTTGCAACCTTGCTGTTTTTATATTTTCTTATTACAAAAACCTATATCTACCATCCATATTGCACTTGTATCACCATCTCTTCGCCGAACTAGTGCACCTATACAATTTACCATTGTATTGGGTGTGTTGGGAACACAAGAGACTCTTTGTTATTTGGTTGCAGGGTTGTTTGAGAGAGACCATCTTCATCCTACGCCTCTCATGGATTGATAAACCTTATGTCATCCACTTGAGGGAAATTTGCTACTTTCCTACAAACCTCTGCACTTGGAGGCCCAACAACGTCTACAAGAAGAAGGTTGTGTAGTAGACATCAAGCTCTTTTCTGGCGTCGTTGCTGGGGAGGTGAGTGCTTGAAGGTATATCTTTAGATCTTACAATCGAATCTTTTAGTTTCGTGTTTTATCACTAGTTTAGTTTATAAAAGAAAACTACAAAAAATGGAATTAAGCTTACCTCATATGCTTCATCTTTTTAATATCTTTTGTGAAAATGATGGGAAGGAAAATTGTGCTCAAGTACTAGAAGAAGAATTACATAGAATGCTTGGCACTAAAAACTTGAATAATGAGCATGATTGCAATATTGTTAGTGTGAATCCTTTGAATATCCATAGTACTAATGATGATTACATTAGTCATGATGAAGATATCTCATATAAGCATGTCGATTTTTGTGGAGTGCATAGAGTTTGCAAGTACATACCAAATAGGGAAGATAGATTTTGCAAGAGGCATAAGTATTTAGAAACTAAATGGTTGCTAGAAAGGCTAGATGATTGTGCTGAAAATTTAAAATTTCTTAGCCGTACTTGTGAACTTTGCAATGAATGTGGTAATTTCATTATCCAATGCAAATTGTTTCATGAGCAAATCGTGTCCAAAAATTGTGACGACTTGATTTCCCTTGCACACCATAATGAACTTATCTTGCTTTTGGGTTATGAAGAAATTAAATGTAGAACTAAGCATCTTCCAGGATTTGCCCTTGATAAACTTCTTGATTTTGATCTAGAGGAAATTTATATGTATTGTGCGGTGAATTGCATTGAAAATCCTTATATTGCCAATTACCTTAAGACAAGAAAACAAATAGAAGATGAAGAGAATACTAATGAAAGGGAAGAGATTTCCCAATATCCTCTTATTATTTCTTATGATGAGTCAGGTAACGAGGAGGAGCCTTCTATTCAACCAATCTCATTAATAAAGAGCTTCGGAAAGAAGATTAAACCCACACATAATGTGAAGAAGAAAAAGAAAAGAGGAGAAGCAAAGATAAAAAAGGTATCATTTCCAAATGATGTTGCTTCTATTACTCATTGTGATGATGATAATTGCTATACTATCGGTGATATCCATACTATCAACGATGAGAGTGATTATGCTTATGATATCAAAAGGCCCAAGCTTGGGGATGCTTGATACGTCTCCAGCGTATCTATAATTTTTGATTGTTCCATGCTATTATTTATGATGTTTTGGATGTTTAATGGGCTTTGTTATCTACTTTTATATTATTTTTGGGACTAACCTACTAACCCAAAGGCCCAGTCCAGATTGTTGTTTTTTGCCTATTTCAGGGTTTTGCAGAAAAGGAATATCAAACGGAGTCCAAACAGAATAAAACCTTCGGGAAAGATATTTTTGGAGAAAATCACACATGGGAGACTTGAGAACCACAGAATAGGGATGAGGTGGCGTCCACGAGGGTGGGGGCGCCCACCCCCTACAGGGTGCGCCCCCTGCCTCATGGGCACCCCTTCTGGCCCCCGGTGCCCTCCTTCCTCCTATATATACCTACGTACCCCGAAACCATCAGAAGAACAGATTAAACCCTAGTTCCACCGCCGTAACCTTCTGTTCCCATGAGATCCCATCTTGGGTCCTATTCCGAAGCTCCACCGGAGGGGGGATCTTCCACGGAGTGCTTCTACATCATCATCGCCTCACCATGAGTTGTGAGTAGTTTACCACAGACCTTCGGGTCCATAGCTAGTATCTAGATGGCTTCTTCTCTCTCTTTGGATCTCAATATAAAGTTCTCCTCGGCCTTCGAGGAGATCTATTTGATGTAATCTCTTTTTGCGGTGTGTTTGTCGAGATCCGATGAATTGTGGGTTTATGATCAAGATTATCTTTGAGAAATATTTGGTTCTTCTCTGAACTTTTTTATGTATGATTATAATATCCTTGCAAGTCTCTTCGAATTATTGGTTTGGTTTGGCCTACTAGATCTATAGTTCTTGCAATGGGAGAAGTGCTTGGCTTTGGGTTCGATCTTCCAGTGTCCTTTCCCAGTGACAGTAGGGGCAACAAGGCACGTATTGTATTGTTGCCATCGAGGATAAAAAGATGGGGTTTATATCACTAAGTTTGAGTTTATCCCTCTACATCATGTCATCTTGCTTAAGGCGTTACTCTGTTCTTATGAACTCAATACACTAGATGCATGCTGGATAGCGGTCGATGTGTGGAGTAATAGTAGTAGATGCAGAATCGTTTCGGTCTACTTGTCTCGGACGTGATGCCTATATATAATGATCATGCCTAGATAGTCTCATAATTATTCGCTTTTCTATCAATTGCTTGACAGTAATTTGTTTACCCGTCGTAGAATATCGCTATCATGAGAGAAGCCACTAGAGAACACTATGGCCCCCGGGTCTATTCTCAACATATCAATCTACAATCTACTTTACTTTTCCACTCTTACTTTCTGTTCTTATAACCAAAAATACGAAAAATATCAAACTATCATCTCTATCAGATCTCACTTTCGTAAGTGACCGTAAAGGGATTGACAACCCCTTATCGCGTTGGCTGCGAAGTTCTTATTTGTTTGTGCAGGTGCCAGGGACTCGCGCGTGGTCTCCTGCTGGATTGATACCTTGGTTCTCAAAAACTGAGGGAAATACTTACGCTACTGTGCTGCATCACCCTTTCCTCTTCGAGGGAATACAACGCAAGCTCGAGAAGTAGCAAGAAGAATTTCTGGCGCCGTTGCCGGGGAGGCTTACGCAAAAGTCATATACCAAGTACCTATCACAAACCTTATCCTTCGCATTACATTTTTTGCCTCTCGTTTTCCTCTTCCCCACTTCACCCTTGCCGTTTTATTTGCCCTTCTTCTGTCGTGTGTTTATCGTTTGCTTGCTTCTTGTTTGCTTGTGTGCTATGTGCCCTCAACTAGCTTGCATCTTCGCTTGCTAAAGTATGGATCCTCACCCACTTGCTAATCTCTTTAAGAGATCCCATTATGTTGAACCTATTGCTAGTGAGCTGCGTGCACTAGATTATTTTTATGAGGTTTTGCTCGAAATCTATGAATCTGAAAATTGCGATGAAATGTTGAAAGAAAATTATAAAGTGATTCATGATAGCTCCTTGAATGAAAAGCATGATTTCAATGATGTTATTATAAATTCTATTAATGTCAATTGTGCTAATAATATGCAAAACCCTAAGCTTGGGGATGCTTATTTTGCTATGTCCACTACTTGTTGCAATGATCATGATTGGGATGATGTTTCTTATGATCTTGAAAATTTATTTAATCCCCATGATATATATGAGATTGATAATAATGTTTGCAAAATTATTAAAAGTGGGTTTGGAGAGGTCATGACTTTAGTTACTGTCAATCCCACTATTTTGGAAGAGTGTCAACTTTGCATGCATGTGGATCGTGTTGAGAATATGTTATGTGATAGCTATTTTGTTGAATTTGATCACGATCCTACATGCAATTATTACGAGAGAGGAAAATATGGTTGTAGAAATCTTCATGTTACTAAATTACCTTTCTTCATGATGAGATTGATCTTGTTTCTTTCTTCTTCCTTGCATATGTTAGATCTTGCTTGTCTTGTTATTTTGTTTTCCTATAAGATGCCTATGCATAGGAAGTATGCTAGACTTATATGTGTTTGCCATGTACTTTATGATGCTCTCCTTGTGCTTCAATTCTTGTCTTTCATGAGGGCATCACTAAAATCTTGCCTAGCTAGGGGCGTAAAACGATAGCGCTTGTTGGGAGGCAATGCAATTTTATATTTTTTGTTTTTGCTTATGTTTAGGAATAAATATTGCATCTAGCTTCTGTTTAGATGTGGTTTTGTGTTTTAATTAGTGTTTGTGCCAAGTAGAACCTTTGGGAAGACTTGTGTGAAGTTTATATGATCTTGCTGTGAAAAACAGAATCTAGCGCTCGCTAGAATGGTCATCAGATTTTACTGGAGCATGCTATTTAGTTGATTCTTTTTGCAGATGATTAATAGACAAATTCCTCACGTTTACCAATTTAGATTGAATTTTTTGGAGTTACAGAAGTATGCGAAACCTGCAGATTACTACAGACTGTTCTGTTTTTGACAAATTCTGTTTTTCGTGTGTTGTTTGCTTATTTCGATGCATCTATGAGTAGTATTGGGAAGTATGAATCATAGAGAAGTTGGAATACAGTAGGTTTAACACCAATATAAACAAATAATGAATTCATTGCAGTACCTTTGAGTAGTGGTTTGCTTTCTTATACTAACGAAGCTCATGAGATTTTTGTCTAAGTTTTGTGTTGTGAAGTTTTCAAGTTTTGAGTATTGCTTTGATGGACTATGGAACAAAGAGTGGCAAGAGCCTAAGCTTGGGGATTCCCAAGGCACCCCAAGGTAAAAAGTCAAGGACAACCAAAAGCCTAAGCTTGGGGATGCCCCGGGAAGGCATCCCCTCTTTCGTCTTCATCCATCGGTAACTATACTCGGAGCTATATTTTTATTCACCACACGATATGTGTTTTACTTGGAGCGTCTTGTATAATTTGAGTCTTTGCTTGTTAGTTTTCCACAATTATCCTTGATGGACACACCTATTTGAGAGAGTTAAATATGGCCTAGGAATTGATAGAACACTCTATGTGCTTCACCTATATCTTTTGAGTTGAATAGTTTTTGCTCTAGTGCTCCACTTATATCTTTTAGAGCACGGTGGTGATTATATTTTGTAGAAATTGTTGATCTCTCATGATTCACTTATATACTTTTGAGAGTCTATTAAAACAGCATGGTAATGTGCTTTGGCTATATAACTAGTCTTCACATGACAGACATCCAATATCAATGTAGTAAAAACTTTCACACTAAGTGCATTGAATATGATGAGAAGTTGGATGCTTAATAATTGTTTTGAGATATGAGGATAGTGATATTAGGGTCATGCTAGTGGAGTTATTATGAAATTGATAAATGTTTGTGTTAAAGTTAGTGATTCCCGTAGCATGCACATATGGTGAACCGCTATGTGACGAAGTTAGAGCATGAGGTATTTGTAAAGTGTCAACCTTTGTGTGGAGGTCGGGGGCGCGCGATGGTTAACTCCTACCAACCTCCCCCCTAGGAGCATGCGTTGATTGCTTTGTTTTGATGACTCGTAAATTTTTGCAATAAGTATATGAGTTCTTATGACTATTATTGAGTCCATGGATTATACGCACTCTCACCCTTCCACCATTGCTAGCCTCTCTTGTACCGCGCAACTTTCGTTGGTACCATACACCCACTATATATCCTTCCTCAAAACAGCCACCATACTGTCGGTGTACTAAAGTAGGGGTACCCTTAGTATCCCGAACTTGTGTACGGGCAGTTGCAGCGTCCCGCGGCAAGGCTTGCCGGGTGATCGCCAAGGTCCTCCGTGGTTCCTTTGGAGCCATTCAAGAACAAAGTATCCAAGCCAAGGAGACAAGGCCCCGGCAAGAGGAGCTTGCCGGGAAGGCCACTCAAGGCACAAGACCACTCGAGGCACAAGACCCTGGCAAGAGGAGCTTGCCGGGAAAGCCAACCAAGGCATCTCAAGAAACTTGCCGCGACGCGCCACGCGTCTCGGCAAGGCCCGGTGAGCGACAAGCTCCCGGAAGCGACAGGATAGCGACCGCGGCAAGGCGCTTGCCGCGGCAAGCTTCCACTCAGTACCCGCGCTCCAGCACATCCACCTACGTGTCGCCTCTGGGACCCTTCCAGGCATACGTGGCGTGAGGCTGTGCAGCCAGGGGTACGCGGTGGCAAGCGGCACTGACAAGATCGCCATCGTGGCGGACGGTGGCGCCCCTGACGGCCCCTTTTTGCACTGTTTGGGCGACGTCGATGGTCATTTAATGCCCTTGTCCCCTGCCGTCAGGGTTAGGTATGGAACACTGTACAAGTAGGTGTACCAACTACACCACTTTTCCCTTTTTACCCTCAACTGCGTTGCCACCTGTCGGTGACCCCTTGAGCCTATAAAAGGAGGCCCATGCACAACGTAGAGGGGGGTTAGACATTCGAACACTCTCACGCTCGGTCTCGTTAGCCGCTGAGGAGTACTGTAGCTTCCAGCGCTCCCGAGCCAAGAACTCAATACAAACCACACAGCAGGAGTAGGGTTTTACGCATCCGTGCGGCCCGAACCTGGGTAAACTGCTCGTGTGCCTCGCCTCGATCTGCTCTTCGTGCGATCTCTGCCCCCTGCCGTACCGAAAAGGGGCTCCGTCCCCATAGGTTTTCGTGGGTGGATCAGTTTCCCCGACACCTTTGGCGCGCCAGGTAGGGGTGCGTCGAGTTTGTGTGAACCTGATCCGGCGTCCACATGAGCTAGATCTTCATCATCTTCATCAACATGCCGCCGAAGAAGAAGGCTTCGGAGGCAGCTGGTCCGTCCGCGTCGATCCCACCACCGCCGAAGCCAACGGCTGGTGGAGTAGACGCCGGTGGATGAACGGACGTCGACGAGGGAACTCACGGTGCTGCCCGGTCCAAGGACAAGGCTGCGCTGCCCATCGGCGGCGTAGCCGGCTCCCACGACGACCGGGCGCACTCCAAGACCTCGGCGTCCGTGCATGCACCGCGCCCATCTCAGGAGGCGCGGGACCGGCAGCGTCATGGTACTCACGGTACCATACGCTTGCTAGGCCAAGGTCAAGCTGGTGGGTCCCGGAACGCTCAAGACCAGCATGCACGCCAGCATGCCGGCGCGAGCAAGGCACGGTCGCCTGGACGGGATACTGCTCCTTCTAACGTAGTTAGAAGTCCGAGCATATCCCGCTCCTCTCACCGCTCGCCACTGCTACCCGCCACTCCAGCAGAAGCTCTGGCACGAGCTCAACTGCTTCTAGACTTCCCTCCAGCGGTAGGCAAGGCCGACGACTGGAGGGCCACCATTCAGAGTCTCATCGCCTTCGCCAACGGCGACACTCCGTGGCAACCGAGCACATCGCCGCCGCGACAAGTCAGCCAGGCGCGGGCCGATGGCGACAAGACCGGTGGGGGTGCAACCACCGTGCAGTCTCCGCCCCGAAGGCCAAAATCGCCGACTCGCCGGATCAACATCGATGACGACTCCACTGCTTCATCAGATCCACGAGCTCGTCGCGACCAGCGCTAAGTTCTCCACGAACGACAACAAGAAGACGCTCGCACTCGCATCGAGCACCAAAGAGAAGTGCGACGTCAATCAGACCAGCGCACTGGGCCCACTGTCGACGTGCATGCGCCAGAGGGACCAGGCGACTTGCCGTACGCGGTAGGTTGTCCTGCGTTGACTCGTGAGCTGCGGCAAGTCCAGTGGCCCAGTATGAAGAATTTCAAGTCAGACGTACCAGAGAAGTACGACGGCAAGACGCATCCGTCGGAGTTCCTCAACATCTACACCATTGCGGTGCAAGCTGCCGGGGGGCGAGACGACAAGATCCTTGCCAACTACTTCCCTCTAGTACTCAAACCCAACGTCAGGTCCTGGCTCATGCACTTGCCGGACAACTCCATATCCTCCTGGGCAGACTTGTGACATCAGTTTGTCGGCGCCTTCACAGGCGGCCACAAACCTCATGGCCAAGAAAGTGACCTTCATCTGCTCGCCCAGAAGGAAGGAGAACCCCTGCGCAAGTATATCCAGAGATTCAGCCGCGTACAACATAACATCCCAGACGTCCACCCTGCCTCGGTTATCAGCGCGTTCCATCAGAACGTGCGTAACCGCAGGATGAGGGAGGAGATGGCGATGTGCAAGATCAGGGACGTCAGTGAGCTGTATGCCCTGGACGACAAGTGTGCACGTGCTGAGGAGGGGAGGAAACTCCCCAGAGAGGATACAGGAGCAGGAGGATCTGACAGTGAGGACGCTGCCCCGGCAAAGAAAAACCGGCGGCGGAACAACAGGAAGAAGAAAAGCAAAGAGGTGCTAGTCGTTGAGCAGTCCGGCAACGGAGGTGGCGCCGACAAGGCCAAAGTTGGTAGCTCCGGCAAGGAGACTGCCGCATGCACCAACTGCCAGGCCGTGGCGGCCGCCGACAAGCAGGACGGCACCGACAAGCAGTACTGCAAGATCCATCGCACCAAGGGCCATGACCTCCAGAACTGCAAGAGGGTCAAACAGCTCGTCGAGCAGCAGAAGGCTGAGTACGAGCGACGCGACAAGGAGAAGGCCCAAGGAGGTGATGGAGGATCCGGCAAGAAGCGGACATTCGCCGGCCGGGGAGGACGCCACGGCAAGGCCAAGCAGCGGCAAGGAGACAGACCTCCCCGCGGCCGCGACAAGGATGAAGATGACGACGACGACGAAGACATGGAGGACGCTGAGACCAGTGAGCAGGAGTTCCAGAAAGCCACAGAGGTCTTGTGCGTTGACGGCGGTGCTTCTCTGCATACTTCTCACCGCCAACTCAAACAGTGGGTGCGGGAAGTTAATGCAGCAGAGCCACCTGTCGAATCGCGCAAGCTTCTGAGGTGGTCCAGCACGCCTATCATCTTTGATATTGAGGACCACCCTGATCGCACAACTGCGGTCGGGTGCTTGCCGATGTTGGTTTCACCAACTATCCGCAACCTCAAGGTCACTAAGATGCTAGTTGACGGCGGGGCCGGCTTGAATCTGATCTCCTCCACGGTACTCCAGAAACTCTAGATCCCTGACGGCGAGCTCGAAGAGACCGGCACATTCCAAGGAATAAACCCGGGAAGGAGCAAGCCGAAGGGGAAGATCACGCTGCGAGTAACATTTGGCGGGGAGCTGAACTTCAGGACCGAGAGGGTCACTTTTGACGTTGCTGATTTTCCATTGCCTTACAATGGGATACTCGGCCGTCCATCACTCGCCAAGTTCATGGCAGCCTCTCACTACGCATACAACATGCTGAAGATGCCAGGCCCGATAAGCGTCATCTCTGTCCCTGGCGACAAGAAGGATGCTCTTATCTGCGCCGACAAGATCTACCGGGAAGCAGTAGCCGCAACAGATCGCAACACACTTGCCGCTGAAGCTCCTGGGGGGAAGAAGACCAAGTCCGGCAAGAGCTCTGGGGCCCACTCCGGCAAGCGCACCTCTTCGGAGTGCTGCGCTGCCGTCGAGGACGCGCCATCGAGCTCCACCGGCAAGTGTAAGAAGACGATGGCAGCTCCGCCAGAGACCAAGAAGGTGTCCGTCAAGGAGGACGGCACTGGTGGTACCTTCACCATCAGTGCCACGCTTGACCCTAAATAGGAAAGCGCGCTCGTTGCTTTCCTGCGGGCGAATGTCGACGTGTTTGCATGGCAACCGTCTGACATCCCCGGTGTTCCCAGGAAAGTAATTGAGCACAAGCTTGCCGTTTGTCCTCATGCGCGGCCCGTCAAGCAGAAAGTCAGGAAACAAGTAGTGGAGCGCCAAGAATTCATAGCAGAAGAGATCAAGAAGTTGGAAGCAGCAGGCCTTGTCAGAGGACTGCTCCATCCTACGTGGTTGGCCAATCATGTAGTCGTGCGCAAGGCAAACGGGAAATGGAGGCTTTGTATCGACTTCACCGATGTCAATAAAGCTTGTCCCAAGGACCCATTTCCCTTGCCGCGCATTGACCAGATTGTTGACTCCACGGCCGGATGCGACTTGCTTTCATTTCTTGACGCATACTCAGGATACCATCAAATCTTCATGGCAGAAGAGGATGAGGAGAAGACCGCATTCATCACTCCATGTGGCACGTACTGTTTCATACGGATGCCTTTTGGTTTGAAGAATGCTGGTTCAACATTTGCAAGGGTAGTCCATACCGCTTTTGAGCCACAGATACACAGGAATGTAGAAGCCTACATGGATGACATAGTGGTCAGAGCAAAGACAGGGCAACCCTGATTCAAGACTTAGACGAGACCTTTGCAAATCTGCGCAAGATCCAGCTCAAGCTCAACCCCGAGAAGTGCGTGTTTGGAGTCCCTTCCGGCAAGCTTCTCGGGTTCTTTGTGTCTCAGAGGGGGATTGAAGCCAATCCCGACAAGATCAAGGCCATTGAGCAGATTGAAGCACCAAAGCGCGTCAAGGATGTACGGAGACTTGCCGGTTGCGTGGCTGCTCTCAGCAGGTTTACCTCTAAGTCTGCTGAGTGCGCCCTGCCGTTTTTCAAAATTTTGAAAAAGGTAGGTCCAATGAAATGGACTCCCAAAGTGGAGGCCGCACTGCAAGACTTGAAGAGGTACCTGTCCTCCACTCCAATACTTGTCGCACCTAAGCCACAAGAGAAGTTGCTGCTGTATCTAGCGGCAACCAATCAAGTGGTTAGTGCTGCGTTAGTAGCGGAGAGGGAGGTAGACGACGAGCTAGCAACCACGGCAAGCACGCCCAGCGATAAGCAGGGGGCTTCCCCAACAAGCTCTGGTCCCGACAAAGATGGGTCTGCGCAGACGCAAGAGGAGATACGGAAGAAAATGGTGCAGCGCCCAGTTTACTTTGTCAGCTCCCTTCTGCAGGGGGCTAGGTCAAGGTACTCTGGTGTGCAGAAGTTTCTTTTCGGCCTTCTCATGGCCTCGAGAAAGCTGCGCCATTACTTCCAAGCACATGAGATCACAGTTGTCACTCGCTTTCCGCTGAAGAGGATACTACAGAATCCAGAAGCAACAGGCAGGATTGTTGAGTGGGCATTGGAACTGTCGAGCTTTGGCCTGAAGTTTGAAAGCACTTCAACTATCCAAAGCAGAGCATTGGCAGAGTTCATAGCGGAGTGGACGCCAACACCAGATGAAGAAATTCCAGAAACGAGCATCCTCGTCAAGGAAGCAATCAAAGAGTGGCTGATGTACTTTGATGGTGCCTTCTCGCTACAAGGCGCCGGTGCTGGTGTGCTGCTTGTCGCACCCACCGGAGAACACCTCAAGTACGTGGTCCAGATGCACTTTCCCAAGGAGCAAGCAACAAACAATACTGCAGAGTATGAGGGTTTGCTTGCCGGTCTCAGGATCGCAGCAGACCTTGGGATCAAGAAGCTCATTGTCAGGGGTGACTCGCAGCTTGTCGTCCGCCAAGTCAACAAGAATTATCAGAGTCCGTTGATGGAAGCTTACGTCAATGAAGTGAGAAATCTTGAAGAGCACTTTGACGGCCTACAGATGGAGCATGTTCCAAGAGCACAGAACGACATCGCAGATGGCCTGTCAAAGTGCGCCGCACTTAAGTTACCTGTGGAACCAGGGATCTTTGTGCTCAAGCTGACTCAACCATCTGTAACACCATCGACTGGACAGAGCAAAAAGAGGAAGTTTATTTATGGTGACTATTTTTCTAGCAGAGCTTCCCGAAGCCGCCGCCAAGAAGGTCCCCAAGATCAACACCAAGAGTGCTGAGGAGCAGTCTGCTCCGGCAAGCCCCATGGTTTGTTCCGTTGAAGAAAACGCTCCCGACAAGTTTTGCTCCGGCAAGCTTGCCGGGGGACATCAAGCTCCGGCTGAGCCACAGGATCTCGCCGTAGAAGTGGATGTTCCCGCAGCAGCAGATATGCCTTTAGTCCTTGCTGTCGAGCCACAAGCTCCAGCATGGGCGTAGCAGATTGTCCGTTTCCTTCAGACAGGAGAACTTCCCGAAGAGCAAGAAGAAGCCGAAAGAGTAGCCCGGCAGTCAAGTATGTACCAGTTTGTCGACAACAAACTATACAGAAGAAGACTCAACGGTGTGAAATTGAAGTGTATTTCCCGAGAAGATGGACAAAAGCTGTTGGCAGAGATACATGGAGGCATATGTGGTCACCACATTGGCGCAAGAGCACTTGCCGGCAAAGCATTCCGGCAAGGTTTCTTTTGGCCGGAAGCCCTCCAGGATGCAACTGCACAAGTAACCAAGTGTGAAGCGTGCCAGTTCCATTCCAAGCAGATACACCAGCCAGCTCAAGCTCTCCAGACGATCCCTCTATCCTGGCCATTTTCGGTCTGGGGGCTCGACATCCTCGGCCCCTTTCCCCGCGCGGCCGGGGGCTTTGAGTACTTGTACGTTGCTATCGACAAGTTCACAAAGTGGCCGGAAGTGGAACCAGTGAGAAAGGTGACCGCACAGTCAGCAGTCAAGTTCTTCAGGTCGATTGTTTGCCGTTTCGGGATCCCTTACAGGATAATCACCGACAACGGTACGCAATTCACGAGCCGCACCTTCATGCAGTACGTCCAAGATCTTGGCGCCAAGGTCTGCTTCGCTTCTGTTGCTCACCCGAGAAGCAACGGTCAAGCGAAGAGGGCAAATGCTGAAGTGCTGCGTGGCCTCAAGACCAGAACTTTCGACAGGCTGCACAAGTGCTAAAGAAACTGGATCGAGGAGCTGCCGGTTGTTCCTTGGTCGATCAGGACGACGCCAAATCGAGCCACTGGACAGACACCTTTCGATCTAGTCTATGGAGCAGAGGCAGTTCTCCCCATGGAACTCGTATACGGGTCACCTCGAGTGCTCTCTTATGATGAGCTCGAGCAAGAGCAGCTGCAACAAGATGACGCGCTGCTCCTTGAGGAAGACCATCTTCGGGCTGCTGTACGAGCTGCTCGCTACCAGCAAGCTTTGCGTCGCTACCATAGCCGCAAAGTTAACGCCAGAAGTCTCGAGGAAGGCGACCTTGTTCTTCGGCGTGTTCAGTCCGCCAAGAACTCCAACAAGTTGACGCCGAAGTGGGAAGGCCCTTATCGGGTGAAACGAGTCACTAGGCCTGGCGCTGTCCGCCTTGAGACCGAAGATGGCTTTCCGGTGAGCAACTCCTGGAACATCGAGCATCTTCGTAAGTTTTACCCGTAAGGCGCGGTTGCCGTGACCCGCTCCGGCAACCACCTTTTGTACAAGTCTTGCCGCTGTTGCATGTAATCCTTTGTACAAAGGCGGGCGCAGACCCCGTGCATCAGTAAAACTCATGTGCTCCGCACATCTTGTCAATTTCATGCTTTCTATATTTTGCATGCGTTATCTGACACTTTGTGCAGCACCTACCCCCGGTAAGCAATAACGAGCCTTAAGGCTCCATGTCTGTATTTTCTCTTCTTTCTTTTTTTTCTCTCAAGGAAAGGAAGGTTCCCTCGCGCACAAGTTTGCCGGGGGGAGGGGGAGGAGAAGATAGTGGTATGGACCAAGCGCCGTCCAAGAAAGTTTCGCCTTGCCGGGAAGCAAACAACACAAAAGCTAAGTCGCCAAAGTTTGAGCAATCAGATTTTTAAATTTTTAAGTTATCTTCCTTGAACGACTGTGCTTTGTATGGAAAACCTGTGCGCGGAGGAACCAACTCATAGCTAGTTGCGCCCTTACTTTGTTTCGAGTCCGCTCAACAGCTTAAGTGTGCTGCGACTAGTGTCGCGCCCTTACTTTGTTTCGAGTTTGCTCAACAACTTAAGTGAGCTGCGACTAGTTGCGACAAGGTTTCTTGTCGGTAACAGCATCGCCAGCAGGCTGCTGACGTTCCGCACTCAGCGCTCGCGGCAAAGGTGCCCGCACCGGCAAGTTCCCTAAAAGCGTAGGGCAAAAACATAGAAAGCAAGGAATCAAGTAAAGGAAATAACAGTGCAACCATTACCCAAAATAGAGTTATATTACAAGGTAGCTTGTCGCAGCTCTAACAGATTGTTCATAACATAATCAGCAGCGACAAGGAAAGAAGAAAATGGGCAAGCCTAATCCACGTGGTCGCCCTCGACCCTCTTGATACCGCTCACCTTGTCCACAATGGGTGCGACAAGGGCCTTGAGCGCGTCCTGATCAGCGTCCGACGGCAGGGACCTGAGGACGTTGGTGAGGTTGAGGCCAGGGTTGCGGAAGGCCACCTTCATCAGCACCTTTTGAAGGGCTCCCGCGCAGAGCTTGCGCGACTCGTCCACCAGTTGCTTTGGGATCCTCTCCCGGAGTTGCTGGAGGGCCGTCGCCACGCCTTTGAAGAATAGGGTGAGCTTGGTGCTGGGGTGGAGATTCTCGTCGGAGGAGTACCCGAGATACTCCGCCCCCAGCTGCGCCAGCTCCTTGTCGATGTCTGCGGCATCATTGACAAGACCCTCCGTCCAGTGCTCGACGGTCTCCCTGAAGATGTTCTAGGTGACGGCAGCACTCTCCAACAACGCCTTCTCGGCCCTGATTTCCTCCTTCAAAGCCGCCTCCCGCTCCTTGGCGCCGTCCAGCGTCTTAGTCAAGGTGGCTAGCTTCAACTCGAGATCAGCATTGGAGTCCTTGGCGGCGGCAAGCTCCTTGCCCTTCTCGGCGAGACGCACCTGCAGCTCTGAGTGGCTGTGGGCGTCCTTCTCCCGCTCAAGCTTGAGCGCGGCGATCTCTTCGCCTCTCGCCCGGAGATCGGACTCCAGCTGCGCCACCTTCGCCTCCAGTTCCTTCTTGGCGGTCTCGGCAGCTGTGGCGGCGTCCTTTGCTTCCTGGAGGGCCCCGCCAAGTGACTGCTCGCGCGCGGCAAGCTCTTCCTCGTGGCTGTCGAGGTTGACCTTCCGCTGCGCCAGCTCGCCTTCTCGCGTAGATAGCTTCTCGGCGGCAAGCCGTTGCTGCTCTTCGACTTCGGCCTTCTCGAGGAAGAAGGCCGTCCGCTCTTCGGCAAGCTGCTCCCGCTCCTCTGCCAAGGACCGGAGAGCTACCTGGTTGAGGGCCCGGAGCTCCTCCGCGCGCTTCTCGATGTCGGCTCCCGCCTTGGCGGCCAGTGCTTTGCGGGACTCCAGCTTGGCTTGCCGAGCGCGGTAGAGCGACAGCAGCTTCCGCAGCAGCCGCTCCTCCTCAGGCTCACCACTGCTGCTGCTTGGCGCGTCCACGAGCGTCAGCCCGGCGGAGGCAAGCACTTCTCCGTCAAAGACTTCTCCCTCCACCGGCGCCCTGGAACTTGACGCCCAGGGGAGCTTGATGAAGACGCCGTCGCCGGCCTTCAAATAGGCGCCTGGCTCGGGCTCTTCGGAGCCTGGGGCCGCGGCAGCGGCGGAGGGCTCGATGGTCGGTGTTGCGTCTGGCGCTCCTGCGGTCTCAGTGCCGTCAGTACGATCACCGGGCCCCTCGCCAGCTACTGCGGCGGCAGCCTTGGCGGCCTCGTCGCCGGCGGGCTCGTCGGCACCGGCCGCCTCTTCAGTAGCAGCGGCGTCGCCGGTGTCGCCGCGTGCATTCTCCTCGACAGCGACCTCCGTCTCCATCGGCTCCACAGCGGATGGATCTGACGGCAGGAAAGGGGAGAAAAACAGTCAAGCAAATATCCAAAAAAAGAAGAATCAAAAGAAGAAAAGCCCGAGGAAAGTTTGAAGCAAAGGGATTACCTGCGTGGGCCGGCTCCTCGGTAAGGATCCTTGCCGGGGGGCTCTCCCTTGGCGGCGTAGTTGTAGTCCCCGCCGGCGGAGGGCCGCTGGTGCTGTCCCTCGCCGGAGAACTCGCCCTTGGCGGAGAATTCGCCCTTGCCGGAGAACCTCCCCTTGGCGGCGTAGCTGATGCAGATGGCACGTCGGGGGCAGTCTCCGGACGCCCGTAGTCTGGCTGCTCTGCTCCTACACAAATCAACAAACAAGACGTCAGCAAAGAAAGAACACCCATGCGCGGCCAACAACAGAAAGTGAACCATACACTTACGCTGGGGGCTGCGCTGGGGGCTGCTCTGAAGATCAGTCGCCGGGTCCGGCAAGTTTGTCTCAGGCGCGCCCCCTACTGTCGCGGCGGGCTCGTCCTCGATGACAATCACCGGGACCTTGGCTCTCTTTGCCGCCCTCTGGGCCAGAGTTCTAAAAAGGAACAAGTTCAGAGTGAGGCAAAAGAGATACAAGATAAAACAGCAGAAAATTGAAGAAATACAAGAACAACAAAATCTTACTCTTCTTCTTCCTCGTCGGAGCTGAGCGCAGAGAAGTCGAAGTCTGGCTCACGCGTCCCAGCGCGAGGAGGCGGAGGAGTAGGCTCCCTTGGCCGCTTGGCAGGAGCAGGGGCGGTGGTCTGAGACGACCCCGCTCTGGCTGCCGCCGAAGCGTGGGGAGCGGCAGGGGCAGAAGCGGTGGTCCGAGAAGATCCCGCTCCAGTTGCCGCAGAAGCGCGAGGTGCTCCCGTGGCAGCCTTGCTTGCCACGGTGGAGCGTGTCGCGTGGCGCGGCGGCTGTTGACCCGTCTGCCGCTCCGTTACGTCCCCGGCCTTGCGGAGACGCCTTCTTGGTGGAGCTGGAGGCTCTGCTGGTGGCGAGCTGCCCGAAGATGAGGAGGAAGAGGAGCCGATCTCCAGCGAGCCGCTCGTATCCTCGGCGGACTCGCTCGACTCGTCGCCCTGCTCGGTGGGCTCTCTCGACCCGACTCCCCGCTCGGCGGGCTCGCTCGACTCGGCGTCTTTCCCGGCAGGCTCTCCTTCGCCGACAACCTCCCCTCGCTCGGCAAGGCTTGCCGCCTTTGCTGCATCCGCCTCCTCCAGAGTGAATCCGAACACGCCCGCGGCTGCGGCCGCCGCCGCCTCTTCCAGCCTGGTGGCGATGTACGCCATCTCCTTGTCGGTGGTGACGCGGGTGAGGCCCTTCTTCTCGTCGGAGCGGATCGGCACTTCTTCTATGTTGTCGAAGAATGCCTGTACGGCGTCCTCGGCAGGCTCTTGCCAAGTTGGGTCGATCCCATGAGAGTCACACATCGGCATCATTGCGCGGATGCGGCTGAGAGCAGAGTTATTGCACAGTGGGACGACCCCCCTCGGCAACCTGAACACTTCAGGATGATCGGGGTCGTACTTGAACAACTCCTGGAGCATTGCGTTGAGCTCCAGGACAGTGAAGTTGTAGTTGAGGCCCGGGCGCAGCCTCATGATATCCGCTGCGTTCTCGAACTCCCAGGCGGGCCTCTTCCTCTCCTGCAAGGGGGGCGATGCGGCGGCGAAGGAAATCTGCGCCAACTGCGCCTACCGTGAGCCCGGCAAGCCTGAGGCGTCGGATCCAGGCAGTGGCAATCTTCAGTCTACCGTCTTCCAGGGCTAGATCGCTCCAATCGTTGCCGCGCACTACTGGGGCTTGGCGCCGAGCGGTAAATGGCTGCGGGTTCTCCTCTACAATCCAACACCAATTGGCTCTCCATTCATCCCATTTGCTGCGGAGCTCTCCCTCCAGATAAGCTTCCTTCTTGCCGGTCCTCGAGATCCAGGAGACTCCGCCGGATAAGGGCTCTCCTCTCTCTACTCGGGGCGTAAAGAAGTGGCGGAAAAGAGCTACATTGGGGAAGACTCTGACAAAGTTTTCGCAGAGATGTGCGAAAACTGCCATGGTCAGAACGGCATTGGGGGTGAACTCAAGGAGGTGGAACCCGTAGGTATTCATAAGGTCACAGAAGAATTCAGAGAAAGGCGGGCAGAGCCCGCAGTAGAAGAACAAGGCGAATAACGCATATCCGTTCGGAGCCATTTGGCAAGCAACGGCTGGGAGTACCTTGGTGCGCGGATGCGCCCGCGTCTCCCCCGACCAGAAGAGGTAGTAGTTCTCCCTCAGCTTCCTCGCAGCGAGCTTGGGGGGGAAGACTGCCCGCTCCTTTCGCAGCTTCGCGAGCCGCTGCGCCTCGGCCGACTTCGCGGCCTTCGCCTTGTCGCCTTTCGGAGCCATGGCGGAGGCGTGAGGGAAGTCGACGGCGCTGGTGGTGCTGGTGGCGGCGGGGGGCGGAGCGCTGCTCTCTTTCAAGCTTTGGGAAGAAGGGGAGCTGCGGAGGTTCTCAAGATTGAAGAAGCAACGGGCGAATGGACGAACTGCCCCTGTTCCCCCTGCTTATAAGGAGGGAGGGGGCGGACGTTCCGCATTTCCGATTAAAGAAACCGCCCATGATCTCTCCCACGACGCCGCGATCGACGCGTGCCGTTAGGGGAGGGCGCGGCGGATACGGAGAAAGATACGGCGAGAACCAGGCCACGCGTGCCCGTGCACTGTTTTAGGCCTGGCCCAACAGCGCTCGACACCGTGTATGGCCCAGGCCCAGGGGCTCCTGTCGGTGTACTAAAGTAGGGGTACCCTTTGTATCCCGAACTTGTGTACGGGCAGTTGCAGCGTCCCGCGGCAAGGCTTGCCGGGTGATCGCCAAGGTCCTCCGTGGTTCCTTTGGAGCCATTCAAGAACAAAGTATCCAAGCCAAGGAGACAAGGCCCCGGCAAGAGGAGCTTGTCGGGAAGGCCACTCAAGGCACAAGTCCACTCGAGGCACAAGACCCTGGCAAGAGGAGCTTGCCGGGAATGCCAACCAAGGCATCTCAAGAAACTTGTCGCGACGCGCCACGCGTCCCGGCAAGGCCCGGTGAGCGACAAGCTCCCGGAAGCGACAAGATAGCGACCGCGGCAAGGCGCTTGCCGGGGCAAGCTTCCACTCAGTACCCGCGCTCCAGCACATCCACCTACGTGTCGCCTCTGGGACCCTTCTAGGCGTACGTGGCGTGAGGCTGTGCAGCCAGGGGTACGCGGTGGCAAGCGCCTGTCGGTGTACTAAAGTAGGGGTACCTTAGTATCCCGACTTGTGCACGGGCAGTAGCAGCGTCCCATGGTCTGGCTCACCACGCGCCCGCCAAAGCCCACTCTAGACCCCTTGAAGCCATTCAAGAACAAAGTATTCAAGTTAAGAGGCAAGACCCCGGCAAGAGGAGCTTGCCGGGAAGGCCGCACCGGGCTCAAGGTTATCCTTCCAGCACAAGACCCTGTCAAGAGGAGCTCGCCAGGAAGGCCAAAGAACGGCACCTCAAGAAGGTATATCGTGGCGCATCATGCGCCCCGGCAGGACCCGGGGAGCGACAAGCTTCCGGGCCCGGCAAGATTGCGACCCCGGCAAGGTGCTTGCCGAGGAAGCTTACGCTGTGTGCCTGCGCTCCAGCTCATCTGGCCACGCGTCGCCCTGGGGCCCTTCCAGGGGCACGTGGCAGATGGCTGTGCAGCCTGGGGTACACGGTGGCGAGCCGCGGTGACGAGGCTATCGCCGTGGCGAACAGAGACGCATGGACGGACGCTTTTGGGGCGACGGCGACGGGCATTCAATTCCCTTGTCCCCCACCGTCAGAGTTAGGTGAAGACCACTGTTCATGCACTGTTACAACCACCACCAGTTTTACATTTTTACCCTCCTCTACGTTGGCACCTGTCGGTGACCCCTTCGAGCTATAAAAGGAGGCCCATGCACAACGTAGAGGAGGTTGGACTCTAGAAACTCGATCACTCCTACGCTCAGTATAGCTGGTACTGTAGATCTTCAAGCTCCCGAGCTCACGAACTCAATACAACCAAGGCAGGAGTAGGGTTTTACGCATCCGTGCGGCCCGAACCTGGGTAAACTGCCCGCGTGTGCCCCTCGATCCGCTCTTTGTGCTCCCTCCGCACCCTTGCCATACCGTAGAAGGGGCTCCGGTCCCATAGGTGTTCGTGGGCGACCAGTTTCCCCGACATCTTTGGCACGCCAGGTAGGGGGCGTCGAGGTTTTGCGAACCTGATCCGGCGCTCACGCGGGCGCAACCTTCAGCAACTACACTAGCTTCAACAACCTCATCGACTACATCAACATGCCTCCGAAGAAGAAGGCTTCGGAGGTCGGAGGCCCGTCCGCGTCTATCCCACCACCACCAGAACCGACGGTTGGTGGGGTAGACACTGGCGGAAGGGTGGACGCCGGTGAGGACACTCACGGCGCCGCCAAGTCCAAGGACAAGACGGACGACCGGGCGAACTCCAAAGCCTCGGCGTCCGTGCACGCACCCCGTCCCTCTCAGGAGGCGCCGGGCCAGCAGCGACGTGGTACCCACGGCACCATCGTCTGCTAGGACAAGGCCAAACTGGCGGGTCGCGGGACGCTCAAGGCCAGCGTGCTGGCACGAGCAAGGCGCGGTCGCCGGGGCGAGAACCTGCTCCTTCTAATGCTGTTAGAAGTACAAGCATATCTCGCTCCTCGCACCGCTCGCCACCGCTCCCCTCCTCTCCAGCAGAAGCTCTCGCCAGAGCTCAACTGCTCCTCGACTTCCCTCCAGCGGCAGACAAGGCCGAAGATTGGAGGGCTACGATCCAGAGCCTCATCGCCTTCGACAACAACGACACGCCGCAGCAGTCGGCAACATCACGGCCGCGGCAAGTCGACCAAGCGAAGGCCGATGGAGACAAGACCGCCGGGGGTGCAACTACCGTGCACTCCCCGCCGCGGAAGCAGAAATCGCCGACCCGCCGGATCAACGTCGACGATGACTCCACAGCGTCGTCGGATCCACGGGCTCGCCGCGATCAGCGCCAAGTCCTCGACGACAGGCGACAAGAGGACGCTCGAACTCGTATCGAGCGTCGAAGAGAAGCCCGAAGACAGTCCGACCAGTGCGCTGGGACCGCTGTCGACATGCACGCGCCCGGTGAACCAGGCGACTTGCCATACGCGGTAGGCTGCCCTGCGTTCACCCGAGAGCTGCGGCAAGTCCAGTGGCCCAGCATGAAGAACTTTAAGCCCGACGTACCCGAGAAGTACGACGGCAAGACACACCCCTCTGAGTTCCTCAGCATCTACACCATTGCGGTGCAGGCTACCGGGGGACGCGACGAGAAGATCTTAGCGAACTACTTCCCGCTCGTGCTTAAGCCAAACGTCAGGTCTTGGCTTATGCACTTGCCGGAGAACTCCATCTCCTCTTGGGCAGATCTGTGCCACCAGTTTGTCGGCGCCTTCACGGGCGGCCACAAACCCCACGGCCAGGAGAGCGATCTACACATTCTTGCCCAGAAGGAGGGAGAGTCCCTGCGCAAGTACATCCAAAGGTTCAGCCACGTTCAGCACAATATCCCCGATGTCCACCCTGCCGCGGTTATCAGCGCGTTCCACCAGAACGTGCGTAACCGCCGGATGAGGGAGGAGATGGCAATGACCAAGATCCGGGACGTCAGCGAGCTTTACGCTCTGGCTGATAAGTGTGCGCGTGCCGAAGAGGGGAGGAGACTCCCCGGAGAGGATACTGGAGCAGGAGGAACGGATAGCGAGGATGCCGCCCCGGCAAGGAAAAACCGGCGGCAGAACAACAACAACAAGAAGAACAAGGAAGTACTGGTTGTCGAGCAGCCCGGCAAGGAGGCTGCCGCCAAGAAGACACATGCGGGGGGCTCCGGCAAGGAGGCCACCCCTGTAGCGGCCGCCGACAAGCAGTACTGCAAGATCCACCGCACCAAGGGCCACGATCTCCAGAACTGCAAAAGAGTAGAGTACCTCGTAGAGCAGCAGAAGGTTGAATACGAGCGTCGCGACAAGGAGAAGGCCCAAGGAGGCGGGGGAGAGCCCAGCAAGAAGCGGCCGTTCAATGGCCGGGGAGGACGCCGCGGCAAGGCCAAGCAGCGGCAAGGAGACAGACCTCCCCGGGGCCGCGACAAGGATGAAGACGAAGACGATGACGAGGACATGGATGACGGAGATAACAGCGAGCAGGAGTTCCAGAAGGCCACAGAAGTTCTGTGTGTCGATGGAGGTGCCTCCCTGCACACTTCCCACCGCCAACTCAAACAATGGGTGCGGGAAGTAAATGCAGCTGAGCCACCTGTCGAGTCGCGCAAGCTGCTGAAATGGTCCGACACGCCCATCATCTTCGATCTTGAGGACCACCCTGACCGCACAACTGCGGTCGGGTGTTTGCCGATGTTGGTTTCACCAACTATCCGCAACCTCAAGGTCACCAAGATGTTGGTTGACGGCGGGGCCGGCCTCAACTTGATCTCCTCCGCTGTGATCAAGAAGCTGCAAATCCCCGACAGCGAGCTCGAGCAAACCGGGACGTTCCAAGGGATCAACCCGGGAAGGAGCAAGCCGAGGGGGAAGATCACGCTGTCGGTGACCTTTGGCGGAGAGCTTAACTTCAGGACGGAGAGGATCACCTTCGACGTTGCCGATATCCCATTGCCGTACAATGGGATACTTGGCCGTCCTGCGCTCGCCAAGTTCATGGCAGCCTCCCACTATGCTTACAACATGCTCAAGATGCCGGGGCCAATCAGCGTCATCTCTGTCCCCGGCGACAAGAAGGACGCTCTCATCTGCGCCGACAAGATTTACCGGGACGCAGCAGCTGCGGCAGACAGCAACACACTTGCCGCTGAAGCTCCCGGGGGGAGGACCAAGACCAAGTCCGGCAAGAGCTCTGGGGCCCACTCCGGCAAACGCACCTCTTCGGAGTGCTACGCTGCCATTGAGGACGCACCATCGAGCTCCACCGGCAAGTGCAAGAGAGGAATGGCAGCTCCACCTGCAACCAAGAAGGTGTCCGCCAAGGAGGACGGCACTGGTGGTACTTTCACCATCAGTGCTACGCTCGACCCCAAATAGGAAAGCGCGCTCGTTGCCTTCCTGCGGGCGAATGTCGATGTGTTTGCATGGCAACCATCTGACATCCCCGGCGTTCCCAGGAAGGTAATTGAGCACAAGCTTGCTGTTTGTCCTCACGCGCGGCCCGTCAAGCAGAAGGTCAGGAAGCAAGCGGTGGAGCGCCAAGAGTTTATTGCCGAGGAGATCAAGAAGTTGGAAGCAGCAGGCCTTGTTAGAGGTGTACTACATCCCACGTGGTTGGCCAATCCAGTTGTCATGCGCAAAGCTAACGGGAAGTGGAGACTTTGTATAGACTTCACTGATGTGAATAAAGCTTGTCCTAAGGATCCATTTCCCTTGCCGCGCATTGACCAGATTGTTGACTCCACCGCCGGATGTGAGTTGCTTTTGTTTCTCGATGCATACTCAGGTTACCACCAGATATTCATGGCTGAGGAAGATGAAGAGAAGACTGCATTCATCACTCCATGTGGCACATATTGCTTCATACGCATGCCCTTTGGATTGAAGAATGCGGGCTCAACATTTGCAAGGGTGGTCCACACCGCTTTTGAGCCGCAGATACACAGGAATGTAGAAGCCTACATGGATGATATAGTGGTCAAGAGCAAGGACAAGAATACCCTAGTTCAAGACCTAGAAGAAACCTTTGAGAATCTGCGCAAGATACAGCTCAAGTTGAACCCCGAGAAGTGCGTTTTCAGAGTCCCCTCCGGCAAGCTTCTCGGGTTCTTTGTGTCCCAGAGGGGCATTGAAGCCAATCCCGACAAGATCAAGGCCATCGAGCAGATCGAAGCCCCGAAGCGCGTCAAGGATGTACGGAGGCTCGCGGGTTGTGTGGCTGCCCTCAGCAGGTTCATTTCAAAATCTGCAGAACGCGCCCTGCCTTTCTTCAAAATCTTGAAAAAGGCAGGTCCTATGAAATGGACTCCGGAAGCGGAGGCAGCACTGCATGACTTGAAAGGATACCTGTCCTCCACTCCTGTACTTGTCGCACCTAAGCCACAAGAGAAGTTGTTGCTATACTTAGCAGCAACCAATCAAGTGGTTAGTGCTGCGTTGGTAGCGGAGAGGGAGGCGGAGGAAGAACCCACAGCCCCGGCAAGCACTTCCAGCGACAAGCAGGGGGCTTCCCCGACAAGCTCTGGCCCCGACAAGGACAAGTCTGGGCAGGAACAAGGAGAAGTGTGGAAGAAGATGGTGCAGCGCCCAGTTTATTTTGTAAGTTCCCTCTTGCAGGGGGCTAGGTCAAGATACTCTGGGGTGCAGAAGTTGCTTTTCGGCCTCCTCATGGCCTTAAGGAAGCTGCGCCATTACTTCCAAGCACACGAGATAACAGTGGTCACTCGCTTTCCATTGAAGAGGATATTGCAAAATCCAGAAGCAACAGGCAGGATCGTCGAGTGGGCACTAGAGCTGTCGAGCTTTGGTCTCAAATTTGATAGTACTTCAACTATACAGAGCCAGGCATTGGCAGAGTTCATAGCAGAATGGACTCCAACACCAGATGAAGAAGTCCCAGAGACGAGCATCCCCGTCCAAGAAGCAAGCAAAGAGTGGATAATGTACTTTGATGGTGCCTTCTCGCTGCAAGGCGCCGGCGCTGGCGTGTTACTCATAGCACCCACCGGAGAGCACCTCAAGTACGTTGTTCAGATGCACTTTCCCAAGGAGCAAGCGACGAACAATACTGCTGAGTATGAAGGTTTGCTTGCCGGCCTCAGAATTGTGGCCGAACTTGGGATCAAGAAGCTGATTGTGCGGGGAGATTCGCAATTGGTGGTCCGACAAGTAAACAAGAGCTACCAGAGTCCTTTGATGGAAGGTTATGTCGATGAAGTGAGGAAGCTTGAAGAACACTTTGAAGGTCTGCAAATGGAGCACGTCCCAAGAGCTCAAAATGATATCGCAGATGGCCTCTCAAAGTGTGCTGCAATGAAGTTACCTGTGGAACCAGGGACCTTCATGCTCAAGCTAACTCAACCATCCGTTACACCATCAGTCGGGCAAAGCAAGAAGAGGAAGTTGGTCTCTGGCGACTACTTGCCGGCGGACCTTCCCGAAACCGCCGCCAAGGTCCCCAAGATCAACGACCAAGTTGCTGAGGAACAGTCTGCTCCTGCAGACCCAAGGGTCTGTACAGTTGAAGTAGGCATTCCCGACAAGTCTAACCCCGGCGACGTTCAGCTCCGGCAGAGCCGCAGGTTCTTGCCGTAGAAGCTGACGTCCTCGCAGTAGCACTGATGCCTTTTGTCCTTGTTGTTGAGCCTCAGGCTCCAGCATGGGCACATCAAATTGTCCGCTTTCTTCAAACTGGGGAACTTCCCGAAGAACCAGAGGAGATAGAGAGGATTACCAGGCAGTCAAGTATGTATCAGTTCGTCGGCAACGAGCTATACAGAAGAAGACTCAATGGTGTCAGATTGAAGTGCATTTCTCGGGAAGATGGACAGAAGCTGTTGGCAGAAATACATGGAGGCATATGTGGTCACCACATTGGCGCAAGAGCACTTGCCGGGAAGGCGTTCCGGCAAGGTTTCTTTTGGCCAGAAGCCCTCCAAGATGTGACTGCACAAGTAACCAAGTGTGAAGCGTGCCAGTTCCATGCCAAGCAGATTCACCAGCCAGCTCAAGCTCTCCAGACGATACCTTTGTCCTGGCCCTTCTCGGTCTGGGGGCTCGACATCCTCGGCCCCTTTCCCCGCGCCGTCGGGGGCTTTGAGTACTTGTACGTTGCCATCGACAAGTTCACAAAGTGGCCAGAAGTGGAACCAGTGAGAAAGGTGACCGCACAGTCAGCAGTCAGGTTATTCAGGTCGATCGTTTGCCGTTTCGGAATCCCTAACATGATCATCACCGACAACGGCACACAGTTTACAAGTCGCACCTTCATGCAGTACGTCCAAGACCTTGGCACCAAGGTCTGCTTTGCTTCCGTTGCTCACCCAAGGAGCAATGGTCAAGTAGAGAGGGCCAATGCTGAAGTGCTGCGCGGGCTCAAGACAAGAACCTTCGACAGGCTGCGCAAGTGTGGAAGAAACTGGATAGAAGAGTTGCCGGCGGCTCTTTGGTCAATCAGGACAACACCAAATCGAGCCACCGGACAGACACCCTTTGCTCTTGTCTATGGAGCAGAGGCAGTTCTCCCCATGGAACTCGTATACGGGTCTCCTCGAGTGCTCGCTTACGGCGAGCTCGAGCAAGAGCAGATGCAGCAAGATGATGCACTGCTCCTCCAGGAGGACCGTCTCCAGGCTGCTGTACGAGCTGCTCGATACCAGCAAGCCTTGCGTCGCTACCACAGCCGCAAGGTCAGGGCTAGGAGTCTCGAGGAAGGCGACCTTGTTCTTCGGCGCGTTCAGTCCGCCAAGAACTCCAACAAGTTGACGCTGAAGTGGGAAGGCCCTTATCGGGTGAGACAAGTCACAAGGCCCGGCGCTGTCCGCCTTGAGACCGAAGAAGGCTTACCGGTGAGCAACTCCTGGAACATAGAGCATCTTCGCAAGTTTCACCCATAAGGCGCGGTTGCCGTGATCCGCTCCGGCAACCACCTTTTGTACAAGTCTTTCCGCTATTGCATGTAAACCTTTGTACAAAGCCGGGCGCAGAACCCGTGCATCAGTAAAACTTTTGTGCCCTGCACCATTTGTCATTTCATGCCTTTTCCTTTTACTTGCATGTATCGCCTGACATTTTGTGCAGCACACATCCCCGGTAAGCAGTAACAAGCCGCAGGGCCCCATACTTGTGTCTCCTCCCCTTTTCCTTTCTCTCTTAAACAGGAGAAGTGTTCCTCGCGCACAAGTTTGCCGGGGGG
>LR738710.1:72699590-72763538 GCA_902687465.1 Secale cereale
GGGGGGAAAGGATATGGAGGTATGAACCAGGTGTTGTTCAAGAAAGGGAAGCCTTGCTGGGAAGCAAACAATCCATAAAAGCTAAGTTGCCAGAATTTGAGCAATTCAAAATTTTTAAAAAAAATTAGTTGTCTTCCTTGAACGACCACACTTTGTATGGAAAACCTGTGCGCGGAGGAACCTACCCATGGCTAGCCGCGCCATTACTTTGTTTCGAGCACGCTCAACGGCTTAAGTGAGCTGCGACAAGTATCGCGCCCTTACTTCGTTTCCGAGTTCGCTCAGCAATCTAAGTGTGCTGCGACTAGCTGCGGCAAGGTTTCTTGCCGGCAAGGACATTGCTAGCAGGCCGCTAAGAGTCCCGCACTCAGCGCTCGCGACGAGGGTCCCTTTGCCGGCAAGTTCCCTAAAAGCGTAGGGTAGAAAGCATACAAAGTGAAGGGACTAAACAAGGGAGATAACACTGCATTGATTATCCAAAATAAAGTTATATTACAAGATAGCTTGCCGCTATTCTAACCAACTACTACCCATGACTTAATCGACAGCGACAAAGGAAGCGGAAAGAAGGGAGCCTAGTCTCTTCGGTCTCCGTCGACCCTCTTGATCTTGCCCGCCTTGGCTACGATGTGGGCAACTTGTGCCTTCAATGCCTCCTGGTCAGCTTCGGGCGGCAGGGTCCGGAGGACGTTGACGAGGTTGATCCCGGGGTTGCGGTAGACGATCTTCGACAACACCCGCTCCATAGTACCCGTGCAAAGCCGGCGCGCCTAGTTAGCCAGCTGCGCGGGGATCCTCTCCCGTAGCCGCGTGAGAGCCGGCGCCACTCCCCTGAAGAACAGGCTCAGCTTGGCGCTGTGGGGGAGGCTCTCGTCGGGGGAGTACACGAGGTGTTCCGCCCTCAGCGCCACCATCTCCTTGTCGATGTTGGCGGCGGAGGTGACGAGCTCCTCGGTCCACTGCTCCACCGTCCGCTGGAAGTTGTTCTGCGACAAGGCGGCCCTGTCCAACAGCGCCCTTTCGGACTGGAGGTCTTCTTTCAGCTTCGTTTCACGGCCCCGGGCAGCGTCAAGTGAGTCCTTGAGGGTGGAAACTTTCAGCTCCAAGTCGGCGATGGAGTCCTTGGCGTCGTTGAGCTCCTTGCCCTTCTCGGAGAGTCGGACTTGCAGCTCCGAGTTGGTGTGGGCGTCCTTCTCCCCCGCCACGTTGAGCGCGGCAACCCTGTCCTCGCTCACCTTCAAGTTCGTCTCCATCTGCGCCACCCGGGCCTCCAGATCCCTCTTGGCGGTCTCTGCGGCAGCAGCGGCGTCCCTCGCCTCCTGCAGAGCCCCGCCAATGGCCTGCTCACGAGCGGTGAGGTCGTCCTCGTGGCTATCGAGGTCGACCTTCCGCTGGTTGAGCTCTCCCTCCCGCCGAGACAGATCCTCGGCGGCCAGTCGCTGCTGCTCCTCCACCTCGGCCTTCTCGAGGAGGAACGCTTGGTGTGCTCCGGCAAGCTCTTCGCGTTCCTCCGCCAAGTTTCGGAGGGCCGCCTGGTTGGCGGCACGGAGCTCCGCGGCACGATTCTCCAGATCAGCACCAGCCTTGGCAGCCAGAGCCTCCCGGGACTCCAACTTAGCCTGCCTGGCCCGGTACAAGGCCAGAAGCCGGCGTAGGAGTTGCTCCTCTTCGGGCTCGTCGCTGCTGACGGGCGCGTCGACAATCTTCAGCCCGGCGGAGGCGAGAACTTCTCCGTCGAAGGTCTCCCCCTCCGCGGGTGCCCTTGATGAGGACACCCACGGGACTTGGATAAAGACCCCGTTGGCGGCCTCCAGGTAGACGCCCGACCCAGCCGCGGGGGCGGAGGGGTCGGCGGCCGGCGCAGCGTCCGACGCTCCTGCGGCCTCGGGGCCAGCAGTGCGGTCGTCGGTCCCTTCCCCTGCTGCAGCGTCAGCGGTCGGGGCGGTCTCTTCAGCGGCTGGCTCGTCGGCACCAGCCATTCCTTCGGCGGCGGTGGCGTCGCCAGCATTGCCGCGCACGTCCTCCTCGGCGATGGTCTCCGTCTCCATCGGCTCCGGGGCGGCCGGATCTAACAGAAGAAAAAGAAAAGAAAAGATCGTCAAGCAAATGTCCAAAAAAGAAGAAGTTCAAAGAAGAAAGACACAAGGGTTACCTGTGCGGGCCTCTTCGGTAACGGGGTCCCTCGCCGGGGAGTTCTCCCTCGGCAGCGTAGTAGAAGCCCCCGCCGGCGGAGGGCCGCTGGCGCCTTCCCTTGGTGGGGTGCTCGCCCTTGTCGGGCTGCTCGCCATTGGCGGGGTACTCGCCCTTGGCAGAGTACCCATCCTTGGCGGGACACTGTCCCTCGCCGGGGAGCTCATCCTTGGCGGGGAGGGTGGAACAAGCGGCTCGTCGGGGGCGGCCTCTTGGTGCTCCTGCGGCTGCGGCTCCACTTCTGCACAAGACAACAAGACATCAATAAGGGTAACAAGCTCAAGCGCGCCCATCAAGCGGAAAAGTGAACACAAGGCTTACGCTGGGGGCTACGCTGGGGGCTGCTCTCCGGAGCAGCAGGCTGGTCCGGCAAGTTTGTCGCTGGCGCATCCCCCGTCGCTGCGGCAGGCTCGTCGTCCTCGAGGTCAACCACAGGGATTTTGGCCCTCTTCGCCATCCTCTGGGTCAACGTCCTGGAAGCCAAACAAGATCAGAACCAAGCAAGAGAAATCAAGACAAAAGCAACAAAAATCGAAGGAAATAGTAACTGCAAGTGCTTACTCTTCCTCCTCTTCATCGGAGCTGAGGGCGGAGAAGTCAAACTCCGCCTCGCGCGCTCCAGCGCGAGGAGCTGGAGGAGAAGGCTCCCTCGGGCGCTTGGCGGGCTCCGGAGCCGTGGGTTGTGAAGACCCCGCTCCGGTCGTCCCCGAGGACCGAGGGGCGGAAGGAACACCAGAGCCGCTCCGGGAAGACCCCCCTCCGCTTGCCGCTGGGACACGGGGCGCCTCATCGACGACCTTGCTCGTCGTGGTGGCGCGCGTCGCACGACGCTTCGGCTGTTGTCGGGGCGCCGGTGGCCTCGCCGTCTCAGCGGTCTTGCGGAGGCGCTTCTTCTGCGGCGGTGGAGGACTTGGTGGTGGCAGAGAATTTTCCGAGGATGAAGAGGCGTCGTCGAGGTTTAGTGACCCGCCGGAGTCTTCGTCAGAATCGCCGGATTCGGCATCCTCCTCGGCGGGCTCACTGGACTCAGTGCCTTGCCCGGCGGCCTCGCTCATCCCGGCAGGCTCCCTGGCAGGCTCCCCGGCAAACTCCTCGGGCGCAATCTTCAACAGTCTGAGGATTTCCTCCTCCTCGGCCTGGCTCACCGCGTCCGCCGCTTCCGCTTCTTCCACGGTGTACCCAAACTCCCCCGCGGCCGCCACTGCGGCGGCCTCCTCCATCCTGTTGGCTATATATGCCACATCCCATTCGGTGGTCTCCCGGGTGAGGCCCTTTCTCTCCTCGGGGTTGCGTGGCCGTTCGACCAGGCTGTCGAAGAAGGCCTGCACGGTCTCCTCTGAAGGCATCAGCCAAGTGGGGACAACCCCGTGGGAATCACACTCAGGCATTGCCGCGCGGATGGCACTAAGAGCAGTGTTGTTGCACAACGGAACTACTCCCCGGGACGGGGTGAACCACTCCTTGTGCTTGGGGTCATGTTTGAACAGCTCCCGGACCATCCCCTTGAGTTCCAAGACAGTAAAGTTGTAATTCAACCCGGGGCGCAGCCTCATGCGGTCTGCCGCGTTGCCGAACTCCCAGGCATGCCTCTTCCTTTCCTGCAGAGGAGCAATGCGGCGGCGGAGGAAATCGGCCCCGACTTCACCTACAGTAAGATTGGCGGCCCGGAGACGAAGGATCCTAGTAAGGGCAATCTACAGCTTGTCGTCCTCCGGGGCCAAGTCACTCCAATCCCTGCCATGCACTATTGCAGTCTGGCGCGGCGAGGTGAACTGCTCGGGCTCATCTTCCATGACCCAGCACCAATCAGCCCTCCACTCCTCCCACTTGCTGCGGAGCTCCCCAATCAAGTACGCCTCCTTCTTGCCGAGCCTGAAGATCCAGGAGATGCCGCCGGAGAGTGGAGATCCGGACTCTACTCTAGGCGTGAAGAAGTGGCGGAAGAGAGCTACATTTGGGTGGACCCCGACGTAGTTTTTGCACAGATGTGCGAAAACGGCCAAAGTGAGGACGGCGTTCGGGGTGAAATCTAAGAGGTGGAACCCGTATGTGTTCATCACATCGCAGAAGAACTCTGAATACGGAGGACACAGGCCGCAATGGAAAAACGAAGCGAAGTAGTGGTAACCTCCCGGGTACAGGTCGATGGCTGCGGCGGGGAGGACTCTGGTGTGCGGGTGAGCCTTCGTCTCCCTCGCCCAGAACAAGTAGTACTTGTCCCGTATCTCCCTCGCGCCGAGCCTCGGTGGGAAGACCACCATCCTTCTCCGCATGGCTGTCAGCTTCGCCGCCTTGTCGGACTTCTCCTTCTTCGCCTGGTCGCTCTTCGCCTTGTCTCTCTTTGCCTTGTCGCTCTTCGGGGCCATGGCGGGGACGGCGAGGGAGGTCGACGGCGCTGCGGGTGGTGAAGACGGTGGAGGAAAGGCAGAGCTCGGCTCTCTGACGACCTTTGGGGAGGCAGGGAGCGGCGAGGGTTTCTGGAGATTCAAGACACAATGAAAGCAATGGGGGAAACTGCCCCTGCTTCCTCTGCTTTTAAGGGGGAAGTGGGGGACGTTCCACATTTCCCCATTAAAGAAACAGGCCACGATCTCTCCCACGACGCCGCGATCGACGCGTGCCGTTAGGGAGGGATGCGGCGAATCTGGAGTGGGAAATGGCGCGCCGTGGGCCGCGTGTGCTCGTGCATTGTTCTGGGCCTGGCCCGACAACGCTCGGCACCGTGTGTGGCCCAGGCCCGGGGGCTCCTGTCGGTGTACTAAAGTAGGGGTACCTTAGTATCCCGACTTGTGCACGGGCAGTAGCAGCGTCCCATGGTCTGGCTCACCACGCGCCCGCCAAAGCCCACTCTAGACCCCTTGAAGCCATTCAAGAACAAAGTATTCAAGTTAAGAGGCAAGACCCCCGCAAGAGGAGCTTGCCGGGAAGGCCGCACCGGGCTCAAGTTTATCCTTCCAGCACAAGACCCTGGCAAGAGGAGCTCGCCAGGAAGGCCAAAGAACAGCACCTCAAGAAGGTATATCGTGGCGCATCATGCGCCCCGACAGGACCCGGGGAGCGACAAGCTTCCGGGCCCGGCAAGATTGCGACCCCGGCAAGGTGCTTGCCGGGGAAGCTTACGCTGTGTGCCTGCGCTCCAGCTCATCTGGCCACGCGTCGCCCTGGGGCCCTTCCAGGGGCACGTGGCAGATGGCTGTGTAGCCTGGGGTACACGGTGGCGAGCCGCGGTGACGAGGCTATCGCCGTGGCGAACGGAGACGCATGGACGGACGCTTTTGGGGCGACGGCGACGGGCATTCAATGACCTTGTCCCCCACCGTCAGAGTTAGGTGAAGACCACTGTTCATGCACTGTTACAACCACCACCAGTTTTACATTTTTACCCTCCTCTACGTTGGCACCTGTCGGTGACCCCTTCAAGCTATAAAAGGAGGCCCATGCACAACGTAGAGGAGGTTGGACTCTAGAAACTCGATCACTCCTACGCTCAGTATAGCTGGTACTGTAGATCTTCAAGCTCCCGAGCTCACGAACTCAATACAACCAAGGCAGGAGTAGGGTTTTACGCATCCGTGCGGCCCGAACCTGGGTAAACTGCCCGCGTGTGCCCCTCGATCCGCTCTTTGTGCTCCCTCCGCACCCTTGCCGTATCGTAGAAGGGGCTCCGGTCCCATAGGTGTTCGTGGGCGATCAGTTTCCCCGACAGCGGCGCTGAAAAGATCGCCATCATGGCGGACGGTGGCGCCCCTGACGGCCCCTTTTTGCACTGTTTGGGCGACGTCGATGGGCATTTAATGCCCTTGTCCCCTGCCGTCAGGGTTATGTATGGAACACTATACAAGTAGGTGTACCCACTACGCCACTTTTCCCTTTTTACCCTCAACTGCGTTGCCACCTGTCGGTGACCCCTTGAGCCTATAAAAGGAGGCCCATGCGTAACGTAGAGGGGGGGTTAGACATTTGAACACTCTCACGCTTGGTCTCGTTAGCCGCTGAGGAGTACTATAGCTTCCAGCGCTCCCGAGCCAAGAACTCAATACAAACCACAAAGCAGGAGTAGGGTTTTACGCATCCGTGCGGCCCGAACCTGGGTAAACTGCTCGTATGCCTCGCCTCAATCCGCTCTTCATGCGATCTCCGCCCCCTGCCATACCGAAAAGGGGCTCCGTCCCCATAGGTGTTCGTGGGTGGATCAGTTTCCCCGACACATACCTACCTATCATGGCATTTCCATAGCCATTCCGAGATATATTGCCATGCAACTTTCCACCGTTCCGTTTATATGACACGCATCATATTGTCATATTGCCATGCATGATCATGTAGTTTACATCGTATTTGTGGCAAAGCCACCGTGCATAATTTTTCATACATGTCACTCTTGATTCATTGCACATCCCGGTACACTGCCGGAGGCATTCATATAGAGTCATACTTTGTTCTAGCATCGAGTTGTAATTCAATAAAAGTGTGATGATCATCATTATTAGAGCATTGTCCCATGTGAGGAAAGGCCAATAAAAAAAAGAGATGGCCCAAAAAAATAGAGAGGGGCTAAATAAATAAAAAATAGAGAAAGCCCCTCCAAAAAATGAGAGAAAAGAGAGAAGGGACAATTGCTACTATCTTTTTCCACACTTGTGCTTCAAAGTAGCACCATGTTCTTCATGATAGAGAGTCTCATGTTTAGTCACTTTCATATACTAGTGGGAATTTTCATTATAGAACTTGGCTTGTATATTCTAACGATTGGCTTCCTCAAATGCCCTAGGTCTTCATGAGCAAGCAAGTTGGATGCACACCCACTTAGTTTCTATTGTTGAGCTTTCATACATTTTTAGCTCTAGTGCATCCGCTGCATGGCAATCCCTACTCACTCACATTGATATCTATTGATGGGCATCTCCATAGCCCGTTGATACGCCTAGTCGATGTGAGACCATCTCCCTCCTTTTTGTCTTCTCCACAACCACCTCTATTCCACCCATAGTTCTATGTCCATGGCTCACGCTCATGTATTGCGTGAAAGTTGAAAGGTTTGAAAGAATAGAGTATGAAAACAAGTGTTTGGCTGAAATCGGGGTTGCGCATGATATGAATATTTTGTGTGATGAAGAGGGAGCATAGCCAGACTATATGATTTTGTAGGGATAACTTTCTTTAGCCATAGTATTTCGAGAAGACATGATTGCTTTGTTAGTATGCTTGAAGTATTATTATTTCTTATGTCAATATAGACTTTTGTCTTGAATCTTTCAGATCTGAACAGTCATGCCACAATTAAGAGAATTACATTGAAAAACTATGTTGGTTAGCATTCCACATCAAAAATTCTGTTTTTATCATTTACCTACTCGAGGACGAGCAGGAATTAAGCTTGGGGATGCCTGATACGTCTCCAACATATCTATAATTTTTAATTGTTACATGCTATTATTTATGATGTTTTGGATGTTTAATGGGCTTTGTTATCCTCTTTTATATTATTTTTGGGACTAACCTACTAACCCAAAGGCCCAGTCCAGATTGCTATTTTTTGCCTATTTCAGGGCTTTGCAGAAAAGGAATATCAAACGGAGTCCAAACGTAATAAAACCTTCGGGATAGATATTTTTGGAGAAAATCACGCACGAGAGACTTGAGAACCATGAAATAGGGCTGAGGTGGCGTCCACGAGGGTGGGGGGCGCGCCCTCCCTACAGGGCGCGCCCCTGCCTCATGGGCACCCCTTCTGGCCCCCAGTGCCCTCCTTCCTCCTATATATACCTACGTACCCCGAAACCATCAGAAGAACAGAGAAAACCCTAGTTCCACCGCCGTAACCTTCTGTTCCCGTGAGATCCCATCTTGGGGCCTGTTCCGGAGCTCTGTCGGAGGGGGGATCTTCCATGGAGTGCTTCTACATCATCATCATCGCCTCACGATGAGTTGTGAGTAGTTTACCACAGACCTTCGGGTCCATAGCTAGTATCTAGATGGCTTCTTCTCTCTCTTTGGATCTCAATACAAAGTTCTCCTCGGTCTTCGAGGAGATCTATTCGATGTAATCTCTTTTTGCGGTGTGTTTGTCGAGATCCGATGAATTGTGGGTTTATGATCAAGATTATCTTTGAGAAATATTTGGTTCTTCTCTGAACTTTTTATGTATGATTATAATATCCTTGCAAGTCTCTTTGAATTATTGGTCTGGTTGGCCTACTAGATCTATAGTTCTTGCAATGGGAGAAGTGCTTGGCTTTGAGTTCAATCTTGTGGTGTCCTTTCCCAGTGACAGCAGGGGCAACAAGGCACATATTGTATTGTTGCCATCGAGGATAAAAATATGTGGTTTATATCACTAAGTTTGTGTTTATCCCTCTACATCATGTCATCTTGCTTAAGGCGTTACTCTGTTCTTATGAACTCAATACACTAGATGCATGCTGGATAGCGGTCGATGTGTGGAGTAATAGTAGTAGATGCAGAATCGTTTTGGTCTACTTGTCTCGGACGTGATTCCTATATATAATGATCATGCCTAGATAGTCTCATAATTATTCGCTTTTCTATAAATTGCTTGACAGTAATTTGTTTACCCACCGTAGAATATCGCTATCACGAGAGAAGCCACTAGAGAACACTATGGCCCCCGGGTCTATTATCAACATATCAATCTACAATCTACTTTACTTTTCCTCTTTTACTTCTTGTTCTTATAATCAAAAATACCAAAAATATCAAACTATCATCTCTATCAGATCTCACTTTCGCAAATGACCGTAAAGGGATTGACAACCCCTTTTCGCATTGGTTGCGAAGTTCTTATTTGTTTGTGTAGGTGCGCGGGACTCGCGCGTGGTCTCCTACTGGATTGATACCTTGATTCTCAAAAATTAAGGGAAATACTTACGCTACTGTGCTACATCACCATTTCCTCTTCGAGGGAATACAACACAAGCTAGAGAAGTAGCAATGCTATGTTTTATGAGGATGACATGTTTGAGAATTTATTTGCTGCAATTAATGTTTGTCCCAAGCTTGGGGATGCTACGCTTGGTGAAGATGATATTTTTAGCTTCCCAAGTCTTGATATGAAAATCTATTATGATGAAAGCATGCCTCCTATTTATGATGATTATTGTGATACCACTTATGCTATAAAAAGTAGTGATGATTATATTTATAAAACTTGTCATGATTATAATTACCCATTCTCTGAACATTAATCTTTTAATGTGGAAACAATTTGTAGTATTCAAGTCTCTTATGATACTCCCACTATTCCGAATGAGAAGAATTTTGCTTATGTGGAGAGTAATAAAATTTATATGGTTGGGGATCATGAAAAGAATACTTTATGTGCTGGTTATATAGTTGAATTCATTCATGATGCTACTGAAAATCATTATGAGAGAGGATCATATGCTCGTAGGAATTGCAATAATACCAAGTTTCCTCTCTATGTGCTTAAAGTCTTGAAGCTATGCTTGTTTTGCTTTCCTATGCTAGTTGATTATTGTTCCCATAAGTTGTTTGCTCACAAAATCCCTATGCATAGGAAGTGGGTTAGACTTAAATGTGCTAGTTATAATCTTCATGATGCTCCCTTTATGTTTCAATTCTTATCTTTTATGAGAGCATCATTGAAATCACCATGCCTAGCTAGGGGCGTTAAACGATAGCGCTTGTTGGGAGGCAACCCAACTTTACTTTTGTTCTTTGCTTTTTTGCTTCTGTTTAGGAATAAATATTGCATCTAGCTTCTGCTTAGATGTGGTTTTGTGTTTTAATTAGTGTTTGTGCCAAGTAGAACCTTTGGGAAGACTTGTGTGAAGTTTACATGATCTTACTGTGAAAAACATAATTGTTAGCGCTCGCTAGAATGATCACCAGATTTTACTGGAGTGTGCTATTTAGTTGATTCTTTTTGCAGATGAGTAATAGACAAATTCCTCATGTTTACCAGTTTATTTAAATTTTTTTGGAGTTACAGAAGTATGCGAAAGCTACAGATTACTACAGACTGTTCTATTTTTGACAGATTCTGTTTTTCGTGTGTTGTTTGCTTGTTTTGATGAATCTATGAGTAGTATTGGAGGATATGAATAATAGAGAAGTTGGAATACAGTAGGTTTAACACCAATATAAACACAAAATGAGTTCATTACAGTACCTTTGAGTGGTGGTTTGTTTTCTTATACTAATGGAGCTCACGAGATTTTTGTCTAAGTTTTGTGTTGTGAAGTTTTCAAGTTTTGAGTATTGCTTTGATGGACTATGGAACAAAGAGTGGCAAGAGCCTAAGCTTGGGGATGGTCAAGGCACCCCAAGGTAAAATTCAAGGACAACCAAAATCCTAAGCTTGGGGATGCCCCGGGAAGGCATCCCCTCTTTCGTCTTCATCTATCGGTAACTATACTCAGAGCTATATTTTTATTCACCACATAATATGTGTTTTACTTGGAGCGTCATGTATAATTTGAGTCTTTGCTTGTTAGTTTTCCACAATCATCCTTGCTTGACACACCTTCTTGAGAGAGAGATAAATATGGCTTAGGAATTGTTAGAACACTCTATAAGCTTCACTTATATCTTTTGAGTGGAATAGTTTTTGCTCTAGTGCTTCACTTACATCTTTTAGAGCACGGTGGTAATTATATTTTGTAGAAATTGTTGATCTCTCATGCTTCACTTATATCTTTTAGAGATTCTATTTCTATTAAAACAGCATTGTAATGTGCTTTGGCTATAAAACTAGCCTTCACATGATAGACATCCAAGATCAATATAGTAAAAACTTTCACACTAAGTGCATTGAAAATGATGGGAAGTTGGATGCTTGATAATTGTTTTGAGATATGAGGATAGTGATATTAGAGTCATGCTAGTGGAGTTATTATGAAATTGAGAAATACTTGTGTTAATGTTAGTGATTCCCGTAGCATGCACGTATGGTGAACCGCTATGTAACGAAGTTAAAGCATGAGGTATTTGTAGAGTGTCAACCTTTGTGTGGAGGTCGGGGGCGCGCGATGGTTAACTCCTACCAACCTCCCCCCTAGGAACATGCGTTGATTGCTTTGTTTTTATCACTTGTAAATTTTTGCAATAAGTATATGAGTTCTTATGACTAATGTCGAGTCCATGGATTATACACACTCTCACACTTCCACCATTGCTAGCCTCTCTTGTACCACATAACTTTCGCCGGTACCATACACCCACTATATATCCTTCCTCAAAATAGCCACCATATATCTTCCTCAAAACAGCCACCATACCTACCTATCATGGCATTTCCATAGCCATTCCGAGATATATTGCCATGCAACTTGATAAGTCCATTTTGCATCATGCTTATATGTTGATATTTATTGCATATGGGCTGTTATTACATGTTATGTCACAATACTTATGCCTTTTCTCTCTTATTTTACAAGGTTTACATGAAGAGGGAGAATGCCGGCACCTAGAATTCTGGGCTAGAAAAGGAGGCTTTCGGGACCAGACGCCGTCGTCTCGAGGCAGAACCGAGGTGGAAACCAATCTAGGGCTCCGGCAGAGCTGTTCTGCCGGGGATACTTCCCTCCGGGAGGGGGAAATCGTCACCGCCATCATCACCAACAACTCTCCCATCTTGGGGAGAGCTATCTTCATCAACATCTTCACCAGCACCATCTCCTCTCAAACCCTAGTTCATCTCTTGTATCCAATCTTTGTACCCAAACCTCAGATTGGTACCTGTGGGTTGCTAGTAGTGTTGATTACTCCTTGTAGTTGATGTGTGATAGCCTGGCTTATTAGGGATGATAGACTACTCATATCAATAAGGAATTCCTTCTTTTCCGGGAGCCCATTCGGAAAGAACTCCAAAGTTAAGCGTGCTCAGCTTGGAGTAGTTTCAGGATGGGTGACCGACCGGGAAGTTGCTTCTGGTTGCACACGAGTGAGGACAAAGTGCGCAGAAAAGACTAGTATTGATATGTGAGGCCAGTCTACATGCTGCCAGGAGTAATGACCACCAGCGGGTGTGTCCGGGGTGTTACAAGTTGGTATCAAAGCCGACCCTCGCAGTTACACGGATGTTTGCGGACAGGTGCTCGGTCATGTTGTTCATGACGTTTGTGACCCGTCGTGGCACATGGCATGGCACATGTATCAGACTGGATGCACAGACGGTTGTGCCAAGTGGGAACGTTCTTGTGGCCCGACGAGGATGTCGGTTCCTCTCAGTGGGGGTGTATGTGATTGCCTGGCTTATTAGGGATGATAGACTACTCATATCAATAAGGAATTCCTTCTTTTCCGGGAGCCCATTCGGAAAGAACTCCAAAGTTAAGCGTGCTCATCTTGGAGTAGTTTCAGGATGGGTGACCGACCGGGAAGTTGCTTCCGGGTGCGCACGAGTGAGGACAAAGTGCGCAGAAAAGACTAGTATTGATATGTGAGGCCAGTCTAGATCCTGCCAGGAGTAATGACCACCGGCGGGTGTGTCCGGGGCGTTACATGATGCTAGTTGGTTTATTTGGTGGAAGATCATATGTTCATATCCATTATGCATATTAATACCCCTCTAATCATGAACAATATTATGTCTTGTGAGTAGTTACTTTTGTTCCTCAGGACACGGGAGAATGTGACGCCCGGATAGTTAAGCTACAGTAACCCTCCGCTAATGATGCCACGTCAACATGATTACTGTTACTAATCTTGCGATGATACAAATCCCGTTCAAATTTCAAATTTAAAATCACGTCAAATAGTTAAAGTTTCCAAAAGTCAAAACTCAAATGTTCCAAATGTGACAAACCATGCATAAGTAATATTGGTGGAGAAACCACATTTTTATGAAATATTCTAGTGCACTAAAGAAACTAAAACAGTAGCAAAAACAATTATTTAAATGCTCTTTAAATAGTAAACCTGTGCAAACTACTTTATTCAGAGTGCCTACTTAATTTGTCACAGTGACATAATTGGTAACGTTATTTAGGTGTCACTTTTATAATTGATAAATATAAATAAAAAGAAACTAAAAATAAAACTGAAATGAAATGAGGCTAAGAGTAAAACAACAAAAAAATGCAAAAAGTTAAAAGAAAATAAAAGGGCCGACCCCCCGCCCCACTGGGCCGACTGGCCCAACTGGCCAGCCAGGCCCACACCACGCCCCTGGCCTATAGCCCCTCTCCCCCCTTGAAACCCTAGCCACTTTTCCATTTTCGCCTCGCTCGCTCTGCTCTCCAAAACACGTGCCCGAGACACCGTCGCCGCCTTCGTCGATCCCGCGGCCACCACCCTTTCCTCGTCAAGCCAAGACACCCAGGAGCTACGCCATCTTCCCCTGCTTCGACTACAAGCGTCGGCTCGAGCTAGGAGGCCGCGTACACTTGCCATCGACATCGTCTTCACTCACGGCCGCCACATCCCGCCGTCAAATTCGTCGCGTCCCGGCCACCCCCGACCTCCCAACCTCGTCCACGAACATCGGGGTGAGCACCTCCTCCGATTCTCGGCCTTTACTCCATCGAATCGTTGCCGTATCGTCATCCCCACGAGCTCGAGCGCCATGGCCGAAACCTCTCGTCCGCGTGCGTGCCCACGTGTTCCTGGTCGCGCCCTCGCCAGCCACCCACGCCCGCGCCCTTGGGCCTCGCATGCGCCCGCGCTCCTCCTCCCCTGCTACCACAGCTGCTGCTGCCCTGCGCCGCCACGGCCGCGCGCTGCTTTACCTGCTGCTGCTTGCGGCGCTGCCACTACCGTTGCTGCTGCCCCGTTATGCCAGCAAGCGTGCGCGCGTGCAGTGCCCCTGCTCGCCTACTGCTGATGCTGCCTTGCCGTGCCTGCTGCTGTTGCTGACTGCCACCGCCGCCGCGCTCCCGTCCGCTCGCCCTGACCCCTCCTCCGCCCGCCACTGCCGGCGGCCCACTACCGCGCGCCCGCCCCCTTAGCAGCCCTCGCCGGCTCCCGGCTCTCCGGCGCCCCGCCTGCCCCGCCCCGCAGCTGGGCGGGCTCGGCCTCCGCGCGGCGGTGCTCGTTCGCTGGCCTCGCCCCGCTGCACCTTGCGGGCGAGCGCCCGTTTGGGCGTCCGCACCACTCCCCTCGCCCGTGCCCGTTAGGCCCCTCTGGGCCAATGACACGAGGGGCCCAGCCCTAGAAAAAAAATTAATAAAAAGAAAAAATATATTAAAAGTATTAATTAACTAATTAATTAATTAATTAATTAATTAAATTAATTAATTCTGTTTAGATTAACCTAATCACTAATTAGTATAATTAACCTAACTAAACTATTAGTTAGTTTACAGTCAATGACACGCGGGACCCACACGTCAGATTGACCAGTCAACGTTCTGTTGACTGCTGACGTCATGCTGACGTCAGCATGCACTATTCTGGATAATGTTGATTTATTTAATAATTAATAAATTAGAAAATGAATTAAAACTTTAAAAATTAATATAAAATAAACCGTAACTCGGATGAAAATACTTTATATATGAAAGTTGCTCAGAATTTCGAGACGCATCCGAATACGCAGACCGTTCGTCCACCACACATCCCTAGAATACCGAACCCGCAACTTTCCCCCTCCGTTTCGTCCTCTCGAAAACGCGAAACACCGGGAATACTTTCCCGGATGTTTTTCATCCTTGCCAGTATCACCTCCTACTGCGTTAGGTCACACGTAGCACCGCGTATTTCCATGTTATGCTTTGTGATGTTATTGTTTGCTCTGTTATTTATTTGTTTCCCCTTCGTTGCTTATTTTCGGTAGACTCCGATACTGTGATAGACCCCGAGACCATTGATGCTTCGGTGTTCGACTACGGCTACGCTTCCGAAGATTCCTTTCGTCTGCAGAGCTTCCAGGCAAGCCCCCCCTTTGATCACCAGATATCGCCTATTCTTCTTTCTACTGCTTGCATTAGAGTAGTGTAGCGTGTTACTGTTCGGTTACTCCTATTCTGTTGCATAGCCTGTCCTTGCTGCTACAACTGTTGATACATGTACCTGCCATCCTAATGCTTAGTATAGGATGCTAGTATTCCATCAGTGGCCCTTCATTCTTGTCCGTCTGCCATGCTATACCATCGGGCCGTGATCACTCGGGTGGTGATCACGGGTATATACTATTTACACACTTTACATACACATGATGATGATTCGGAGATGGGGGCTGAAGGGGCAGGTGGTTCCACCCAGGTAGTGGTGGGCCTGGGTTCCCGAGAGCCCCCTGATGGTTACTTTGTGGCGGAGCGATAGGGCGGGTTACGACCACCTAGGAGACAGGTGGGCCTGGCCCTGGTCGTTGTCCGCGGTTATTTCATAATAATATGTTTAACGGGATCCTGGTATTTGATCTGAGTTTGGCCATTTGGTCTATACGCACTAACCAGCTACGTGGGAATACTTATGGGTACTCGACGTCGTGGTATCAGCCGAAGCCTTCTTGACGTCAGCGACTTAGCGGCGCGCGCCGGGTTGGACCGCGTAACGCATCTTCCTTAGTAATGGAGGTTGCTAGGTCTGCTCACCGGCCGCCCTCGCAACGTGCAGGTGTGCATTGGGCGATGGGCCCAGACCCATGTGTACTTCGAACTTAGACCGACGTGCTGATCTCTCCGTTGTGCTTAGGTAGGGTTGCGACGTGTTGATCTTCCGAGGCCGGGCATGACCCTGGAAAGTGTGTCCGGCCAAATGGGATCAAGCGTGCTGGGTTATGTGGTGCATCCCTGCAGGGAAGTTAATCTATTCGAATAGCCGTGTCCCTCGGTAAAAGGATGACCCGGAGTTGTACTCTGACCTCATGACAACTAGAACTGGATACTTAATAAAACACACACAGACAAGTTCCACATATAACTCGGTGGTTGCTCTCTCACAGGGTGATGTGCGGGAGGATCGCCGGGTAGGATTATGCTATACGATGTTACTTGGTGAACTTACCATCTATTCTATTCTACTGCTGCAAGACGGAGGCTGCGAGAAGCGAGGATACTTGTTACTTTCCAGCTACCCTCTTCTACTGCTGCACGATGGAGGTGGCCAGAAGCGTAGTCTTCGATTGGATTAGCTATCCCCCTCTCATTCTGGCATTCTGCTGTTTAGCCCACAGATTTTGCCCTTTACATATATATCATTGCATATGTAGTGTAGATCCTTGCTTGCGAGTACTTTGGATGAGTACTCACGGTTGCTTTTCTCCCCCTTTTCCCCTCTTGTTCCTTCTTCTCGGATGTTGCAACCAGATTGATGGAGTCCAGGAGCCAGAAGATCCCGAGGATGTTTCTACGTGGAGTTCTCGAGGAGTAGTTAGGAGGTCCCAGGCAGGAGGCCTTGCCTTTTCAATCGTCGTTACTTTTGTGCTAGCCTTCTTAAGGCAAACTTGTTTAACTTATGTCTGTACTCAGATATTGTTGCTTCCGCTGACTCTTGTGTTTTCGAGCTTTTGTATTCGAGCCCTCGAGGCCCCTGGCTTGTAATATAAAGCTTGTATTATTTTAATTTGTGTCTAGAGTTGTGTTGTGATATCTTCCAGTGAGTCCCTGATCTTGGTCGTACACATTTGCGTGCATGATTAGTGTACGGTCAAATCGGGGGCGTCACAAGTTGGTATCAGAGCCGACTACCTGTAGGAATCCCCCTTTCCAACTCCTTGGCCGAAGTTGAGTCTAGTTTTTGAAAAACAAATTTACTAACTTGTTGTGTGGCTTACGGGCCCACAGCACCAATGGATGGTATTATGATCTTTTATTCCTCATCTTTACTCTGGGAATCTGATCTCTCTTCTATTCGGGTTAGATGATTTTACTAATTATGACACTAGGTTCTCGTAACTATTTCTCCCGGAGAGCCCTCATTCCGGAAGATCACCTGCTTCGTCAGAAGAATAGGAGAATATCCCTCGATATTTTCCCGAGACCCTTGTGATCATCGCCTTTGCAATTCACTGCCACCGATATATCCCTATGGATATCTACATGCGCTTCTCATTCTCATGATCATTCCTCATCGCTCTTGTCGTTACAAGATGCCTCGAAATATTCTTCGTTGTTTCGAGAATCCTTTGAGTTTACTGTCTTGCAGTTTATTTCGCATGAAAACCCTTACGATTATTTCCTCACAATTACCGAGGATCCGTTCTTCTCAATTGTTCATATGTCTCACAAAATTCTTTAGAATACTTTCGATCTTTCGAGAATCCTCTGCAGGCTGTTACTCTTGAAATTCTTGCCTGCTTGCGTTATGGTTAATTCCATATGACTAGTAGTCTTCGTTAATATCCATTGTCTTAGCCATTTTGAGCCTATTGATTCAGTGTGTGCGTATGCATGCAATCATCAGGTTATCCTTTATAAAAATTATCTTTCCGACTCAGACGTCATTCTGGACATGAGGTGGTTCTCGACAATTCAAACCTTTATTGATTGTCCAACTACGTGTTTTCAACTTATCCATCCTTGAGCAGAGCGTCTACTTCTGATCCTTCGTTTTGGAAACCATAATTTCTTTCTATTTAAGCATCAGCCTAATCAGGTGATTCTTGAGTCTGATGCCTCTGCATTCATTCTTCCTCTGAGAGAGTACCGATACTCACATCAGCTCTATTGTGGATCGCCCGATCCGTTGTTGGATTGTTATCCGATAGTGCCCTTGATATTCAATCACCTTTGTGAGTTCTTCCCCTGATACATGATGCCTTTGGTAAATTGTATCCCCTGCTTGGTCATCCATGCTCTGCTTTTGAGCTTGAGTATTTACTTTTGAAACTCGTGGTATATGTTACTAAGATGCCCGATGGGTTGAACCTATGCCTTCCCCTAATCCGTGAGAACCCAAAAGTTTTCACAAGTCATACCCTTCTGGTGTTCTACCAGATAAAATCCCAACACTACAGTTTTATCAAAGCGAGAGGTGAATGAAATGATATGCATTAAAGAAGTGGGAGTCGACCTTGAACTTTGTGTTCATGCCCATGGAAATGATGTAGACCGTCTCGGAAGCTTCTTGCAAAATTATTATCCAACTATATGATTCTTTCGGTATTCTTGAATTGATTCCTTACAGTTATGGTTCCGACCATGCTGTCCTGATCTGATATATCTGATGGGAATTCATCCCAGGGCCTTGTCTATTTTTGGCAAGGTTGATGTGTCTACTATCATAGGTCAATGACCGGTTCTGCTTATATCATGTTCTACCTTTGAGTATTACCCCCTGGTATCTCGAAGATGTCTTGCCATTGCACCACATCTTACTAACTTTGTTGAAGCAATGTCTTTCCTTGTCGTAACCACTCTACGGGTTCTGGTTTATTGCCAACCGAGGACACCGACTAGTGGAATTATTCTGCACTACAAATCAAATACCCCTAGTATTTTTTAAACTCAATCTAGTTTATTCCTAGACAATCGGGTACGTCCCTTGTCTATCTATCTTTGACTGTGCTACCTCGCCCTTCTTCGGTGCACGAATTCTTCAGAGATTGAGCCAACTTACGTCGAGCTTTCAGCATCTGGTTGCTTGTTCAGTAAGGCAACTTTGATTCCGAGCTTGCATCTTATATATTGGTCTTATAACTTGCCACTTCTTCATTCCCTTGTTTGTTGCAACTGTTGTTTGATTGCATCCTCTTGAAACTTCCCAATAAATGTGTCGGATCACCTTCAACACTTGGACTTCTTCCGAGATGTCAACTGTGTTCATGTTGACAAATACCCTCCTTGCCCACGATGATTTTTATTATCATTGACAACACCCTTTGTCGGTGTACTAAGGTAGGGGTACCCTAGTACCCCAACTTGTGCACGGGCAGTAGCAGCTTCCCGCGGCAGGAATTACCACGTGCTTGCCGGAAACCTTTCCGGTCCTTATTAAGCCATTCAAGAACAAAGTATACAAGTCAGAAGATCAAGGCCCCGGCAAGAGGAGCTTGCCGGGAAGGCCGTGCCAGGCTCAAGATTACCACCTAAGCACAAGGCCCTGGCAAGAGGAGCTTGCCAGGAAGACCAAGGAATGCACACCTCAAGAAACGCCTCGGCGCAGCATGCGCCCCGGCAGGGCCCGGGGAGCGACAAGCTTCAGGGCCCGGCAAGGTCAAGGCCCCGGCAAGGTGCTTGCCGGGGGGGAACCCACGCTGTGTGCCCGCGCTCCAGCTCATCTGCCCACGCGTCGCCCTGGGGCCCTTCCAGGGACGCGTGTCGGATGGCTGTGCAGCCTGGGGCACACGGTGGCAATCCACGGTGACGAGGCTACCGCCGTGTCGAATGGAGAAGCATGGACGGACGCTTTTGGGGTCGACGGTGACGGGCATTTAATGCCCTTGTCCCCCACTGTCAAGGTTAGGTGATGACCACTGTTCATCTACTATTCACGCACTATTCCCGCACTGTTACAACTACCACCAAAGTTACATTTTTACCCTCCTCTACGTTGAGACCTGTCGGTGACCCCTTGAGCTATAAAAGGAGGCCCATGCACAACGTAGAAAGGGTTCGAATCCTAAGCAACTCTCTTGCTCGGTGTAGCTAGTACTGTAGCTCTTCAAGCTCCCGAGCTCAATACAACCAAGGCAGGAGTAGGGTTTTACGCGTCCTCGCGGCCCGAACCTGGGTAAAACTGCCCGCGTGCGCTCCTCGATCTGCTCTCCGTGCTCCCTCCGCTCCCTTACCGCAACGTAGAAGGGGCTCTTTATGCCCAGAGTAGAGGCTGGCGCTCCCCTCTCCGGCGGCATCTCCTGGATCTTCCGGTTGAATAAGAAGGACTCATACCTGAAGGGAGAACTCCGCGGCAAGTGGGAAGAATGGCGTGCAGATTGGTGCTGGGTAGTAGAGGATAAGCCGGAGCCCTTCACTGCGCCGCGCACAACAGCCATAGTGTGCGGCAGAGACTGGAGCGAATTGGCCCCGCAGGACGGCAAGCTCAATATTGCCCTCATCAGGATACTTCGTCTCCGGGTAGCTAAACTGACCATCGGAGAGGTAGGGGCAGATTTCCTCCGCCGCCGCATTGCCCCATTACAGGAGAGAAAAAGGCCAGCATGGGAATTTGGCAACGCGGCGGATATGATGAGGCTGCGCCCAGGATTGAACTTCAATTTCACTTCTTTGGAGCTGAAGGGGATGGTCCGGGAGCTCTTCAAGCATGACCCGGCCCACCCGGAATGGTTTAGATCTCCCCGGGGAGTGGTGCCGCTGTGCAACAGCACTGCCCGGGACTCCTTACGCGCAATGATGCCCGCGTGCGATTCCCACGGCGTCGACCCCACCTGGATAGAGCCTCCGCCAGATGCAATACTAAGTTTCTTCGACAACTTGGTCGAGGTGCCCAAGAACCCCGAGGAGAATAGGGGCCTTACCCGGGCCACTACGGCTCGGGACATTGCTTACATCGCTTCCAGGATGGAAGAGGCCGCCGCGGCTGCAGCGGCGGGAGATTTTGGATTCACCGTCGACGAGGCGCAGGCCGCGGACGAGGCGTGCCAAGCAGAGGAGGCAGAAATCTGCAGGCTGCTCAAGCTTCCGCCCGACGAGTTTGCCGGGGTCCCCTCCCTGAGGCTTTCCGGGATACCCGGGGTTGTGAGCGATGCCGCCGTAGGAAGCGGGGTTGCCGGAGGGAGCGGGGCCGCCGGAGGGAGCGGAGCCGCCGGAGGGAGCGGAGCCGCCGGAGGGAGCGAGGCCGCAGGGCATGATGCTGGACCCAGCCGGGCCTGCCGGGGAGGAGGAGGAGGACGTCGAGGCCGATGAAGACGCCGGAAGAAACTGCCCCTGCTTCCTCTGCTTTTAAGGGGGAAGTGGGGGACGCTCCGCATTTCCCCATTAAACAACAGGCCACGATCTCTCCCACGACGCCGCAATCGACGCGTGCCGTTAGGGAGGGGCGCGGCGGATGCGGAAGGGGATTTACGGCTTGCCGTGGGCCGCACGTGCCCGTGCACTGTTCTGGGCCTGGCCCAATAGCGCTCGGCACCGTGTGTGGCCCAGGCCCGGGGGCTCCTGTCGGTGTACTAAGGTAGGGGTACCCTAGTACCCCAACTTGTGCACGGGCAGTAGCAGCTTCCCGCGGCAGGGTTTACCACGTGCTTGCCGGAAACCTTTCCGGTCCTTATTAAGACATTCAAGAACAAAGTATACAAGTCAGAAGATCAAGGCCCCGGCAAGAGGAGCTTGCCGGGAAGGCCGTGCCAGGCTCAAGATTACCACCTAAGCACAAGGCCCTGGCAAGAGGAGCTTGCCAGGAAGACCAAGGAATGCACACCTCAAGAAACGCCTCGGCGCAGCATGCGCCCCGGCATGGCCCGGGGAGCGACAAGCTTCAGGGCCCGGCAAGGTCAAGGCCCCGGCAAGGTGCTTGCCGGGGGGGGGGGGGAACCCACGCTGTGCGCCCGCGCTCCAGCTCATCTGCCCACGCGTCGCCCTGGGGCCCTTCCAGGGACGCGTGTCGGATGGCTGTGCAGCCTGGGGCACACAGTGGCAATCCACGGTGACGAGGCTACCGCAGTGTCGAATGGAGAAGCATGGACGGACGCTTTTGGGGTCGACGGTGACGGGCATTTAATGCCCTTGTCCCCCACTGTCAAGGTTAGGTGATGACCACTGTTCATCTACTGTTCACGCACTATTCCCGCACTGTTACAACAACCACCAAAGTTACATTTTTACCCTCCTCTACGTTGACACCTGTCGGTGACCCCTTGAGCTATAAAAGGAGGCCCATGCACAACGTAGAAAGGGTTCGAATCGTAAGCAACTCTCTTGCTCGGTGTAGCTAGTACTGTAGCTCTTCAAGCTCCCGAGCTCAATACAACCAAGGCAGGAGTAGGGTTTTACGCGTCCGCGCGGCCCGAACCTGGGTAAACTGCCCGCGTGCTCTCCTCGATCTGCTCTTCGTGCTCCCTCCGCTCCCTTACCGCAACGTAGAAAGGGGCTCCGGTCCCATAGGTGCTCGTGGGAGGACAGTTTCCCCCGACACCCTTGACTCCCTTTCATCGCGAACTTGTCTACATTATGAACACAACTTGCTCTCCAACTAGTGTTGTGTTCCGCCTTGAAGTATTACTGTCTTTTATGTCGAGAATGTTGTGGGAATTGCCCCACCACTTAGAAATTCTCGGTATGAAGATGCATCTCATCATCACCATTATTCCTTGGTCCCCGTGTTGTTTTCAACCGGGATTCCAATATGCTAAAGATGTTGCTTGAGTTCTGCATTTCTAGCAACCCTATTGCTTTGAAGTTAACGATTGACAGTTCATTCTTAGACTGTTGGTTATTGAATCATCACTCTAACATTGATCTTGCTGCCTAAGGTCATATTTCGGGCACACCTTTTAGCTAATGAATAATGGTGTATGTTTTCCTTGAGCATACAACATTATATCATTTTAATTGACAAGTGTCATCTTCTTGTTCACCTTATTGCGGAAATCCATCCGTTTGGAATTCTTGATGAATTGTCGCTGAGCCCATCAGCCACCTCCTCATCCTGTCCTTGGTTTAATGATGAACTATTGTTTCGGGAACCCACTCCCATAGTTCATTTCCCGAGAATCTTGCAATGTCATTTCGTCGATTGGTGTTGCACCTTTTCTTCTCAAACATCCTGAGTTTGAGGTATCATGACACCAATCAGATCTGAATCCCGGTCAGATATGATGGTTGGGGCAACTTCCAGGAGTTATAATGTTGGTCCTTTGATGACCCGATAATATGATGTCATGCCCAACACCCCTGGCTGGAGAACCTATCATTATAATTTCTTTTGCAAGGATAACCATTCTTCCAGGAGGAAATTGTAAGACTTATTTTATAAGTTGCTCCTGATGGATCATTTGTGTATCCAAAGTCTGGCCCTTGATTGAAACACCATATCATTGCTACCTCGAAGCATGACTATGATACCCCGCTCATCAACAAGAACATTGGAGGCGCGATGCTAAATGTTTCTTGGTCAGTTATCCAAACACCGTTGTATGGGTAACATCTTGATTAATCATTGCCTCCTTAACTGAATGGTTGGGTACTTGCTCTCCAACCCTGTACGCCTTGTTCTGCTTGTCCATGGGAAGGAAATACTCCTATTAATTGCGTGTAATCACAATTTCCTTTCCATTTGTTTGTTTAACCTTTCTTTGATCTACATATAATCTAAGCAGTAATAATTCTCTACTTATGTAAACACCTTGTTGTATGACTCTGTCAGTAAGACCTTGATTCTATTGTTGATAACATTCCGATAACCACCGATGGACGAGAACATTGCCTATTGGTCAGCCTCGTTTCAACGAGCGGGAAAAATGGTTCTCTTCGTTCCCCGTCCTTTGTATCGACATTGTTGTCGTCATAGCTGACGAGCTATCCACTGACATGCCTCCCTGTCATGGTTGTGCCAGATGTCACCACCCTTCCTATTTTCAACCCACATGGTGGGCCCGTAACCCACAGGTCCGTTGGATCGAAACCTGACTCTTCTTTACAACCGGGATTCTAACGTGTCTTTTGCACCAGGCTTCGTATATGGTTCACGAGCTAAATTCTATACCATTATTCACCCTGGAATCAAACACCATATTATTCTAGTTATTCAAGCCCTCCATTCCAGCTTCTGTCTAGGCATTGAATGATTGCCTACCCATTTGAAACTTTGGTACGATCGTATATTGCACTCAACGAATTCACTAAGATACAACTCGTGGGGTACCTCGTGTATTTCCCATTGAGTTCACCGTCAGATGCCCAGCTTTGTGGAGATGCGTTCTTCCGTAGTTTTTCCCCTGGTCACGTTCGTAGGATGATGGAGACCTCGAAGGAAGGATGACAACTTGATCACGATGAAATGAAGCAGATAAAGGAAGATATCAACGAAATGGATCGACCTCTTCGAGAAGAGCAACCAAGACCGAGAAGATCTGTTAGAATATCGTAACCAGACCTTTTCCCCTTACTCTACCTCTTAAATCTCAGGACGAGATTTCTTGTAGTGGAGGTGAATTGTGACGCCCCAGATAGTTAAGCTACAGTAACCCTCCGCTAACGATGCCACGTCAACACGATTACTGTTACTAATCTTGCGATGATACAAATCCCATTCAAATTTCAAAGTTAAAATCACGTCAAACAGTTAAAGTTTCCAAAAGTCAAAACTAAAATGTTCCGAATGTGACAAACCATGCATAAGTAATATTGGTGGAGAAACCACATTTTTATGAAATATTCTAATGCACTAAAGAAACTAAAACAGTAGCAAAAACAATTATTTAAATGCTCTTTAAATAGTAAACCTGTGCAAACTACTTTATTCAGAGTGCCTACTTAATTTGTCACAGTGACATAATTGGTAACGTTATTTAGGTGTCACTTTTATAATTGATTAATATAAATAAAAATAAACTAAAAATAAAACTAAAATGAAATGAGGCTAAGAGTAAAACAACAAAAAATGCAAAAAGTTAAAAGAAAATAAAAGGGCCGACCCCAGCCCCACTAGACCGACTGGCCCAACTGGCCAGCCTTGCCCACACCACACCCCTGGCCTATAGCCCCTCTCCCCCCTTGAAACCCTAGCCACTTTTCCATTTTCGCCTCGCTCGCTCTGCTCTCCAAAACATGCGCCCGAGACACCGTCGCCGCCTTCGTCGATCCCGCGGCCACCACCCTTTCCTCGTCACGCCAAGACACCCAGGAGCTGCGCCATCTTCCCCTGCTTCGACTACAAGCGTCGGCTCGAGCTAGGAGGCCGCGTACACTTGCCATCGACATCGTCTTCGCTCACGGCCGCCACATCTCGCCGTCAAATTCGTCGCGTCCCGGCCACCCCTGACCTCCCAACCTCGTCCACGAACATCGGGGTGAGCACCTCCTCCGATTCTCGGCCTTTACTCCATCGATTTGTTGCCGTATTGTCATCCCCACGAGCTCGAGCACCATGGACGAAACCTCTCGTCCGCGTGCGTGCCCACATGTTCCTGGTTGCGCCCTCGCCAGCCACCCACGCCCGCGCCCTTGGGCCTCGCATGCGCCCGCGCTCCTCCTTCCCTGCTACCACAGTTGTTGCTGCCCTGCGCCGCCACGGCCGCGCGCTGCTTTACCTGCTGCTGCTTGCGGCGCTGCCACTACCGTTGCTGCTACCCCGTTACGCCAGCCAGCGTGCGCGCGTGCAGTGCCCCCGCTCGCCTACTGCTGATGCTGCCTTGCCGTGCCTGCTGATGTTGCTGACTGCCACCGCCGTCGCGCTCCCGTCCGCTCGCCCTGACCCCTCCTCCGCCCGCCACTGCCGGCGGCCCACTGCCGCGCGCCCGCCCCCTCAGCCGCCCTCGCCGGCTCCCGGCTCTCCGACGCCCCGCCTGCCCCGCCCCGCAGCTGGGCGGGCTCGGCCTCCGCGCGGCGGTGCTCGTTCGCTGGCCTCGCCCCGCTGCACCTTGCGGGCGAGCGCCTGTTCGGGCGTCCGCACCACTCCCCTCGCCCGTGCCCGTTAGGCCCCTCCGGGCCAATGACACGAGGGGCCCAGCCCCAGAAAAAAAATTAATAAAAATTAATAAAAAAAATTAAAAGTATTAATTAACTAATTAATTAATTACATAATTAAATTAATTAATTCTGTTTTGATTAACCTAATCACTAATTAGTATAATTAACCTAACTAAACTATTAGTTAGTTTACAATCAATGACACGCGGGACCCACACGTCAGATTGACCAGTCAACGTTCTGTTGACTGCTGACGTCATGCTGACGTCAGCATGCACTATTCTGGATAATGTTGATTTATTTAATAATTAATAAATTAGAAAATGATTTAAAACTTTAAAAATTTATATAAAATAAATCGTAACTCGGATGAAAATACTTTATATATGAAAGTTGCTCAGAATTTCGAGACGCATCCGAATACGCAGACCGTTCGTCCACCACACATCCCTAGCATACCGAACCCGCAACTTTCCCCTCCGTTTCATCCGCCCGAAAACGCGAAACACCGGGAATACTTTCCCAGATGTTTTTCATCCTTGCCAGTATCACCTCCTACTGCGTTAGGTCACACGTAGCACCGCGTATTTCCATGTTATGCTTTGTGATGTTATTGTTTGCTCTATTATTTATTTGTTTCCCCTTTGTTGCTTATTTTCGGTAGACTCCGATACTGTGATAGACCCCGAGACCATTGATGCTTCGGTGTTCAACTACGGCTACGCTTCCGAAGATTCCTTTCGTCTGCAGAGCTTCCAGGCAAGCCCCCCCCTTTGATCACCAAATATCGCCTATTCTTCTTTCTACTGCTTGCATTAGAGTAGTGTAGCGTATTACTGTTCGGTTACTCCTATTCTGTTGCATAGCCTGTCCTTGCTGCTACAACTGTTGATACATGTACCTGCCATCCTAATGCTTAGTATAGGATGCTAGTATTCCATCAGTGGCCCTTCATTCTTGTCCGTCTGCCATGCTATACCATCGGGCCGTGATCACTCAGGTGGTGATCACGGGTATATACTATTTACACACTTTACATACACATGATGATGATTCGGAGATGGGGGCTGAAGGGGCAGGTGGTTCCACCCAGGTAGTGGTGGGCCTGGGTTCCCGAGAGCCCCCTGATGGTTACTTTGTGGCGGAGCGATAGGGCGGGTTGCGACCACCTAGGAGACAGGTGGGCCTGGCCCTGGTCGTTGTCCGCGGTTATTTCATAATAATATGTTTAACGGGATCTTGGTATTTGATCTGAGTTTGGCCATTTGGTCTATACGCACTAACCAGCTACGTGGGAATAATTATGGGTACTCGATGTCGTGGTATCAGCCGAAGCCTTCTTGACGTCAGCGACTTAGCGGCGCGCGCCGGGTTGGACCGCGTAACGCAACTTCCTTAGTAATGGAGGTTGCTAGGTCTGCTCACCGGCCACCCTCGCAACGTGCAGGTGTGCATTGGGCGATGGGCCCAGACCCCTATGTACTTAGGACTTAGACCGACGTGCTGACCTCTCTATTATGCTTAGGTAGGGTTGCGATGTGTTGATCTTCCGAGGCCGGGCATGACCCTGGAAAGTGTGTCCGGCCAAATGGGATCAAGCGTGCTGGGTTATGTGGCGCACCCCTGCAGGGAAGTTAATCTATTCGAATAGCCGTGTCCCTCGGTAAAAGGACGACCCGGAGTTGTACTCTGACCTCATGACAACTAGAACTGGATACTTAATAAAACACACCCAGACAAGTTCCAGATATAACTCGGTGGTTGCTCTCTCATAGGGTGATGTGCGGGAGGATCTCCGGTAGGATTATGCTATACGATGTTACTTGGTGAACTTACCATCTATTCTATTCTACTGCTGCAAGACGGAGGCTGCGAGAAGCGAGGATACTTGTTACTTTCCAGCTACCCTCTTCTACTGCTGCACGATGGAGGTGGCCAGAAGCGTAGTCTTCGATTGGATTAGCTATCCCCCTCTCATTCTGGCATTCTGCAGTTTAGCCCACAGATTTTGCCCTTTACATATATATCATTGCATATGTAGTGTAGATCCTTGCTTGCGAGTACTTTGGATGAGTACTCACGGTTGGTTTTCTCCCCCTTTTCCCCTCTTGTTCCTTCTTCTCGGCTGTTGCAAACAGATTGATGGAGTCCAGGAGCCAGAAGATCCCGAGGATGTTTCTACATGGAGTTCGGCTTCGAGGAGTAGTTAGGAGGTCCCAGGCAGGAGGCCTTGCCTTTTCGATAGTTGCTACTTTTGTGCTAGCCATCTTACGGCACCTTGTTTAACTTATGTCTGTACTCACATATTGTTGCTTCCGCTGACTCTTGTGTTTTCGAGCTTTTCTATTCGAGCCCTCGAGGCCCCTGGCTTGTAATATAAAGCTTGTATTATTTTAATTTGTGTCTAGAGTTGTGTTGTGATATCTTCCAGTGAGTCCCTGATCTTGGTCGTACACATTTGCGTGCATGATTAGTGTACGGTCAAATCGGGGGCGTGACAAGTTGGTAAAAGGTATACGAAGTTTCCTTGGTCATGCTGGGTTTTATAGGAGGTTCATTAATGACTTCTCCAAAATCTCCAGGCCTCTGACTAATCTCTTACAAAAAGATATCCCTTTTGTCTTTGATAATGATTGTCTAGAGGCATTTGAAATACTTAAGAAACCATTGATCTCTGCACCTATTGTCCAACCTCCTGACTGGAATTTACCCTTTGAGATTATGTGCGATGCTAGTGATTATGTTGTAGGTGCTGTTCTAGGACAAAGAGTTGATAAGAAATTGAATGTTATCCAGTATGCTAGTAAAACTCTAGATAGTGCCCAAAGAAATTATGCTACTACTGAGAAAGAATTTTTAGCAGTTGTATTTGCTTGTGATAAGTTTAGACCCTATATTGTTGATTCTAAAGTAACTATTCACACTGATCACGCTGCTATAAAATACCTCATGGAAAAGAAAGATGCTAAACCTAGACTTATTAGATGGGTTCTCTTGCTGCAAGAGTTTGACTTGCATATTATTGATAGAAAGGGAGCTGAGAACCCTGTTGCAGATAACTTGTCTAGGTTAGAGAATATACTTGATGATAGCTTTCCCGATGAACAATTAGTTGTCATAAATACTTCTCGTACTGCTCCATGGTATGCTGATTATGCTAATTATATTGTTGCTAAGTTTATACCTCCTAGCTTCACATACCAGCAAAAGAAAAAGTTCTTCTATGATTTGAGACATTACTTCTGGGATGACCCACATCTTTACAAAGGAGTAGATGGTATTATTAGATGTTGTGTACCTGAGCATGAATAGGAACATATCCTACGCAAGTGCCACTCCGAAGCTTATGGAGGACACCATGCGCGAGATAGAACTGCACACAAGGTATTGCAATCCAGTTTTTATTGGCCTACTCTCTTCAAGGATGCCCGTAAGTTTGTATTATCTTGTGATGAAAGTCAAAGCATTTGTAATATCAGTAGACATCAAGAAATGCCTATGAATTATTCACTTGTTATTGAACCATTTGATGTTTGGGGTTTTGATTATATGGGACCGTTTCCTGCCTCTAATGGATACACACATATTTTAGCTGATGTTGATTACGTTACTAAGTGGGTAGAAGCTATTCCAACTAGTAGTGCTGATCATAACACCTCTATTAAGATGTTTAAATAAGTTATTTTCCTGAGGTTTGGAGTCCCTAGATATCTAATGATCGATGGTGGTTCACACTTTATTCATGGTGCTTTCCGTAAGATACTTGCAAAGTATGATGTCAACCATAGAATTGCATCCCCGTACCACCCACAGTCTAGTGGTCAAGTAGAACTAAGTAATTGAGAGTTGAAATTAATCCTGCAAAAGACAGTTAATAGGTCTAGAAAGAATTGGTCCAAGAAACTTGATGATGCATTATGGGCCTATAGAACTGCATACAAAAATCCTATGGGTATGTCTCCATATAAGATGGTATATGGAAAAGCTTGTCACTTACCTCTTGAGCTAGAACATAAGGCATATTGGGCTATTAAAGAGCTCAATTACGATTTCAAACTTGCCGATGAAAAGAGGTTATTTGACATTAGCCGTCTCGATGAATGGAGAACCCAGGCTTACGAGAATGCCAAGCTGTTTAAAGAAAAAGTTAAAAGATGGCATGACAAAAGGATACAAAAGCGTGAGTTTAACGTAGGTGATTATGTCTTGCTATTCAACTCTCGTTTTTAAGATTTTTTGCAGGAAAACTTCTCTCCAAGTGGGAAGGACCTTACGTTATTGAGGAGGTCTATCATTCTGGTGCCATAAATATCAGCAACTTCGAAGGCACAAATCCGAAGGTGGTGAATGGTCAAAGAATCAAACATTATATCTCAAGTAATCCTATAAATGTCGAAACCAATGTTATTGAAACAGTAACCCCGGAGGAATACATAAGGGACACTTTCTAGAACGATTCAGCCTCCGAAAAGGAAGAGGTATGTGATACGGTAAGTAAACCGACTCCAAAATAGTTCTAAAGGCAAATTTTCTCCGTTTTGGAATATTTAGAAAAATAGAAAAATAAGTAGCAGTCCGGAAGAGACACGAGCCGTCCACGAGGGTGGAGGGCGCGCCGCCCTGCCCTGGGCGCCCCCTGCCTCGTGGGCAGCTTGTGTGCCTCCCGGACTCCATTTTCTTGTGGGTTACTCCTTTTGGTCTGTAAAAAATCATTATATATACTCCCGAAGGTTTTGACCTCTGTATCACGCAAAAATCATCTGGCTTCGTTTTGAGCTATTTCTGTCGCAGATAAAATCAACATGTCGTCCCAGGATTCGGAAGGAGAAAGCTATGTGGCCGATTCCCTTGCTGACCCTAAGGTCTATGGGGACTGGGAGCATTATGGTTGGACCACGGAGGAAGAAGAGGACCATGATCCCCAGGGGAAGGACTGGACCAGCTCAGATGAAGACGAAGTCCAACTACCTCAACCGGGGGACATGCATGTGGAGTTCAAAAAGTCAAGCCTCCCCAACAGAGTAAAGAAACCTAAGATCGAATTTATCCCTTTTAACCTCTTGCAGGAAAACAAGCAGTCACTAAGCAAGAAGATATTAAATCTTGAGCAAGAGATCAATGATCTAAAGGAGCAAAATTATGTCCTTAAGCGCAGGCTGAGGAAGAAACGATCATCACCACCCCCGAAGAAGGAGACATAATCATATGGGTATGGGCACTCCCCTTGGCAACTGCCAAGCTTGGGGGAGTGACCCCGGTATCGTATCACCATCACTCCTATCTTTACCGTTTTTCTTAGTTCGATCCTTTTGGTAGTATCTTGATCTAGTAGAATAAAGTTAGCATGATCTAGTTGTGAGCTTTTGCCTTATGATCTTTACCCTTTGTAATCGAGTCTGTGAGCTATATAATAAAGAATAGTGTTGAGTCAAGGGCTTGATTTCCTCACTTGGGTCATGATTAAAAGAAAGAAAACATAAAGAGTATCAAAGAGATCATATCGATCTTATGGGAAGTAACGACTTCAGATATAAGAGTATGATAAATAAAAGTTGTTGGGAGTTGACAAACATAGTTTTGGTCATCGTTGCAATTAATAGGAAGTAATAAAAGAAGAGAGGATTCACATACAAATATACTATCTTGGGCATCTTTTATGATTGTGAGCACTCATTAAAATATGACATGCTAAAGAGTTGATGTTGGACAAGGAAGACAACATAATGGGTTATGTTTTCCTATATCCGAAATAAAGTATATTGTCATGGATCATCCAACATGTTGAGCTTTCTTTTCCCCCTCATGCTAGCCAAAACTCCTCGCACCAAGTAGAGATACTACTTGTGCTTCCATACATCCTTAAACCCAGTTTTGCCATGAGAGTCCACCATACCTACCTATGGATTGAGAAAGATCCTTCCAAGTAAGTTGTCATGTTGCAAACTTGCTAAAATATGTATGATATATTAGTGTGGAGGAAATTAGCTTTATACGATCTTGTGATATGGAAGTAATAAAAGCGATGGACTACATAATAAAGGTCCTTATCACAAGTGGCAATATAAAGTGACGTTCTTCTATGCTAAGACTTTGTGCATCCAACCATAAAAACACATGACAACCTCTGCTTCCCTCTGCGAAGGGCCTATCTATTATTCTTCTATAAGAGTCAAGGTGAAATCCACCTTTCCTTTTTACATTTTATCCTTTGGCAAGCACACCGTGTTGGAAAGATCCTGATATATATACCCACTTGGATGTAAGTTTTCATGATCTATTACTGTTGACATTACCCTTGAGGTAAAAGGTTGGGAGGTAACACCATAAGCCCTTATCTTTCTCAGTGTCCGACTAAAACTCCATAAACATAAGTATTGCGTGAGTGTGAGCAATTGTGAAAGACTATACGATAGTTGAGTATGTAGGCTTGCTAAAAAGCTCTTATATCGACTCTTTCCGATGTTACGATAAATTGCAATTGCTTCAATGACAGAGATCAAAGTTTGTTAGTTTCCAATGAAGTTTATGATTCATGCTTGATATTGTGGATGAATTGTTACTTTATCATAAGAATTATATGACATTATATATATGTTGTTATTATAAGAATGATCATGATGCCCACATGTCCGTATTTTTTTTATCGACACCTCTATCTCTAAACATGTGGACATATTTTTTGATATCGACTTTCGCTTGAGGATAAGCGAGGTCTAAGCTTGGGAGAGTTGATACGTCCATTTTGCATCATGCTTATATGTTGATATTTATTGCATTATGGGCTGTTATTAAACGTTATGTCACAATACTTATGCCTTTTCTCTCTTATTTTACAAGGTTTACATGAAGAGGGAGAATGACGGCAGCTGGAATTCTGGGCTGGAAAAGGAGGCTTTCAGGACCAGACGCCACCGTCTCGAGGCGGAAACCAATCTAGGGCTCCGGCAGAGCTGTTCTGTCGGGGATACTTCCCTCCGGGAGGGGGAAATCGTCACCGCCGTCATCACCAACAACTCTCCCATCTTGGGGAGAGCTATCTTCATCAACATCTTCACCAACACCATCTCCTCTCAAACCCTAGTTCATCTCTTGTATCCAATCTTTGTACCCAAACCTCAGATTGGTACCTGTGGGTTGCTAGTAGTGTTGATTACTCCTTGTAGTTGATGCTAGTTGGTTTATTTGGTGGAAGATCATATGTTCAGATCCATTATGCATATTAATACCCCTCTGATCATGAACAATATTATGTCTTGTGAGTAGTTACTTTTGTTCCTGAGGACATGGGAGAAGTCTTGCTATTAGTAGTCATGTGAATTTGGTCTTCGTTCGATATTTTGATGAGATGTATGCTGTCTCTCCTCTAGTGGTGTCATGTGAACATCGACTACATGATACTTCACCATTATTTGGGCCTAGAGGAGGGCATTGGGAAGTAATAAGTAGATGATGGATTGCTAGAGTGACAGAAGCTTAAACCCTAGTTTATGCGTTGCTTCGTAAGGGGCTGATTTGGATCCATATGTTTCATGCTATGGTTAGGTTTACCTTAATACTTCTTTTGTAGTTGCGGATGCTTGCATTAGAGGTTAATCATAAGTGGGTGGCTTGTCCAAGTAAGGACAGCACCCAAGCACCGGTCCACCCACATACTAAATTATCAAAGTACCGAACGCGAAACAGACGATCGTGATGAAAACTAGCTTGACGATAATTCCCATGTGTCCTCGGGACCGTTTACCTTTATATAAGAGTTTGTTCAGGCTTGTCCTTTCCTACAAAAAGGATTGGGACACCTTGCTCCACCTTATTTACTTTTACCTTTTGTTACTTGCTACCAATTACCTTATCACAAAACTATCTGTTACATATACTTTCAGTGCTTGCAGAAAATACCTTATTGAAAATTGCCTATCATTTCCTTCTGCTCCTCGTTGGGTTCGACACTCTTACTTATCGAAAGGACTACGATACATCCGCTACAGTTGTGGGTCATCACAACTTTCCACCGTTTCGTTCATATGACACGCTTCATATTGTCATATTACCATGCATGATCATGTAGTTGACATTGTATTTATGGCAAAGCCACCATACATAATTTTTCATACATGTCACTCATTGATTCATTGCACATCCCGGTACATCGCCGAAGGCTTTCATATCGAGTCATACTTTGTTCTAGTATCGAGTTGTAATATCAAGTTGTAATTCAATGAAAGTGAGATGATCATCATTATTAGAGCATTGTCCCATGTGAGGAAAGGCTAAATAAAGAAAGCCCCTCCAAAAAAAGAAAAAAAAAGGAAAGGCCAAAGAAAAAAAGAAAGGCCCAAGAAAAAAAGAAAGGCCCAAAAAATAAAAAAAATAAAGGGACAATTGCTACTATCTTTTTCCACACTTGTGCTTCAAAGTATGTAACACCCCAAAATTTTGGTTTGATTTTTACCAAATTCTTTATTTGATTTAAAGGAGGTTATTTGAAATTTTCCTTTTGAGAGACCCTCCTTCCCAAATTTTTGCTTCTGACAAATCTTTTTGAGCCCTTCTCAATTTTTGGTTCTGGTCTTGAGGATCTTTCTACTTATGTGGGTTCAACACAAATACTCTTGGATTGTTTTGGCAAATTCTTTTGTTAAAAAGCATTTCTATCATTTTTTTGATTTATCCCTTCCTATTCAAAAATACACCCTTGCCATGACCTATGTTGAAAACTTCCTCCCAAAACCTTCCTCCCTACCTTGGGTCAAGCCAAGAACCAATTCCAGCAAGTTTCAACTTTCCCTAGTTTTTATTTCTATTTATTTAAACCACAAAATCTTTTTCTGTCATTTATTTGGACCTTAGTAGTTTACAAAGAAACTACTAGATCTCTTTTGAATCTTGGCTCCAAATAAATTCCTAGAGCTAGTCCTTAGTACCCTAAACTCATATCCATCAAGACCTACTGGTCATCAGTTCAAAATTTTCAAAATATGCTTGCTGCAAGTTTGGAGCAGATTTGCTAATTTTGATGAATTTCATTCTTTCTTCTTTCCAAAAATTCTGGGGAAATTCATGCAGCCTCCAGATGCATCAAGAGACCCCCTCACCAAGTCCCAGCTCAAGAAAAGTTTTCCACGTGCATCAAACATTTCATCAAACACCTTACAGGCACTGTTCCTGCCAAGTTTCAGGGTTCAGTGTTAAACTTCAGTCGACAGTGGCGTTTCTCGTCAGAGCTCGTCGCCAATCTCGCCAGTTCCCCGCTTGGCCTCTTGCTCCCTGTTCCCCCTTCTTATCCGGTGCGCCGCACGGTCGCTTGGCCGGTTGCGAGCGTCGGTGGCGAACTGTCGCATCAGCTCCGGCGTCGTCCGCGGCGACAGTACCGCCCGTGGCGGCCGTCAGGGGTGAGCCCTGCAGTACGGCGCCGCTCCGCACCGCCCAAACCACCGGTGGCCTCCGCGTGTCCATCCTCCCCCCCTGAGCACGCTGCAGAGCCGTCGCCGTGGCCTGAGGAGCGCAGAGCGCGCTCTCTGCCGCCGACGAGCCCGTGAGCTCCGTTCCGTCGAAACCGCGGAGCAGGCCAAATGCGATCGAGCTTAGGCATGGAATGGAGCCAGTGGACCAACCCGAAGATGCCCAGTCACCTAAACCACCCGCCCGACCACTGCCTCGCCGTAATCCCTCACCGGAGATATTTCGCTCACGGCACCGCCCTCGCCCGCCTATAAATAGAACCCCAGAGACGCTGTGAAGCCACCGCATCCACCACACCTCACCACAGCCTCGCCAAAACCCCTCAGAGGGCCTCGGGAGAGTCTTCTTCCCCGACTCCGGCCGCCCCGATCCGCTTCGGGCTCCGGCAAGATCCGCTCTGGTGAGAGCACCCCCGCTGCCCAAACTCTGCCAGTGACCTCCTAGCCGACCAACTCTTCTAACCCAAGGCTTAATTTGTAGTCAGAAGCCCCCCTCCGGTGAGACCCATCATCGCCCGACGCCGCCGTCCGCCGTAGAGGAAGTCGCCGTCGCTGTGGTGCCTCCCGTCGGTCCCTTCCACCACCCACCGACGCGGAAGAACCTCCTGAACACGCCGGTACTTCCCTCCCTCTCTGCCTCGCAGTGGTTCGTCGCCGGCGATCATCGCAGGTCTCTGGCGCCGGCGAACTCTGTTTTTCCCCTTTCAAACCTGACATGCGGGACCCCCCTGTCAGCCTCTTCCTTTTTATTCGAAACGTTTTCTGAAAGCGCCTTCAGGCAAAGTACGTTTTCCTTTCGGCTTGGCGTATTTCGTCCGAAGCGTTTTCTGTCTATTCAAACTACCCCCTGGATAGTTTCTGTTTCATTACAGACTAGTCCCTGGGTTTGTTTTCTTTATAACTTTTAAACTAAAAAGGATTTTTAGTTGATTCCTTTTTTGTCATCTTCATAACTCTGCCTAGTTTTTTTATCATATTTATTTGAAAAATATTTGGAACACTTTTTGCGCACGCACGTATTTACGTAGTATTCGATTTCTTTTATACCGTAGATACCGAAGGAGGTGACGGAGCCGCAAACTTCGCCGAGCTAGACTCCGACTACTCCGAACCAGGCAAGCATGTTTGAACCTTTGATATGACGAGTGTTTTTCATGTTTGCTAGTGTGGTTTTCTTAAGGCATGTTTATATAAGCATTTGGTGGATGTTATATTCCATGCACGGTAAGTTGCAAGTGAGCTACAAAACTTGATGAGATCATATGATGGAGAACAACCTGATCATGTGGTGGCATGATAAGATGTAAGCTGGTATTGTTGGAGCATGCCAGTTCTATGTCAACTGTTTAACTCCGGTGTTGACGTGGATCAAGTCTCGATCCCGTCCATTCCCCTTTTTCTGCTACCACATGTTTTCTGCAAAGAATACGGTTTAGTAAGTTGCAAACCTCTTTCCTGGTACACACCAAATAGAGAGGCCGTGATGAAGGTTCCATGGCCCTGGATTAAAGCCGTCATCCGGTCAGGGGGCATGGGTGTTTCCGGTTGGGACCGAGAGGGGGGCACCCCTTAGAGCGCGCGGTATAAATTTGATCCCATGCTATTTGAGGAGTGGCCTCCCCGCCTCAAGAGTTTTTCTTGAACGTTGCCTAGGGTGATTCCTGGCAGCGGAATGTGAATGGGTGTGTACTGGTTAGATGTGTTTTCTTCTAAAGTACCGTGAACGGAACTAGTCCTTGGTGACTACTGAAATCCGTTGGCTGTGGTAAGGTACAAACTCTGCAGAGTCAAAACCATTCGCATAATCAAGTCCTTGGTCAAGGACGTTGGTTAGCAGATCCGTGTCGGTCTCAGTGTCAGTCTCTGGAGAACTAATACTTCTGACAAGGGTAAACCTGGTTGAATGCTACTTTTGTGAATGGACTAACCTGTTTACTTTTATGTGCCGAGTATTCCTTAGGATGGTGCTACCTCCAGGAACTACTCAAATTTTTCCTTGTTTGATATAAGCCCTTTATGTGATGTCGCTCAGACGTCCGACTGTGGCATCCTTGTTATTTACTTTTGATATAAGCCCTTTATGTGATGTCGCCCAGACGTCCGACTGTGGCATTCTTGTTATTTACTTTTGATATAAGCCCTTTATGTGATGTCGCTCAGACATCCGACTGTGGCATTCTTGTTATTTACTTTTGATATAAGCCCTTTATGTGATGTCGCTCAGACGTCCGACTGTGGCATTCTTGCTATTTACCTTTGATATAAGCCCTTTCTGCGGTGTCGCCCTGACACCCGACTGTGGCATGTTTATTCTATTTTACCTTTCGAGGCGTCGCTTCAGACACCCGATCGGTCTTCCGCTATTTATTTATATTGCAGCGCTAATTTAATTACTCACGTGTGCATTACTGCTCGTGTGCATCATGTTTGCATTTGTTATATCTTATGTCCAAACTGTCTTGCGAGTACATTCAAAGTACTCACCTGGCTTGTTGATTTGGCCAGATGTTGACGAAGGCGATCTTATGGATGAAGAGTTTGATAGCGAGTCCGACGCCTAGAGTAGTCCCAGTCAGTCCCTTGCGATCCTGGAGTTGGTCACTTGTATTATAAACGCTTCCGCCACCATAATAAAATCATCAAGCCTCACTCCGGCGCTTGATGAGTGTAAGATATTGGAGTCACGCCACCCACACCACTGTGACATATCCACTACCACTATATCCGCGAGTTAGTAGTTATGCCACCATATCCAGTTGTGTCATATCCGCCTCTATGTATAATATTGGCGTGCTTGTAATAAATTGTTGAGCAGCTTCAGCTCAACCCTGTATAATATTTAGCACTTCTGGATTTTCTGTATCAAGGATTTGTCTACCAGTATGGAGGATTTCTCTATACTAGTTTGATGAAAGGGGCGATTTTTCAATAAGTGTTTTATTGGAAAACCGGTCCTGACAACCTTGGTATCAGAGCCAGGCTGACTATAGGAAGCCACTAGGTGCGCTCGCTAATCGGTTATTAGCGTAATAGGTGCTGTTTTAGCATATTGCAATTGTAGCAATTTTTCTGTTAGTCATCATAAATTTATGATTTGACTATCTGGAATTTTTGTCTACTTTTGTAGATGGCCGGCCGCGACTGCGAATCACAGGTGTTCGCCAATGTGCCTGAGGGGTTTATCAAACTCCTCGCCTCCATCGTCAAGATCGCGATCGGGCCATCGACTCGTCCAGAGTTCACACTCTACGAGCACAAGATCAGCGACAGCGTGTCTATGCACCAGGCTGCGGTGCAATTCAAGGGAGGGCGTTCTGAATTACGCCGCTTCCGATTTGTTGGGAGGGCCATGCCTACGGAGAAGCATGCCATGCAGATGGCGGCCCGTGAGGCAATAGCACGTCTCCGGGATGCTCTTCCTTCGATGAAGGCTCGTCGCTACCGCTACCTCCCCTGCCACGTGTCGTACACTTGTCACTATGCATTCGCTTGCACTAGGGGAGAACGAGATGATGCTATTGAGATGCTTGTTGAGTATCTCAAGGCTCTTGAGGCAGCTTTTGATAACCTCGTGGACGACTTGGTGGCGGCCCGTATGGACTCAGTTCAGGGCTGTGTTGCCAACAGGAGGGAGCTGCTCCATACAGCACCACCACTGTCATACATCTCGTCCTCATCATCCTATGCACCTGCCATCCGAGCCACCGCTCGCCGCCTACCTACCACTGAGGAGTTTGACCAAGTCATTGCTCCTACCCCAGTTCGTGTTGCACCGCCTACCACACCCATTTCAACCGCACGACCCAGTACCCCGCGACTGGAGCCTATTAGTGAGGAAGAAGTTGAGTCCCCAGCAGCACTGGGGCTTACCCTCGGCAGGCCGAAGGAAGTATTTACCATCTCCGACTGAGTGCGCCGAGCAGCCGTGCGATGTACCTGCTTGTATGATATGTTTTATATGTACATAGGCTTGGTGAGAAGTAGTTTGTGTGCGCATCATGTAGGGACTGGGAGAAGTGCACTAGCCTAAATAACATGTCAGGAATGTGTACGCACATCCTGAGTGAGGTATTGTATAATTATGGCTTGCTTGTAAGATACTGAGCGGTCCTTCTCCATGCGCAATCAAGTGCTTTCTTGAAAAATCTTGGAGTTTTAAAATTTCTGCCTTTGTAAAATTAATTGTTTTTTTACTACTCGGTTTTTCTCATGAGTTCTGCAAAATACCCCAGAGTGGAAAATGCATCGTCCCTGGACTCGTTCCATGCGAAGCCCGCCGGAAGAAAATAATGGTACCCAGGCAAGCAACAATTTCACACAGGGGCAGTCAAGCCAGCAAAACAGTGAAGCAGCACTTTCTCAAGTATGCCGCCTTTATGAGCAAAGCCAGCAGCAACATCAAGAAATGATGACCCATATTATCAACATGAGAAATCACCGCGAACCATACCAGCAGCATTCCAAATTGGCTGAACTACAAAAGACGCGTCCACCAACTTTCTCTCACACGGATAAACCTCTTGAGGCTGATGACTGGCTTCGAGACATTGAAAGGAAATTAATTATCGCACAATGTTCGGACCGTGAGAAAGTACTTTATGCACCTCACTACCTTACTGGAGCAGCTGCATCGTGGTGGGAAAATTTTCTACATATGCACCCCAATGAAAATAACATCACCTGGGAGGAGTTTAAGGAAAATTTTCGTGGGGCGCACATTCCCAGAAGTATTATGAAGATCAAGAAAAGGGAGTTTGATGACCTCAAGCAGAGAAGCATGTCAGTGACTGAGTACAATAGTCAGTTTACACAACTATCTCGCTACGCCAACGAAGAGCATATGACTGAAAATAAAAAGATGGAAAAATTTCTGGACGGTCTGGCTCCAGCACTTAAATGCCAACTGGTCGTGCACACCTTTCCAGATTTCAAAACACTTGTGGACAAGGCTATTACCTTGGAGAATGAACGCCGCAGCTTGGAGGATTTTCGCAAGCGCAAGCGGGACAAGACTTCTCAATCTCGCGACAACCGGAACAAGATTGATTCTCGGAAAAGTGGGGCGAACAAATCCGCAACCAATGTTCCACGCTCAAACAAGAATTTTCATGCAAGGGATAAAGATTTTACGTATCACCCGGGCGTTACTTGCTTCGCTTGTGGAGAGGAAGGACACTATGCCAAGCAATGCCCAAAGCCAAGAAACTCTACCCCCAAGACAAACAATGGTGGAAATAATTCAGCCCCCAAGCGTAACAACTTCAATCCCAGCAACAATCACAAGAAGGGTCACGTGAACCATGTGACCAAGGAAGAAGCGCAGAATGCTCCGGATATCGTACTCGGTACGTTTCCTGTCAACACAATACCTGCCACGGTTTTGTTTGATTCTGGAGCTTCTCATTCGTTCATTTCAAAGAAATTTGCTTTACAACATGATTTTTCAATTCTCCCCTTGGAAAATTCTATGACCATCAAGTCCCCCGGGATTAAGCAAATCACCCAGAGTTATTGCCAAGGTGTGATTATTGAGCTCGAGGGATTAAAGTTTCGAGCAAACCTCATTGTATTGGAAAATAAGGGACTGGATGTTATCCTAGGAATGGACTGGTTAACCACCAACAAGGGATTTATCGACTGCTTCAATCGGACTGTGATCCTCACTCATCACCACGGGAAGACGATAAAAATTGCAGCTCAAGTAAGACCAGTATCATTGCGACCAAGATTGAACAAGGTGGATATTTCAGATTTAAATAAAGTTCCAGTGGTATGTGAGTTTCCTGATGTATTTCCTGAAGAGCTACCAGGCATGCCACCAGACCGAGAAATAGAATTCACTATTGAACTAGCACCTGGAACCACTCCCATTTACAAGAAACCTTATAGAATGGCACCCTCCGAGTTGGTAGAATTGAAGAAACAAATAAAGGAATTACTGGACAAAGGATTTATCCGGGCCAGCTCCTCACCTTGGGGTTCGCCAGTATTATTTGCCAAGAAAAAGGATGGGACACTGAGATTATGTATAGACTATCGAGCACTCAACATGGTTACCATCAAAAACAAATATCCGCTGCCACGGATCAATGATTTATTTGACCAGCTTGCACAAGCCAAGGTTTTCTCAAAGATTGATTTAAGGTCGGGATATCATCAGTTAAAAGTACGGACAGAAGATATCCCTAAAACTGCATTCACTTCCAGATACGGATTATATGAATTTACAGTAATGCCGTTTGGACCGACGAACGCCCCCGCATACTTTGTTCACCTCATGAACAAAGTGTTCATGAAATTTATGGACAAATTTGTTGTGGTGTTCATTGATGATATTTTGGTATATTCTAAAACACCAGAAGAACATGCTGAACATCTCAGAATTGTGCTGGGAGAATTAAGGAAGCATCAATTGTACGCCAAATTCAGTAAGTGTGAATTTTGGCTAAAACAGGTTGGTTTTTTGGGCCACGTATTAACCCAAGAAGGTGTTGCCGTGGACCCGGAAAAAGTCAAGGCCGTACTCGACTGGAAACCACCAGCCAACGTAACCGACGTACGAAGCTTTCTGGGAATGGCTGGATATTACAGAAGATTTATTGAGGGATTTTCCACCATAGCAAAACCTATGACACAGCTACTCAAGAAGGATAAGAAATTTGTGTGGACTGAGGATTGCGAGAAAAGTTTCCAAGAACTCAAAAAGAGATTAACAACAGCACCAGTATTGGTCATACCAGACATACACAAAAATTTTGAAGTGTATTGCGACGCGTCCCGGAAGGGCCTCGGATGCGTATTAATGCAAGAAGGCAAAGTAGTCGCATATGCTTCCAGGCAACTGCGAAAGCATGAAGAAAACTATCCCACTCATGACTTGGAATTAGCAGCAGTTATTCATGCACTCAAAGAATGGAGGCACTTTTTGCTTGGAAATCGTTGTGAAATATATACAGACCATAAAAGCCTCCAGTATATTTTCACACAACCAGAACTCAATTTGCGACAACGCCGCTGGTTGGAATTAGTAAAAGACTATGATGTTGGCATTTACTACCATCCAGGAAAGGCAAATGTAGTGGCAGATGCTCTCAGCCGCAATCCAAGCTCCAGCAACGACAGTTCACAAAACTTGAGGCCGGAATTTCAGAGGGAGTTTGCCAAACTCAACATGGTAATGGTTACTGAAGGCACTGTGTCAAATTTGGAAATACAACCCACCCTAATGGAACAAATTAAGAAAGCTCAACATGGACACCCCAGCATCGAAGGCATAAAAAGGAAAGTAAGTCTGGGCAAAGCCTCAGAATTCGTCATAGACAATGAGGGAATACTATGGTACGGAGACAGGCTTTGCGTGCCAAATATAGAAGACCTCAAACAACAAATTTTGACCGAAGGCCATACCGCTCCATATTCCATCCACCCTGGAGGAACAAAAATGTACAAGGACATTCAGGAAAGATTTTGGTGGCACGGTATGAAGAGGGATATAGCCACATTCATTGCCTGTTGTGATTCATGTCAGCGCATTAAAGCCGAGCACCAAAAACCAGCAGGACTGTTACAGCCAAACAGGATACCTGAATGGAAATGGGACGAGGTTGGAATGGATTTTATTGTCGGACTACCTCAGTCACGACACGGAAATGATGCCATATGGGTCATCACAGATAGGTTGACCAAGGTGGCACATTTTATTCCGGTAAAGACAACCCACACCACTCAGAAGCTTGCCAAGCTTTATCTCTCCCGTATTGTCTGTCTTCATGGAGTTCCAAAGACCATAATATCCGACAGAGGCACTCAATTCGTCTCTAGATTTTGGGATCATCTGCAACAAGCTCTGGGAACTCAACTAGTATTCAGCACGGCATATCACCCCCAGACTGGAGGACAGACTGAACGTGTAAACCAAATTCTGGAGGACATGCTGAGAGCATGTGTTCTCACTTATGGAACCAGCTGGGAAGAAAGCTTACCATATGCCGAGTTTGCGTACAACAACAGTTACCAATCCAGTCTGCAGATGGCACCTTTTGAAGCTTTGTATGGGCGAAGATGCCGTACCCCATTAAATTGGTCAGAAACAGGAGACAGCCGTATCTTCGGCCCAGACATGCTCAAAGAAGCTGAGGAGAAGGTTAAATTAATCAGGGATCGACTCAAGACAGCCCAGAGCCGACAAAAGAGTTATTATGACCAGAAACATCGTGAAGTCAGTTTTGAACCCGATGACTATGTGTATCTAAGAGTATCCCCTATGCGGGGCCTGCAGCGATTCAAAATTAAGGGAAAGCTAGCACCACGTTTTATTGGACCTTTCCGTGTGACTGCACAAAGAGGCACAGTAGCCTACCAGCTAGACCTACCCAAAGAACTATCAGACGTCCATGACGTGTTCCACATATCACAATTGAGGAAGTGTGTAAGCAACCCAGAAAAGCGTGTATCTCATGAGAACATTGACGTGCAACCGGACCTCACCTACAGGGAACGTCCAGTAAAAATATTGGAGGAGTCTGAGAGGAGGACCCGTCAGAAGACAATTAAATTCTTCAAGGTTCAGTGGAGCAATCACACCGAAGATGAAGCAACATGGGAGAGAGAGGATTTTCTTCGGGCAGAGTACCCACACCTTTTTAAGGATCAGCTGGGATCTCGGGGACGAGATTTTTCCTAAGGGGGTGGGTGTTGTAACACCCCAAAATTTTGGTTTGATTTTTACCAAATTCTTTATTTGATTTAAAGGAGGTTATTTGAAATTTTCCTTTTGAGAGACCCTCCTTCCCAATTTTTTGCTTCTGACAAATCTTTTTGAGCCCTTCTCAATTTTTGGTTCTGGTCTTGAGGATCTTTCTACTTATGTGGGTTCAACACAAATACTCTTGGATTGTTTTGGCAAATTCTTTTGTTAAAAAGCATTTCTATCATTTTTTGGATTTATCCCTTCCTATTCAAAAATACACCCTTGCCATGACCTATGTTGAAAACTTCCTCCCAAAACCTTCCTCCCTACCTTGGGTCAAGCCAAGAACCAATTCCAGCAAGTTTCAACTTTCCCTAGTTTTTATTTCTATTTATTTAAACCACAAAATCTTTTTCTGTCATTTATTTGGACCTTAGTAGTTTACAAAGAAACTACTAGATCTCTTTTGAATCTTGGCTCCAAATAAATTCCTAGAGCTAGTCCTTAGTACCCTCAACTCATATCCATCAAGACCTACTGGTCATCAGTTCAAAATTTTCAAAATATGCTTGCTGCAAGTTTGGAGCAGATTTGCTAATTTTGATGAATTTCATTCTTTCTTCTTTCCAAAAATTCTGGGGAAATTCATGCAGCCTCCAGATGCATCAAGAGACCCCCTCACCAAGTCCCAGCTCAAGAAAAGTTTTCCACGTGCATCAAACATTTCATCAAACACCTTACAGGCACTGTTCCTGCCAAGTTTCAGGGTTCAGTGTTAAACTTCAGTCGACAGTGGCGTTTCTCGTCAGAGCTCGTCGCCAATCTCGCCAGTTCCCCGCTTGGCCTCTTGCTCCCTGTTCCCCCTTCTTATCCGGTGCGCCGCACAGTCGCTTGGCCGGTTGCGAGCGTCGGTGGCGAACTGTCGCATCAGCTCCGGCGTCGTCCGCAGCGACAGTACCGCCCGTGGCGGCCGTCAGGGGTGAGCCCTGCAGTACGGCGTCGCTCCGCACCGCCCAAACCACCGGTGGCCTCCGCGTGTCCATCCTCCCCCCTGAGCACGCTGCAGAGCCGTCGCCGTGGCCTGAGGAGCGCAGAGCGCGCTCTCTGCCGCCGACGAGCCCGTGAGCTCCGTTCCGTCGAAACCGCGGAGCAGGCCAAATGCGATCGAGCTTAGGCATGGAATGGAGCCAGTGGACCAACCCGAAGATGCCCAGTCACCTAAACCACCCGCCCGACCACTGCCTCGCCGTAATCCCTCGCCGGAGATATTTCGCTCACGGCACCGCCCTCGCCCGCCTATAAATAGAACCCCAGAGACGCTGTGAAGCCACCGCATCCACCACACCTCACCACAGCCTCGCCAAAACCCCTCAGAGGGCCTCGGGAGAGTCTTCTTCCCCGACTCCGGCCGCCCCGATCCGCTTCGGGCTCCGGCAAGATCCGCTCTGGTGAGAGCACCCCTGCTGCCCAAACTCTGCCAGTGACCTCCTAGCCGACCAACTCTTCTAACCCAAGGCTTAATTTGTAGTCAGAAGCCCCCCTCCGGTGAGACCCATCATCGCCCGCCGCCGCCGTCCGCCGTAGAGGAAGTCGCCGTCGCTGTGGTGCCTCCCGTCGGTCCCTTCCACCACCCACCGACGCGGAAGAACCTCCTGAACACGCCGGTACTTCCCTCCCTCTCTGCCTCGCAGTGGTTCGTCGCCGGCGATCATCGCAGGTCTCTGGCGCCGGCGAACTCTGTTTTTCCCCTTTCAAACCTGACATGCGGGACCCCCCTGTCAGCCTCTTCCTTTTTATTCGAAACGTTTTCTGAAAGCGCCTTCAGGCAAAGTACGTTTTCCTTTCGGCTTGGCGTATTTCGTCCGAAGCGTTTTCTGTCTATTCAAACTACCCCCTGGATAGTTTCTGTTTCATTACAGACTAGTCCCTGGGTTTGTTTTCTTTATAACTTTTAAACTAAAAAGGATTTTTAGTTGATTCCTTTTTTGTCATCTTCATAACTCTGCCTAGTTTTTTTATCATATTTATTTGAAAAATATTTGGAACACTTTTTGCGCACGCACGTATTTACGTAGTATTCGATTTCTTTTATACCGTAGATACCGAAGGAGGTGACGGAGCCGCAAACTTCGCCGAGCTAGACTCCGACTACTCCGAACCAGGCAAGCATGTTTGAACCTTTGATATGACGAGTGTTTTTCATGTTTGCTAGTGTGGTTTTCTTAAGGCATGTTTATATAAGCATTTGGTGGATGTTATATTCCATGCACGGTAAGTTGCAAGTGAGCTACAAAACTTGATGAGATCATATGATGGAGAACAACCTGATCATGTGGTGGCATGATAAGATGTAAGCTGGTATTGTTGGAGCATGCCAGTTCTATGTCAACTGTTTAACTCCGGTGTTGACGTGGATCAAGTCTCGATCCCGTCCATTCCCCTTTTTGTGCTACCACATGTTTTCTGCAAAGAATACGGTTTAGTAAGTTGCAAACCTCTTTCCTGGTACACACCAAATAGAGAGGCCGTGATGAAGGTTCCATGGCCCTGGATTAAAGCCGTCATCCGGTCAGGGGGCATGGGTGTTTCCGGTTGGGACCGAGAGGGGGGCACCCCTTAGAGCGCGCGGTATAAATTTGATCCCATGCTATTCGAGGAGTGGCCTCCCCGCCTCAAGAGTTTTTCTTGAACGTTGCCTAGGGTGATTCCTGGCAGCGGAATGTGAATGGGTGTGTACTGGTTAGATGTGTTTTCTTCTAAAGTACCGTGAACGGAACTAGTCCTTGGTGACTACTGAAATCCGTTGGCTGTGGTAAGGTACAAACTCTGCAGAGTCAAAACCATTCGCATAATCAAGTCCTTGGTCAAGGACGTTGGTTAGCAGATCCGTGTCGGTCTCAGTGTCAGTCTCTGGAGAACTAATACTTCTGACAAGGGTAAACCTGGTTGAATGCTACTTTTGTGAATGGACTAACCTGTTTACTTTTATGTGCCGAGTATTCCTTAGGATGGTGCTACCTCCAGGAACTACTCAAATTTTTCCTTGTTTGATATAAGCCCTTTATGTGATGTCGCTCAGACGTCCGACTGTGGCATCCTTGTTATTTACTTTTGATATAAGCCCTTTATGTGATGTCGCTCAGACGTCCGACTGTGGCATTCTTGTTATTTACTTTTGATATAAGCCCTTTATGTGATGTCGCTCAGACGTCCGACTGTGGCATTCTTGTTATTTACTTTTGATATAAGCCCTTTATGTGATGTCGCTCAGACGTCCGACTGTGGCATTCTTGCTATTTACCTTTGATATAAGCCCTTTCTGCGGTGTCGCCCTGACACCCGACTGTGGCATGTTTATTCTATTTTACCTTTCGAGGCGTCGCTTCAGACATCCGATCGGTCTTCCGCTATTTATTTATATTGCAGCGCTAATTTAATTACTCACGTGTGCATTACTGCTCGTGTGCATCATGTTTGCATTTGTTATATCTTATGTCCAAACTGTCTTGCGAGTACATTCAAAGTACTCACCTGGCTTGTTGATTTGGCCAGATGTTGACGAAGGCGATCTTATGGATGAAGAGTTTGATAGCGAGTCCGACGCCTAGAGGAGTCCCAGTCAGTCCCTTGCGATCCTGGAGTTGGTCACTTGTATTATATACGCTTCCGCCACCATAATAAAATCATCAAGCCTCACTCCGGCGCTTGATGAGTGTAAGATATTGGAGTCACGCCACCCACACCACTGTGACATATCCACTACCACTATATCCGCGAGTTAGTAGTTATGCCACCATATCCAGTTGTGTCATATCCGCCTCTATGTATAATATTGGCGTGCTTGTAATAAATTGTTGAGCAGCTTCAGCTCAACCCTGTATAATATTTAGCACTTCTGGATTTTCTGTATCAAGGATTTGTCTACCAGTATGGAGGATTTCTCTATACTAGTTTGATGAAAGGGGCGATTTTTCAATAAGTGTTTTATTGGAAAACCGGTCCTGACAAAGTAGCACCATGTTCTTCATGATAGAGAGTCTCATGTTTAGTCACTTTCATATACTAGTGGGAATTTTCATTATAGAACTTGGCTTGTATATTCCAACGATGGGCTTCCTCAAATGCCCTAGGTATTCATGAGCAAGCAAGTTGGATGCACACCCACTTAGTTTCTTTTGTTGAGCTTTCATACATTTTTAGCTCTAGTGCATCCGTTGCATGGCAATCCCTACTCACTCACATTGATATCTATCGATGGGCATCTCCATAGCCCGTTGATACGCCTAGTCGATGTGAGACTATCTCCCTCCTTTTTGTCTTCTCCACAACCACCTCTCTATTCCACCCATAGTGCTATGTCCATGGCTCACGCTCATGTATTGCGTAAAAGTTGAAAGGTTTGACAGAATAGAGTATGAAAACAAGTGCTTGGCTGAAACCGGGGTTGTGCATGATATGAATATTTTGTGTGATAACGAGGGAGCATAGCCAAACTATATGATTTTGTAGGGATAACTTTCTTTGGCCATAGTATTTTGAGGAGACATGATTGCTTTCTTAGTATGCTTGAAGTATTATTATTTCTTATGTCAATATAGACTTCTGTCTTGAATCTTTCAGATCTGAACATTCATGCCACAATAAAGAAAATTACATTGAAAATTATGTTGGTTAGCATTCCACATCAAAAAATTTGTTTTTATCATTTACCTACTCGAGGCCGAGAAGGAATTAAGCTTGGGGATGCTTGATACATCTCCAACGTATCTATAATTTTTTATTGTTCCATGCTATTATTTATGATGTTTTGGATGTTTAATTGGGATTTGTTGTACACTTTTATATTATTTTTGGGACTAACCTATTAACCCAAAGGCCCAGTCCAGATTGCTGTTTTTTTGCCTATTTCAGCGTTTTACAGAAAAGGAATATCAAACGGAGCCCGATTGACCTGAAATTCAACGGAGATCATTTTTGGACCAGAAGAAGCCCATGAAGTGCCAGAGGGGGACGAGAAGACCCACGGGCTGCCCACGAGGGTGGGGGGCACGCCCCCTGCCTCGTGGACAGCCCGTAGACCCCCTTTGCTTGGCCCTGACTCCAACACCTCCTATATATAGTGAAACCTCCAGAAAGTAACCTAGATCGGGAGTTCCGCCGCCAAAAGCCTCTGGTGCCACCAAAAAACAATTTAGACCCTGTTCCGGCACCCTACCGGAGGGGGAGTCCCTCTCCGGTGGCTATCTTCATCATCCCGGCGCTCTCCATGACGAGGGGAGAGTAGTTCACCCTCGGGGCTGATGGTATGTATCAGTAGCTATGTGTTTGATATCTCTCTCTCTCTCTCTCTCTCTCTCTCTCTCTCTCTCTCTCTCTCTCTCGTGTTCTTGAGATGGCACGATCTTGATGTATCTCAAGCTTTGCTATTATAGTTGGATCTTATGATCTTTCTCCCCCTCTACTCTCTTGTGATGAATTGAGTTTTCCCTTTGAAGTTATCTTATCGGATTGAGTCTTTAAGGATTTGAGAACACTTGATGTATGTCTTGCATGTGCTCATCTGTGGTGACAATGGGATATCACGTGGTCCACTTGATGTATGTTTTGGTCATCAACTTGCGGGTTCCGTGACCTTGGGAATCTATGCATAGGGGTTGGCACATGTTTTCGTCTTGACTCTCCGGTAGAAACTTTGGGGCACTCTTTGAAGTACTTTGTGTTGGTTGAATAGATGAATCTGAAATTGTGTGATGCATATCGTATAATCATGCCCAAGGATACTTGAGGTGACAATGGAGTATCTAGGTGACATTAGGGTTTTGGTTGATTTGTGTCTTAAGGTGTTATTCTAGTACGAACTCTATGATAGATTGAACGTTACTACGGACTCTTGAATAGATCAATCAGAAAGAATAACTTTGAGGTGGTTTCGTACCCTACCATAATCTCTTTGTTTGTTCTCTGCTATTAGTGACTTTGGAGTGACTCTTTGTTGCATGTTGAGGGATAGTTATATGACCCAGTTATGTTATTATTGTTGAGAGAACTTGCACTAGTGAAAGTATGAACCCTAGGCCTTGTTTCCTATCATTGCACTACCATTTATGCTCAGTTTTACCACTTGCTAACTTGTTGTTTTTATATTTTCTTATTACAAAAACCTATATCTACCATCCATATTGCACTTGTATCACTATTTCTTCGCCGAACTAGTGCACCTATACAATTTACCATTGTATTGGGTGTGTTGGGGATAGAAGAGACTCTTTGTTATTTGGTTGCAGGGTTGTTTGAGAGAGACCATCTTCATCCTACGCCTCCCACGGATTGATAAACCATAGGTCATCCACTTGAGGGAAATTTGCTACTGTCCTACAAATATCTGCACTTGGAGGCCCAACAACGTCTACAAGAAGAAGGTTGTGTAGTAGACATCATCCTCAGAATCAGAATCAACTTGTTCTTCCTCTTGCTGGTCGTGGTAACAATCAGCCCCGCAACAAAGATGCCAGGCCTTATGGTCGTGGTCAGGCTAACCAAGTTGATCTGCATGAAGCTCAAGACCAGCCTGCTACTGTGATGGGTACTCTTCTCGTGACCTCAGTACCGGCTTCAGTGTTATTTGATTCAGGAGCATCACATTCATTCATGTCAGAAAATTTTGCTTACGCACACAACATTCGATGCGAGCCCATGAACACTCCAATAGTGGTACGCACCCCTTCGGGCCAATGTCGGACCACCATGATTGGCCGCGACGTCCCCGTTGAAATTGAAGGGTTGGAATTCCATGTTTCTCCCATTATATTGGAGTCTTCTAATATTGATCTCATTCTGGGAATGGAATGGTTGAAAGCACATACTGCCTCTATCGTTTGCGCCACCAAAGTCGTTCATCTTCTACATCCATCGAATGAGATAGTAAGCTACCATGCTCAGATTGTTCAAAATGCCGAGGCACGACTTTATGCCTTTGTCGGTGTACTAAGGTAGGGGTACCTCAGTACCCCAACTTGTGCACGGGCAGTTGCAGCTTCCCGCGGCAGGGTTTACTGCGTGCTCGCCGGAGACCTTCCTGCTCCCTATTAAACCATTCAAAAACAAAGTATACAAGACATAAGACCGAGACCCCGGCAAGAGGAGCTTGCCGGGAAGGCCGTACCAGGCTCAAGACTGCCCCGCTAACACAAGACCCTGGCAAGAGGAGCTTGCCAGGAAGACTAGAAGACAACGCCTCGGCGCTATATGCGCCCCGGCAAGAGCCCGGGGAGCGGCAAGCTCCCGGGCCCGGCAAGATCAAGGCCCCGGCAAGGTGCTTGCCGGGAAGGCTGCGCTGTGTGCCCACGCTCCAGCTCATCGGCCCACGCGTCGCCCTGGGGCCTATCCAGGGACGCGTGGCGGATGGCTGTGTAGCCTGGGGTACACGGTGGCACTCCACGGTGATGGATCCATCGCCGTGGCAGACGGAGACGCCAGGGCGGGAGCTTTTGGGGTCGACGGCGACGGGCATTAAATGCCCTTGTCCCCCACTGTCAAAGTAGGTATAGACCACTGTTCTGTACTGTAGCTCCACTGTTCCCGCACTGTTACAACTACCACCTCTTTTACATTTTTACCCCTTTCTCCTACGTTGACACCTGTCGGTGACCCCTTGCACTATAAAAGGAGGCCCATGCACAACGTGGAGGGGGTTCGGAACCTAGATCACTCTCACGCTCGGTGTAGTTGCTTCTTCAAGCTCTCGAGCACTCAAACTCAATACACAACCAAGCAGGAGTAGGGTTTTACGCGTCTACCGCGGCCCGAACCTGGGTAAAACTGCCCGCGTGCTCGCTACGATCTGCTCTTTGTGCTCCCTCCGCCCTCGTACCGCACAGACAAGGGGCTCCGGTCCCATAGGTGTTCGTGGTGGACAGTTTCCCCCGACATCTTTGGCGCGCCAGGTAGGGGCGTCGAGGTTGTGCGAACCTGATCCGGCGTTCGCGCGGGCGCATTCTTCATCAACCTCTCCAGCTGCATCAGCAACTTCACCAGCGACAACTCCATGGCCCCGAAGAAGAAGGCTTCGGAGGTCGGAGGCCCGTCTGCGTCTCACCCGCCGCCACCAGAGCCAACGGTGGGCGGGGGAGATGCCGTCGGAAGGGTGACCGCCGGTGAGGACACTCACGGCGCCACCAGATCCAAGAACAGGACGGACGACCGAACCTCGGTCTCCGTGGACGCGCCGCGTCCATCTCAGCACACGACGACCCAGCAGCGCCATACCACGGGAGGTGGTATCCGCTTGCTGGGGCAAGGCCAAACCGGAGGCTCGCGGGACGCCCCGGACCCCCGTCCGGGCACAAGCAAAGCGAAGGCGCCGGCGCGGGACCCCGCTCCTTCTAACGTTGTTAGAAGTCCGAGCGTATCCCGCTCCTCGCACCGCTCACCCGCGTTCCCCTCTACTCCAGCAGAAGCGCTCGCAAGGGCGCAGCTGCTCCTCGATTTTCCTCCGGCGGCCGACAAGGCCGAAGAATGGAGGGCCACTATCCGGAGCCTGATAGACTTCGCCAACAACGACTCTCCGCAGCAGCCGTCGACCTCACGGCCGCGGCAAGCTGAGAAGACGAAGGCTATCGGCGACAAGACTGCTGGGGGTGCGACAAGCGTGCACTCCCCGCCGCAGAAGCAGAAGACGCCGCCCCGCCGGAACAACCCCGACGACGGCTCCACAGCCTCGTCGGACCCGCGGGTCCGTCGGGACCAGCGCCAGGTCCTCGACGACCGGCGAGATGAAGACGCTCGAACCACGATCGAGCGCCGCCGAGAAGCTCGGCGACAATCCGACAAGAGAGCTGGGAACACTGTCGACGCGCACGCGCCCGGTGAACCAGGCGACTTGCCGTACGCGGCAGGCTGCCCTGCGTTCACCCGCGAGCTGCGGCGCGTCCAGTGGCCCAGCATGAAGAACTTTAAGCCCGACGTACCGGAGAAGTACGACGGCAAGACACACCCCTCGGAGTTTCTCAGCGTCTACACCATCGCAGTGCAAGCTGCCGGGGGGCGCGACGAGAAGATCTTGGCGAATTACTTCCCGCTCGTGCTAAAGCCGAACGTCCGTTCGTGGCTCATGCACTTGCCGGAAGGTTCCATCTCTTCTTGGGCCGACCTCTGCCACCAGTTTGTTGGCGCCTTCACCGGCGGCCACAAACCCCATGGCCAGGAGAGCGATCTCCACATCTTGGCCCAGAAGGAAGGCGAAACCCTGCGCAAGTATATCCAACGCTTCAGCCGGGTGCAGCACAACATCCCTGACGTTCACCCTGCCGCGGTTATCAGCGCGTTCCATCAGAACGTGCGTAACCGCCGCATGCGTGAGGAGATGGCGATGACGAAGATTCGGGATGTCAGCGAGCTCTATGCTCTTGCTGACAAGTGCGCACGCGCAGAAGAGGGGAGGAGACTCCCCGGGGAGGATACTGGCGCGGGAGGAAGCGACAGCGACGACGCCGCCCCGGCAAAGAAGAGCCGGCGGCGGAACAACAGAAGGAAGGGCAAGAAGGAGGTGCTTGCCGTCGAGAAGTCCGGCAAGGAGGCCCCCGCCAAGCAAGCGCAGGCTGGCGGCTCCGGCAAGGAGCCTGCCCCTGCAGCGGCGGCCGACAAGCCGGGTAGCTCCGACAAGCAATACTGTAAGATCCACCGCACCAAGGGTCACGATCTCTCCAACTGCAAGCGCGTCGAGTACCTCGTCGAGCAGCAGAAAGCTGAGTACGAGAGGCGCGACAAGGAGAAGGCCCAAGGTGGCGGGGAAGAGCCCAGCAAGAAGCGGCCGTTCAACGGCCGGGGAGGACGCCGCGGCAAGGCTAAGCAGCGGCAAGGAGATCGACCTCCCCGGGGCCGCGACAACGACGAAGAAGATGACGACGAAGACATGGAGGACGAGGAGAACAGTGAGCAGGAGTTCCAGAAGGCCACGGAGGTCCTGTGCGTCGACGGTGGCGCCTCCCTGCACACCTCCCACCGCCAACTAAAGCAGTGGGTGCGTGAGGTAAACGCAGCGGAGCCGCCCGTGGAGTCGCGCAGGCTCCTCAAATGGTCCAGCACGCCCATCATTTTTGATCTTGAGGATCACCCTGACCGCACCACCGCGGTCGGGTGCTTGCCGATGCTGGTTTCTCCCACCATCCGCAACCTCAAGGTCACCAAAATGTTGGTTGACGGCGGGGCCGGGCTGAACTTGATCTCCTCTGCTGTGATCAAGAAACTCCAGATTCAAGATGGCGAGCTCGAAGAGACCGGTTCATTCCAAGGAATCAACCCGGGAAGGAGCAAGCCCAAGGGAAAAATCACTCTGCCGGTGACCTTTGGCGGGGAGCTCAACTTCAGGACTGAGCGCATCACCTTCGACGTCGCCGATATTCCATTGCCCTACAATGGAATACTTGGCCGTCCTGCCCTCGCCAAGTTCATGGCAGCTTCCCATTATGCCTACAACGTGCTGAAGATGCCAGGGCCGATAAGCGTCATCGCTGTCCATAGCGACAAGAAAGATGCGCTTATCTGCGCCGACAAGATCTACCGGGATGCGGCAGCTGCGGCCGAGAAGGATACTCTTGCCGCTGAAGCTCCCGGGGGGAAGAAGATGAAGACCAAGTCCGGCAAGTGCTCTGGGACCCACTCCGGCAACCGCACCTCTTCGGAGTGCTGCGCTGCCGCCGAGGACGTTCCATCGAGCTCCACCGGCAAGAGTAAGAAAGGAATGGCTGCTCCTCCGGCAACCAAGAAAGTGTCCGCAAATGAGGATGGCACTGGTGGTACCTTCACCATCAGTGCAACCCTTGACAGCAAATAGGAAAGCGCGCTCGTTGCCTTCCTGCGGGCGAATGTCGATGTGTTTGCCTGGCAACCATCTGACATCCCCGGTGTTCCCAGGAAGGTGATTGAGCACAAGCTTGCTGTCTGTCCTCATGCGCGGCCCATCAAGCAGAAAGTGAGGAAGCAAGCCGTGGAGCGCCAAGAGTTCATCAACGAGGAAATCAAGAAGCTAGAAGCAGCAGGCCTAGTTAGAGGTGTGATCCATCCGACGTGGTTGGCAAACCCAGTCGTCGTGCGCAAGGCCAACGGGAAGTGGAGACTGTGTATAGACTTCACCGATGTCAATAAAGCATGTCCCAAGGATCCATTCCCTTTGCCACGCATTGACCAGATCGTTGACTCCACTGCCGGATGTGAGCTACTCTGTTTTCTTGATGCATACTCAGGCTATCATCAGATTTTCATGGCCAAGGAAGATGAAGAGAAGACTGCATTTATCACTCCATGTGGCACTTATTGCTTTATTCGCATGCCATTTGGATTGAAGAATGCAGGCTCAACCTTTGCAAGGGTAGTGTACACTGCTTTTGAGCCACAGATCCACAGAAATGTAGAAGCTTACATGGATGACATCGTGGTGAAGAGCAAGAGCAAGGAAACCCTGATTCAAGACTTGGAAGAAACGTTTCAGAACCTGCGCAGAATACAGCTCAAGTTGAACCCCGAGAAGTGCGTCTTTGGAGTCCCCTCCGGCAAGCTTCTCGGGTTCTTTGTATCGCAGAGGGGGATTGAAGCCAACCCCGACAAGATTAAAGCCATCGAGCAGATAGAGGCCCCAAAGCGCGTCAAGGATGTCAGGAGGCTTGCAGGTTGTGTGGCTGCCCTCAGTAGGTTCATTTCAAAGTCTGCAGAACGCGCCCTACCTTTCTTCAAAATCTTGAAGAAGGCAGGTCCCATGAAGTGGACTCCGGAAGCGGAGGCGGCGCTGCAGGATTTGAAACGATACATGTCCTCCACTCCAATACTTGTCGCACCTAGACCACAGGAAAAGTTGTTGCTATACTTAGCAGCAACCAACCAGGTGGTTAGTGCTGCGTTAGTAGCGGAGAGGGAGTCCGACGAGGAGTCAGCACCACCGGCAAGCGAATCCAGCGACAAGCAGGGGGCTGTCCCGACAAGCTCTGGTCCCGACAAGGATGACTCTGCGCAGGAGCAAGGAGAGGTGCGGAAGAAGATGGTGCAGCGCCCAGTGTATTTTGTAAGTTCCCTTCTCCAGGGGGCTAGATCAAGATACTCTGGTGTGCAAAAATTGCTTTTCGGCCTCCTCATGGCCTCGAGAAAGCTGCGCCATTACTTCCAAGCCCATGAGATAACAGTGGTCACTCGCTTTCCGCTGAAGAGGATATTGCACAACCCAGAAGCAACAGGCAGGATCGTCGAGTGGGCACTGGAGCTGTCGAGCTTTGGACTCAAGTTTGAAAGTACTTCAACCATACAGAGCCGAGCTTTGGCAGAATTCATAGCTGAGTGGACCCCAACGCCAGATGAGGAAGTCCAAGAAACAAGTGCACCCGTGCAAGAAGCGACAAGTGAATGGGTAATGTATTTTGACGGTGCCTTCTCGCTGCAAGGCGCCGGTGCTGGCATGGTACTCATCGCGCCCACCGGAGAGCACCTCAAATATGTTATCCAGATGCACTTTCCCAGGGAGCAAGCGACAAACAACACCGCAGAATATGAAGGCTTGCTTGCCGGCCTCAGGATTGCGGCCGAACTTGGGATCAGAAAGCTGATTGTGCGGGGAGATTCTCAGTTGGTGGTCCGACAAGTTAACAAGAGCTATCAGAGCCCTTTGATGGAAGCCTATGTCGATGAAGTGAGAAAGCTTGAAGAGCACTTTGAAGGTTTGCAGATGGAGCACGTCCCGAGAGCTCAAAATGAAATTGCAGACGGCCTTTCAAAGTGCGCTTCGATGAAGTTACCTGTGGAACCAGGGACCTTCTTGCTCAAGCTAACTCAGCCATCCGTTACACCATCAATTGGGCAGTCCAAGAAGAGAAAGTTGGTCTCCGGCGACTACTTGCCGGCGGATCTTCCTGAAACCGCCGCCAAGGTCCCCAAGATCAACAACCAGAACGCTGAGGAACAGTTTGCTCCTGCAAGTCCTCGGGCTTGTACAGTGGAAGCAAGCGTTCCCGGCAAGCCTCGCCCCGGCGAGCTTGCCGGGGGACCGTCAGCTCCGGCAGAACCAGAGGTCCTTGCCGTAGAAGCTGAGGTTCCCGCAGCGGCCCTCGAGCCTTTAGTCCTTGCCGCCGAGCCTCGAGCTCCGGCATGGGCGCAGCAGATCGTCCGTTTCCTTCAAACTGGAGAACTTCCCGACGACCCTCAAGAGATAGAGAAGATAACCAGGCAGTCAAGTATGTATCAGTTCGTGGATAACGAGCTGTACAGAAGAAGGCTCAATGGTGTCAGGTTGAAGTGCATCTCCAGAGAAGATGGACAGAAGCTGTTGGCAGAAATGCACGGAGGCATATGCGGCCACCACATTGGCGCAAGGGCGCTTGCCGGGAAAGCTTTCCGGCAAGGGTTCTTTTGGCAAGAAGCCCTCCAAGATGCAACTGCACTAGTAACCAAGTGTGAAGCGTGCCAGTTCCATGCAAAGCAAATTCATCAGCCAGCTCAAGCTCTCCAAACAATTCCTTTGTCCTGGCCCTTCTCGGTCTGGGGGCTCGATATCCTCGGCCCTTTCCCTCGTGCTATCGGGGGCTTTGAGTACTTGTACGTTGCAATCGACAAGTTCACAAAGTGGCCAGAAGTGGAGCCGGTGAGGAAGGTGACAGCACAGTCAGCGGTCAGGTTCTTCAGGTCGATTGTTTGCCGTTTCGGGATCCCTAACAGGATCATCACCGACAACGGTACGCAATTCACTAGTCGCACCTTCATGCAGTACGTCCAAGACCTTGGCGCCAAGGTCTGTTTCGCTTCTGTTGCTCACCCAAGGAGCAACGGTCAAGCGGAGAGGGCAAATGCTGAAGTGCTGCACGGACTCAAGACGAGGACCTTTGACAGGCTGCGCAAGTGTGGAAGAAATTGGATAGAGGAGCTACCGGCGGCTCTTTGGTCAATCAGAACGACACCAAGTCGAGCCACCGGACAAACACCTTTTGCTCTAGTCTATGGAGCAGAGGCAGTTCTCCCCACGGAACTCGTATACGGATCTCCTCGAGTGCTCGCTTATGATGAGCTCGAGCAAGAGCAACTGCGGCAAGATGACGCATTGCTCCTCGAGGAGGGACGTCTCCAGGCTGCTGTACGAGCTGCTCGATACCAGCAAGCTTTGCGCCGCTACCATAGCCGCAAAGTCAAGGCCAGGAGTCTCGAGGAAGGCGACCTTGTTCTTCGGCGTGTTCAGTCCGCCAAGAATTCCAACAAGTTGACGCCGAAGTGGGAAGGCCCTTATCGGGTGAGACAAGTTACGAGGCCCGGCGCTGTCCGCCTCGAGACCGAAGAAGGCTTACCGGTGAGCAACTCCTGGAACATAGAGCATCTTCGCAAGTTTCACACCTAAGGCGCGGTTGCCGTGATCCGCTCCGGCAACCACCTTTTGTACAAGCTTTGCCGCTGTTGCATGTAACCCTTTGTACAAAGCCGGGCGCAGACCCCGTACATCAGTAAAGTTTTTGTGTTTCTCGCACCGATCGCCTTTTGCATGCTTTTCTTTGCTATTTGCATGTTCTGTTTGGCGTTTGGTGCAACACTCAAGTATACGGTAAGCATTAGCACGCCGAAAGGCCATATGCTTGTTTCCCTCTCCCTTTTCTTTCCTCTTAAACAGAAGGAACGTTCCTCGCGCACAAGTTTGCCGGGGGGGAAGGAAGTGGAGGAGGAACCAAGTGCTGTTCAAGAAAGAGAAGCCTTACCGGAAAGCGAACAATATAAGCAAGCAACATATGAAAGATAAGTTGTTAGAATTTGACCAGTTCAAATTTTAAATTTTAGTTGTCTTCCTTGAACGATCACATTTTGTATGGAAAACCTGTGCGCGGAGGAACCTACCCGTAGCTTGCCGCACCCTTATCTTGTTTTCGAGTTCACTCAACGATTTAAGTGAGCTGCGACAAGTGTCGCGCCCTTGCTTCGTTTCCGAGTACGCTCAGCAAGCTAAGTGCGTTGCGACTAGCCGCGGCAAGGTTGCTTGCCGGTGAAGACCTTGGCCAGCAGGCTGCTCAGAGTCCAGCACTCAGCGCTCGCGGCAAAGGCCCCTTGCCGGCAAGCTCCCCGGGAGCGTAGGGTGAAAAACATACAAAGTCAAGGATTAAGACAAGGAAGATGACATTGCACTGATTGATCAAAGTAAATATCTTACAAAGGATAACTTGTCGCAATGGACTAATAAGTTCATGACATAATGTGCAGCAACAAAAAGATAAAGATAATGGAGCCCTAATCTACGCGGTCGCCCTCCTTCCTGCCGAGCCTAGCCACCTTGGCGATGATGTGGCCGACCTGCTCCTTCAGGGCCTCCGTGTCTGCATCAGCCGGCAAGCTGCGAAGAACATTGGTGAGATTGATCCCCGGGTTGCGGTACACGATTTTCGTCAGCACCCGCTCCAGAGTTCCCGCGCAGAGCAGGCGCGACTCCTCGGCCAGCTGCGCGGGGATGCGGTTCCGGAGACCTGCAAGGGCCGGCGCGATCCCTCTGAAGAAGAGGCTGAGCTTGGCGCTGTGCGGGAGATCCGGGTCCGGCGAGTAGATGAGGTGTTCGACCTTCAGCGCCAGCAGCTCCTGGTCAATGTTGGACGCAGAAGAAACCAAGTCTTCGGTCCATACCTCGATGGTCTGGCGGAAGAGCTCGGATGCCTTGTTGACGCTGTCCACCAAGGTCCGCTCCTTGCGGAGCTCCTCCTTCGGCTTGTTCTCCTGAGCCCGGGCAGCGTCGAGCGAATCCTTCAGAGTGGTGACCTTCAATTCCAAGTCCTCGATGGAGTCCTTGGCGGCCTTCAACTCGTCGCCCCTCTTGGAGAGACTCACCTGAAGCTCGGAGTTTGTGTGAGCGTCCTTCTCGCGCTCCAAGATGAGCGCGGCAACCTTCTCTGCGCTCACCTTCAGCGCTTTCTCCAGCTGCTCAACCTTGGCGGCGAGCTCCTTCTTGGCGTCTTCCGCGGCAACCGCGGCAGCTTTCGCCTCCTTCAATTCCCCGCCAAGGGCGGCCTCGCGAGCGGCAAGGTCCTCCTCATGGGAGTCGAGCTCGACCTTCCGCTGCGCGAGCTCTCCCTCTCGCCGGGACAGCTCCACCCCGGCGAGCCGCTGCTGTTCCTCAGCGTCAGCCTTCTCGAGCACCCACTCCTGGTACTCGCCGGCGAGACGCTCGCGCTCCTCCGCCACCTCGCGGAGGGCCGCCTGGTTGGCGGCGCTGAGCTCCGCCGCACGCTTCTCCATTTCTGCGGCGGCCTTGGCGGCAAGGGCCTCCCGGGAGGCGAGCTTCGCCTGCCTGGCCCGGTAAAGGGCCAGGAGCTGGTGGAGCAGCTTCTCCTCCTCGGGCCCCTCGCTCCCGCCGGGCTCCTCGACGATTTTCAGGCCTGCGGAGGCGAGGACTTCTCCGTCGAACGCCTCGCCCTCCGCGGGAGCTCGTGATGAAGACCCCCAAGGCATCTGGATGAAGACGCCGTTGGGGGCCTCAAGATAGTACCCCTGCTCCTTGCTGGCGGAGGGGTCGGCGGCCGGTGCAGCATCCGATGCTCCCGCCGCCTCCGGGCCGGCGGTGCGGTCGCCGTCCCCCTCCCTGGCCGCTGCGTCCGCAGCCGGAGCAGTCTCCTGCGCGGCCGGCTCGGCGGCCTCGGTCATCTCCTCGACGACAGGAGCGTCGCCGCCGCCGCCCTGCGCACCCTCCTCCTCGAGGTTGATAACCTCCGTCTCCATGGGCTCAGGAGGAGGAAGATCTAAAAAGAAGAAGAAGAAAAAGAAATTCAAGATTCAAGCAAATATCCAAAAAGAGGCAAACCAAGAAGACAAGTCACAGAACATACCTTGGCGGACGTCCTCAGCGGCGGGCTCCCTCGCCGGGGAGCTCGGCCTTGTCGGAGTAGTCACCCTCGCCGGGCTGCTCGCCCTTGGCGGGGTACTCTGCCGTGGCGGAGTACCCGCCCTTGGCGGAGCACTCTCCCTTGCCGGAGAGTTCTGCCTTGGCGGGGGCGGCGGGGCCCGCGGCTCCTCTACGACGGTCTCCGGGCGCTCTTCCCGCTGTGGCTCCACCTCTGCACAGAACAAGACAAGAAATATCAAGATATGAAGACAAGACCAAATCCTCATGCGTACCCCGACAAGCGAAAAGAGTAAAACCCAGACTTACGCTGGGGGCTGCGCTGCGGGCTGCGCTGGGGGCTGCTCCTCGGAGCAGCGCTCGGGTCCGGCAGGCTCGGCTCCGGCACACCCCCTGTTCCCGCAGCTGCTGAGTCTTCCGCGACCTCGACCTCGGGCGCCTTGGCCTTCTTCGCCGCGCGATGGGCCAGGGTCCTGAAATCAGAGCGATGAACAGAGTCAGCATCAACAAAAAAAAACCAAGACAAAAATCAAGAAGATGTAAGGTCTTGGATCCTTACTCTTGGTCCTCCTCGTCGTCCTCGCTCAGGGCGGAGAAATCATACTCCACCGTGGGCGCGTCGGCGCGAGGAGCGGAAGACGAAGACTCCCTCGCGCGCTTGGTGTTCACCGGGGCTGGGGGCTGCGAAGACCCAGCCCCTGTGGTAGCCGGCCCCCGAGGAGCGGGCGGAGCCGCTGCTCCGCTCCGAGAAGACCCCTGCCGGCTCGCCGCCGGCCTGCGAGGCGCCTCCGTCGTAGTCCGCGCACGGGCCGCCTCCGCTGTGGCTGGTGCGCCGGACGGCCTTGGCGCGGCTTGGCTCCCCCGGGGAGCTGCCCGGCGAGCTGGCTGTTGCCGGGGCGCCTGCGCCCTCTCCCCCGTCGCCGCCTTGCGGAGACGCTTCGCCGGGGACTGCCTTGGGCTTGCCGGGGGCGGGGAGCTCTCCGACGAGGAGAGGTCGTCGGCGTACAGCTCCGTGGATCCACCGGAGTCCCCGGCCTCCTCCTCCTCCTCTTCTTCCCCGGCCGGCTCACTGGGCCCAGCATCCTGCGCTGCGGCCCCCTTTCCCTTGGCGCCTCCGCCCCTCGCGGCGCCTCTGCTCCCTCCGGCGGTACCCTCCATTGCCGCGGCCTCGGCCGCGATCCCGTGGATCCCGGAGTGCCTCAGCGAGGGGACCCCGGCGAGCGCGTCGGGAGGGAGCTGCAGCAATCTGCGGATCTCCGCCTCCTCCGCCTGGGTGGACGCGTCCGCAACTTCCGCCTCTTCAGGCGTGTATCCAAAAATTCCTGCCGCCGCGGCTGCGGCGGCCTCTTCAGCCCGGGAAGCTATGTAGGCGATCTCCTGGTCGGTGGTGTCCCGCGTGTGCTCCTTGAGGTCGTTCTTGTTCTTCGCCACCTCTGCGAGGTTGTCGTAGAAGTTGAGGACGTCGATGGGCTTCGGAGCGATCCACGTGCGGTCCACGCCGTGCGAGTCGCACATGGGCATCATGGCGAGGATGCGATCCCTGACGATGTTGTTGCAGAGCGGCACCACTTCCCGGGGAGTCCTGAACCATTCGGGGTGTGCCGGGTCGTACTTGAAGAGTTCCCGGACCATCCCCCTCAGCTCCAGCGTGGTGAAGTTGAAGTTAAGCCCGGGGCGCAGCCTCATGATGTCTGCCGGGCCGCCGTACTCCCAGGCCGGCCTCTTCCGGTCCTGGAGAGGGGCGATGCGCCGGCGGAGGAAATCTGCGCCCACCTCAGCAACTGACAGTTTGGCCATCCGAAGACGAAGAATCCGGACGAGGGCGATGTCGAGCTTGATGTCGTCCGAATCTAGCTCACTCCAGTCCCTGCCGCGCACGATGGGCGTTGTGCGCGGCGCGGTGAAGGCTTGCGGCTGGTCTTCGACGATCCAGCACCACTCCGCTCGCCATTCCTCCCACTTGCCGCGGAGCTCCCCCAGCAAGTATGCACCCTTTTTATTCAGACGGAAAACCCAAGAAATTCCTCCGGAGAGGGGGGCGTCGGCCTCGGCTCTAGGAGTGAAGAAGTGCCTAAAAAGCGCTACATTTGGGTGTACTCCTATGAAGTTTTCGCACATGTGTGCGAAAACAGCCATGGTGAGGATGGCGTTGGGGGTGAAGTCAAGCAGATGGAGGCCGTATGTGTTCATAATGTCGCAGAAGAAGTTTGAGAAAGGAGGACAGAGACCACAATGAAAGAAGGCTGCGAAGAAGTAGTACCCGCCGGGATAGCTGTCCTTGGCGGCGGCCGGATATGCTCGCGTGCGGGGATGCGCGTCGGTTTCCTTGGCCCAGAACAAGTAATACTTGTTCCAGAGCTCCCGCACGCCGAGCTTCGGCGGAAAGACGAGGTGCTTCTTCCGGTACGCAATGAGCTTCGCCGCTTGCTCCGATTTCTCCCTCTTGGACTTCTCCGCCTTCGCCTTGTCGGTCTTTGGGGCCATGGCGGACGCGGCGGAAGGAGGGGAACGAAGAGCTCGGCGGCGGCGGAGATGTGGAGGCAGAGCGCAAGAGAGAATCTTTGGAGGAGGAAGACGATGCAATGAAAGCGCAAGGAGGGGAACCGCGCCCGCTTCCTCTGCTTTTATGGGGGAGTGGGGGGGCGTTTCGCCCTTTCCATTAAGAGATCGTGGGCACGTCCCATCCCACGGCGCCGCGATCGACGCGTGCCGTTACAGTGGGGTGCGGCGGATACGGGAGTGGATTCGGCGCGCCGCGGGCCGCGGGTGCCCGTGCACTGTTTTGGGCCTGGCCCAACAGCGCTCGGCACCGTGTGTGGCCCAGGCCCGAGGGATCCTGTCGGTGTACTAAGGTAGGGGTACCTCAGTACCCCAACTTGTGCACGGGCAGTTGCAGCTTCCCGCGGCAGGGTTTACTGCGTGCTCGCCGGAGACCTTCCTGCTCCCTATTAAACCATTCAAAAACAAAGTATACAAGACATAAGACCGAGACCCCGGCAAGAGGAGCTTGCCGGGAAGGCCGTACCAGGCTCAAGACTGCCCCGCTAACACAAGACCCTGGCAAGAGGAGCTTGCCAGGAAGACTAGAAGACAACGCCTCGGCGCTATATGCGCCCCGGCAAGAGCCCGGGGAGCGGCAAGCTCCCGGGCCCGGCAAGATCAAGGCCCCGGCAAGGTGCTTGCCGGGAAGGCTGCGCTGTGTGCCCACGCTCCAGCTCATCGGCCCACGCGTCGCCCTGGGGCCTATCCAGGGACGCGTGGCGGATGGCTGTGCAGCCTGGGGTACACGGTGGCACTCCACGGTGATGGATCCATCGCCGTGGCAGACGG
>LR738710.1:72763548-72887550 GCA_902687465.1 Secale cereale
GGGGGGGGGGGGGGGGGGGGGGCGCCTGGGCCCCCCAGGCCTCCGCTGATGCCCCCCTTTGGCATATATTTATATCGTGTCCGGAAACCCTCGAAAGGGGAACCCTTTTTCGCGATATCATCTCTGTTCTGCCGCCGCCGCGCTTCCAAGATCGGGAGCACCAGGAGAACTCTTCCCGGCACCCTGCCGGAGGGGAGGATCACCACCGGGAGCTTCTCCACCACCATGGACGCCTCCCGGATGAGTTGTGAGTAGTCTCCCTTGGACCATGGGTCCATGACCAGTAGCTATGTGATGTTCTCCTCCCGTTCTTGTGCTTCACTAATTAGTCCTCGTGAGCTGCCCTACATGATCGAGGCACATATGTAATCCTTATGTTGTTGCTATGTTGAGTTTGCTGGGATCCGATGGATTGTGAGATTATGTTCAGATTATGTTTGAGTAATATATTTGATCTACCTCTTTTATATTTATGTTCGTAAGTAATTCTTGCATGTTCTCCGTTGTTATTTATTGCTTTGGCCAAGTAGTAGGTAGTGACTCCAAGAGGGAACGTTATGCTTGATTGTAGGTTCATGCCCCTCGATGACTAGCTTGAGTAACAGAAACATGAGTCTAGGGGATGTGTTGTTGCCACAAGGGGGAAAACAACGGTGCTTGTGCCCGCGGGTGCAAGGATTGTTTACTTTACGCAAAGTTCTTTTAATGCAGTTGTCTGTTGCTTTGAGTTTACACTATGGGTGGGACTCGCAACTTAATACCAGCGAGATGTTCTGGATAGATATCTCAAGGTGGATGATTAGTAGTAGATGGAGATGGATTTCGGTCTACTTGCCTTGGCGTACCGCCCTTGCTTTGAACCTCTACCTTTCTTGCAACATAGTTAGCATTGGTTTGCGCACATAATTTTGTCAATTGCCCAGCTATAATTCGTTCACCTCACATAGCTGTTTTATCGTCTTTTGGGAGAGAGACATCACTAGTGAACATCATGTGACCCCGGTCCATATTACCATCACTGATCACATCCGCTATTTACTTTCAGCTTTTACTTACTATTGCAGCAATACCTATCACTTTTATCACTTGCGTTTGATCATTTGTAAACTACAAGGCCGGAGAGATTGACAACCTCTCTGTACTCGTTGGGAGCAAAGTTATTTGTATCTGTGTGCAGGTCCACGTTGATTGCTAATATCTGGCGCCGTTAGCAGTTGACACCTTCTTGTTGAAACTAGGAGTCTCAGGGAAATCGATCCTTGGTATCTTTGCCAAGGGAAAACTTCCGCTACACTGCATCTCAAACCTTCCACTTGGGGTAACCAACGAGGGGCGAGAAGCCATCAAGCAAAGTTTTCTGGCGCCGTTGCCGGGGACTCCACTCTTCAGGATATGGGAGTTGCACGCTATCTTTTACCTTTGCTTTTTAGTCTTGTTAGTTTACCTTTCAGTTTTTTTGCTTTAGTATCTTTTATCGAAAATCACAAAAATAGTTATCTTGCTTGCTTGCTGCTATGGGTTCCACCGAGAACACCAAGTTGTGTGACTTCACTAGTCACAACAACGATGACTTTATCTGCACACCTATCACTACACCTGCCACTTCAGCACCTTCGTATGAAATTAAACCTGCTTTACTGAACCTAGTCATGAAAGATCAATTCTCCGGTGCTGGAGATGATGCTGCTTTACACTTGAACAATTTTGTTAAACTTTGTGATATGCAAAAGTACCAAGAAATAGATGGTAATATTGTTAAGCTTAAGCTTTTTCCTTTCTCCTTGAGAGGAGGAGCTAAAATTTGGTTTCAGTCTTTGCCTAGAAATAGCATAGATTCATGGGACAAGTGCAACGATGCTTTTATTGGAAAGTACTATCCACCTGCTAAAATTATCCAACTAAGAAGTAACATAATGAATTTTAAACAATTGGATAATGAACACGTTGCCCAAGCTTGGGAACATATGAAATCTCTTGTCAAGAACTGCCCTACTCACGGTTTGACTACTTGGATGGTTATCCAAATTTTTTATGCAGGCTTGAACTTTACCTCGCGGAATTTGTTAGATTCGGCCGCGGGAGGAACTTTTATGTCAACTACACTTGGTGCTGCCATAAAGCTTCTCGATGAGATGATGACCAACTATTCCCAATGGCACACCGAACGCGCTCCAACAGGTAGGAAGGTAAACTCTGTCGAGGAGATTTCCTCCCTAAATGAAAAAGTTGACTTGATCATGTCTCTACTTTCGAAGCAATCTTCTGTTGATCCTCGTGATGTTCCTTTAAATTCTTTGATTGCTCAAGAACAAGTAGATGTGAACTTTATCTCTAGAAACAATTTCAACAACAATGTTTATAGGAGTAATTTTGGTAGCAATCCTAGACCGTTCCCCTCTAATTCTTATGGGAACAACAATGCTTATCCTAGCACCAAGAACTCCACTACTGAACTAGAGATCATGCTTAAAGATTTCATCACTACCCAAAAAGCCTTTAATAAGAGTGTAGGAGAAAAACTAAACAAACTAGATGATCTCTCTTCGAAGGTAGACAATTTAGCCAATGAGGTAGAATTGCTTAAAATTAGAACTTCTCCTCTTGAGGAGAGGAAGGTCACTCCTATGAATGCTATTCAAGTGCAAATTAATGAAAACATTAGGATGTTGGCTAAACTTAAAGAGAGATGGGCTAGAGAAAGGGAGGAAGAAGATAGAATTAAGAGCCTTCCTACCCACCACACTGTTGCTACTATCCAAGTTGTTGAGGATATCCAAACTCTTAGCACCCAATGCACTCCTGGTCCCATTGGACCTATTAATGGTGATGCTATGACTATAGAAACTACCAAACAAGTGAACCTAAAGGACACCACTACCACCTTACTTGATAGTAGTGACCTTGATTTTGATAATTGCACTCTTACCGAAGTTATTGATTTCCTTCACAAGATGTCTAGAGATCCCCGCACTAGCACGCTTAACCTTGCCTTCACAGAGCATATCACTAATGCTCTTATCAAAGCTAGGGAGGAGAAACTTAGAGTAGAAGCCTCCATACCTAGAAAGCTAGAAGATGGTAGGGACCCTATGATAAAATTAAGTTGAATAACTTCTCTTGCTATGCTTTATGTGATGTTGGTGCTAGTACCTCTGTTATGCCCAAAAGAATATATGATATGCTTAAATTGAAACCTTTTGATTCTTGTTCTTTTGGTGTTCGTCTCGTTGATTCTTCCATAAAGAAACCTTTGGGGAGGATCGACGATGTTCTTATCATTGTCAATGACAATTACGTTCCCATTGATTTTACTATTATGGACATTGAATGTGAACCTTCTTGTCCAATTATTTTGGGACGTCCTTTTCTACGCACCGTTGGTGCTATCATTGACATGAAAGAGGGGAATATAAAATTCCAATTTCCTCTCAAGAAAGGGATGTAACACTTCCCTCGAAAGAAGATTAAGTTACCTTTTGAGTCCGTTATACGGGCTAGCTATTCTTTTACTCTTGATAAAACTTGATCTTTTTGCATTATGCCTAGCTTAAAGGCATAAAAGAAAGCGCCTTTGGGAGGCAGCCCACATGAATAAAATTTTATTTTGCTTTTGTTGTGTCTTGATGTTGTTACTACAGTAGCATCATCATTGTATCTTTGCTTTTCAACTTTGTGCCAAGTGTAGCCTCTGATTGCAAGAAAGGTCAAAAGTTGTGACGTGCTGTCCAGGAAACAGATTCTGTCCTTGGATAGAAAAATTCGTATAAAATCACTAGATCATCTTTTTGCTCTGAATATTTTCGACAGCATGCTCTATATAATTGTCTTTCGTGCATCTGTTCTGAGTTTTTTGATTAGATTTGCAGAAGTGCCTCGAAAAAATCATTTACTACCCGTTGTTCTGTTTTTCACAGATTCTATCATGTTTTGCCTTTCCTTCATTTTGCAAACCTTGAGCTTGCTTTTTCTTTGCAAAAACCTTTTGGCAATCTTGAGAAACAGTAGATCTTCAAGAATATCCTTATTTCCAGTAAGGAACAATTATTTTATTATGGGTACTAACCTCGCTAATCAGATTATGATGAGTTATGTATGAAGGGAGTTTTCAAGTGTGCGAGGGAAGATGATAAAAAGATTCAGGAGTGTCAAACGCTCAAGCTTGGGGATGCCCCATGCACCCCCAAGAAATATTCAAGGAGACTCAAGCATCTAAGCTTGGGGATGCCCCCGTGCATCCCCTTCTCCATCAACATTATCAGTTCGTCTTTCGTTCCACTATATTTTTATCACTTCATGTGTTATGTGCTATGCTTGGAGCGTCTTGCTTTAGTTTCCTTTTTAGTTTTCTTTAGCTTTTCATAACGAGTCGGAACTCAGCTTTCTTTGTGTGGGAGAGAAACACGCTCCACTTCTACCTAGAACATAACATAGAATTTTCATGTCTATCTTTGTTGTGTGTGTTCTTTGTCTTTCAATAGCTACTATCATGTTTAGCTTTTAGTTTTCATGCTTATGTTTTTAAAGAGCTTTTGTTTAGTTGGTTGCTTGAACTCTCTTTATTTATCATGATTATCTTATTAAGAGAGTTTGCTTCTGTTGCATTGGTTGATATGTCTATGATAAAGATGCTACGTGCATAATGGTGCTTAGTAGTTCATGTTTTCCTATGGTTAGTCTCAAATAGCTGGGGGGTTCCCAATGTGTTATTGGAGTACCAACATGATTTGTTTGCCTATGATGTGGTATGGTTTAGTAATATCTTCCTTCAAGAATTTATTTTGATTGACTTGGCGTATGCTCACGCATATTTAAGACTGTAAAGAAAGTCTGTCAAGCCTTGATGATCTTTTTTTTCTGAGTAGCGATATAACTACCATGCCTCATTCAATGTTGCTTTGTCGCTCTGCATGATTATGACCGTCATTGCTCTCTTAGTTGGTCGCTCCCAGTCTTTTGCTAACCTCCACCTGTACTAAGCGGACTGACTGCTTGTGCATCCAAATTCTTTAAAACCAGTTATGCCATATGAGTCCACCATACCTTCCTACATGGTATTTACCTGCCATTCCTAACGGAGACTTGCATGTACCATCTCGAAATTATTCAAAAAGAAAAAAAATGCATTCCTATTGTGTGCCTCTGTTTTAAGTTCATGAGGAAGTAGTAGTAATTCATGATCTTTTTAAGTTGGACAAGCTTCACCCCGGGATTGCATGTCTATTGTGCAAACCCATAATACGAGAAGGAACTGGCATTGAGTGCGCCCGGCTCAAAATTAATATAACAAACAAACCCTCCTTCACGCTTTGTTCATGAGAAATCAGAAAACTTTGGCAGTGATAAACAAAGGAGATTAAGAGGATGTGATCGTCCTCATTCGGGAGCCGTTCCTCGAAACTTGTCCATCTCAAGAAGTGATTGAGTTGTCTGCTAGCATTCATTGACGAAACATGCATAATCAAAAAAATAATTATTACCTCTATTTTTAAAACCAAGAGCTCTGGTACATGTTTCGTCTTTGCTTCCGACTATGGGTTTTCAACCTTGCCAACAAAAGCCACGGCTCGAGAGTGTCCACCTTCTTTTAAAAGCACCAACTACTGAGAGCATGATTGTCATTCTGAGTGTAATGTGCATTGTCCCAAAGTAGCATTGTCTTTTGCATGATTATGATATCGTTTATTTTGAAATCATTGTATCTAGTCATCACTTAAACCTTGGAGGTGCCCCTGCATTTATGTTTTGCTTCACTAAAGGGGGCAAGCGAGATATCACTTTATCATATTTGCACACCATGCTCATTACAAATCTATTTGATATTTCAGTATCATATTGTAAAACTTTCAGTTCTTTGTGATTTTCTCATGAGGCAACTTAATTACTACAGATTCATTGTCTCAGTAAGCTTTTGTCATATGACTATGAAAAGTCTTATATGGTTAATAGCATGTCACCACAGAAATTATTCTTGTTATCATTTACCTACTCGAGGACGAGCAGGAATTAAGCTTGGGATGTTGATACGTCCAAAACGTATCTATAATTTATGAGTGCTCCATGCCTCTTTTGGGTGATATTGCTATGATATTTATACACTTCCATACACTTTTGATCATATTTGGACTAACCTATTAACTCAGTGCACCCCAGTGCCAGTTTCTGTTTTCTGCTGTTTTTGTATTTCAGGTTTTCCCATTACGAAAACTGCTAGAAAAATCCCGGAAAAATTATATAAAAAATCAGCGTTCCAGAAGCTTCGCGGTAGCCAAAGTACAGCCGAAGCGGGGCCACCAAGGTTCCAGGCGCCCTGGTGGCGCCCCCCCTGGCCGCGCCGGGGGGGGGGCCTGGGCCCCCCAGGCCTCCGCTGATGCCCCCCTTTGGCATATATTTATATCGTGTCCCGAAACCCTCGAAAGGGGAACCCTTTTTCGCGATCTCATCTCTGTTCCGCCGCCGCCGCGCTTCCAAGATCGGGAGCACCAGGAGAACTCTTCCCGGCACCCTGCCGGAGGGGAGGATCACCACCGGGAGCTTCTCCACCACCATGGACGCCTCCCGGATGAGTTGTGAGTAGTCTCCCTTGGACCATGGGTCCATGACCAGTAGCTATGTGATGTTCTCCTCCCGTTCTTGTGCTTCACTAATTAGTCCTCGTGAGCTGCCCTACATGATCGAGGCACATATGTAATCCTTATGATGTTGCTATGTTGAGTTTGCTGGGATCCGATGGATTGTGAGATTATGTTCAGATTGTGTTTGAGTAATATATTTGATCTACCTCTTTTATATTTATGTTCGTAAGTAATTCTTGCATGTTCTCCGTTGTTATTTATTGCTTTGGCCAAGTAGTAGGTAGTGACTCCAAGAGGGAACGTTATGCTTGATTGTGGGTTCATGCCCCTCGATGACTAGCTTGAGTGACAGAAACATGAGTCTAGGGGATGTGTTGTTGCCACAAGGGGGAAAACAACGGTGCTTGTGCCCGCGGGTGCAAGGATTGTTTACTTTACACAAAGTTCTTTGAATGCACTTGTCTGTTGCTTTGAGTTTACACTATGGGTGGGACTCGCAACTTAATACCAGCGAGATGTTCTGGATAGATATCTCAAGGTGGATGATTAGTAGTAGATGCAAATGGATTTCGGTCTACTTGCCTTGGCGTACCGCCCATGCTTTGAACCTCTACCTTTCTTGCAACATAGTTAGCATTGGTTTGCGCACATAATTCTGTCAATTGCCCAGCTGTAATTCGTTCACCTCACATAGCTGTTTTATCGTCTTTTGGGAGAGAGACATCACTAGTGAACATCATGTGACCCCGGTCCATATTACCATCACTGATCACATCCGCTATTTACTTTCAGCTTTTACTTACTATTGCAGCAATACCTATCACTTTTATCACTTGTGTTTGATCCTTTGTAAACTACAAGGCCGGAGAGATTGACAACCTCTCTGTACTCGTTGGGAGCAAAGTTATTTGTATCTGTGTGCAGGTCCACGTTGATTGCTAATATCTGGCGCCGTTAGCAGTTGACACCTTCTTGTTGAAACTAGGAATCTCAGGGAAATCGATCCTTGGTATCTTTGCCAAGGGAAAACTTCCGCTACACTGCATCTCAAACCTTCCACTTGGGGTAACCAACGAGGGGCGAGAAGCCATCAAAGAACCCCCAGGCATACCTCCTACACGAGTTTTTGAATTTGTCATTGACTTGAAACTAGGCACCGTTCCTATTGCCAAACTACCCTACAAGATGCCACCTCATGATCTCCTTGAACTTAAGGAGGAAATCGACAAGTCTCTTCGCAGTGGATTCATTCGTCCAAGTTCCTCTGCTTGGGGAGCACCTTCTCTCTTTGTGAAGAAGAAGGATGGCACGAACCGTTTGGTCCCAGACTATCGTCCTATCAACCAAGGTACAATTCAGAACAAATATCCGCTTCCTCGGATCAACGATCTGTATAATCAACTGGTTGGTTCATCGGTTTTCTCTAAACTCGACTTGAGGTTGGGTTACCACCAGATCCGTGTTCGTGAAGAGGATATTCCAAAGACTGCATTCGTCACTCGTTATGGTTCTTACGAGTACACCGTCATGTCCTTCGGTTTGACCAATGCTCCAGCGACATTCTCTCGTCTGATGAACTATGTATTGATGGATTACCTCGACAAGTTCGTCATGGTCTACTTGGATGATATCCTGGTATATTCGAAGAATAAAAAAGAACATGTAGAACATCTTTGTCTTATTCTGGAAAAGCTTCGAGAGCATCAACTATATGCCAAGTATTCTAAGTGTGAATTCCGGCTACCTGAAGTAACCTACCTTGGTCATGTGATCTCCAAGGATGGCATTGACGTCAACCCAGAGCGAGTTCATACTATTCTTGACTGGACCCCTCCCAAGAATGTCAAGCAAGTTAGAAGCTTTCTCAGACTCGCCAGCTACTATCGTCGTTTCGTTGAGAACTTCTCCAAGATCGCCAAGCCACTAACCAATCTGCTACACAAAGGCATTAAGTTTGAATGGACAGATAAATGTCAGGAAAGTTTCCAGGCTCTCAAGGACAAGCTGACTTCTACCCCAGTGCTTGCACCTTCGGATTCTCAAAAGGATTTCATCATATATTGCGATGCTTCACGTCAAGGGTTAGGTTGTGTCCTAATGCAAAAGCGCAGGGTGATTGCTTATGCCTCTCGTCAAGTGCGTTCTCACGAAGAAAACTACCCAGTTCATGACCTCGAGCTTGTAGCGGTTATTTATTCATTGAAGCTGTGGCGACATTACCTTCTCGGTAATCATTGCGAGATCTTCACCGATCATCAGAGTCTGAAGTGTCTGTTTACTCGGCCAGATCTAAACCTCCGTCAGCAATTATGGATGGAGGCTATAGCAGATTATGACGTGGGTATTTCCTATACCACAGGCAAGGCTAATGTCATGGCCGATGCCCTGAGCCACAAGTCTTATTGCAATAACCACATGGTTCATAAAGCTCAACCCTGCCTTTATGAAGAGCTTTGCAAGCTGAACCTTCAACTAGTTCCACAGGGTTCTCTGAATAACCTTGTCTTGGAACCAACTCTATTGAAAGCAATTAAGTCTGCTCAAACCAAAGATGCTCATGTTGATCTAATGTAAAAGGATCTTACCTTAGAGAAATCCAGAGATTCCTCACTTGCTGAAGATGGTACCTTGTACTTCAAAGATCGCATAGTGGTACCCCGCTTCGAGCTTATGACTGAGAAGGTGATGAAAGAAGCACATGACACCCATCTCTCTATTCATCCGAGAAGTACTAAGATGTATCTAGACATCCGTCAGAAGTACTGGTGGTCTAACATGAAGCAAGACATTGCTCGGTATATCGAAGAATGTGATGTTTGTTGTCGCGTCAAAGCAGAACATCATAAACCGGCTGGACTTCTACAACCGCTTCCGATTCCTGAATGGAAGTGGGATAAGATTTAGATGGACTTTGTCACTGGCCTTCCAAAGTCACAGAAAGGTAATGACGCTATCTTTGTTATCATCGACCAATTCTCGAAGGTTGCTCACTTTCTGCTAGTCAAGGAAACAATCAGTGCTAGTCAATTAGCAAACTTGTATATCTCCAGAATTGTGTCACTCCACGGCATTCCGAAAGAGATCAGTTCAGACCGTGGTAGTATTTTCACTTCAAAGTTCTGGGATAGTTTCTAAGAGGCAATGGGAACTCATATAACCTGGAGCACTGCTTATCATCCCCAATCCCAAGGCCAAGTCGAGCGAGTCAATCAAATTCTTGAAGACATGCTTCAGGCTTGCATTATTTCTTTCAGCAAGAAGTGGGAAGAATCTCTCCTTTATGCGCAGTTCTCTTATAATAACAGTTATCAGGCCAGCTTGAAGATGGCACCCTTCGAAGTGCTTTATGGACGTAAGTGTCGAACCCCTCTGAATTGGTCAGAAACTGGGGAACGGACACTCATTGGTCCAGACATTATTCAACAAGCTGAAGAGCAGGTTCACATTGTCCGAGGTAATCTCAAGGCGGCCCAGTCCCGCCAGAAGAGCAACTATGACCGGAAACACTGGGGTTCAACTTATCAACCTGGTGAACAAGCTTATCTGCGTGTCACTCCTTTGAGAGGTACTCATCGGTTTGGAGTCAAGGGCAAGCTAGCTCCGCGCTACGTTGGTCCCTTTCGCATTCTCGCCCATCGTGGACTGGTGGCTTATCAACTGGAGTTGCCACCACAGTTCTCTCACGTCCATGACGTCTTCCACGTGTCGCAACTTCGTCGTTGCTTCAAGGATCCGGAACGTGAAGTGGACCCGGAACTGATTGAAGTGCAATATGATCTCACTTACAAAGAGCATCCGATCCGAATTCTTGAAGAAGCTGAACTTCGAACCCCCCAGAAGGTTACCAAGTTCCTCAAGGTGCAGTGGTCAAATCATTCCGAAGATGAAGCCACTTGGGAACACGAGGATAATCTTCGGGCAGAATATCCCGACCTTTTCCCTTCTACCTCTTAATTTTTGGGATGAGAATTTCTTATAGAGGAGGAGAGTTGTAACACCCCGTTGTAATGATGCTACAGTAACCCTTGGGGTTAAGTTAATCTTTTTGCTAAACTAATGTTTGATCATCATTGTCTAATATCTCTTGCAAATTCCAGTTGAACTAAAATTTTAAAATAAGAGTGAAATTCAAAATTGCTCAAACATGAAAACTAAAATGATCATCATGTGGCAAATATTCTTTTGTTAATATTGGTGGCGGGCCAACATTTTTGCAAAATGTTTAAAGTGTCCTAAACAAATTGAAACAGAAAAGTTAAAAAAAATGCAAACAATAGAAGCTGTAAATGAAAAGAAAAGGACCCCATCGGGCTACCTGGCCCAAAGGGCCAGGCAGCCCACCCGGACAGGCTGGCCCGGCCCACTGGCCGCCCGGTCGTCTTCCCCCCTGTTCCCCAGACCGCGGTCGCAACAGGGGCGGCGCCCCGCCGATCCACCTCGCCGGCGTCGAGCGAGGGGATAAGGCAGGTGCCCCCCTCGCCTCCTGATACGTCCATTTTGCATCATGCTTATATGTTTATATTTATTGCATTATGAGCTGTTCTTACATGTTTTGTCACAATACTTATGCATTTTCTCTCTTATTTTACAAGGTTTACATGAAGAGGGAGAATGCCGGCAGCTGGAATTCTGGGCTGGAAAAGGAGCAAACTTTGGAAACCTATTCTGCATAACTCCAAAAGCCCTGAAACTCAACAGAACATCATTTCGGAAAATATAAAAAATATCTGGCGAAAAAATCCATGAGGGGGGCCACCGGCTGCCCACGAGGGTGGGGGCGCGCCCCCTGCCTCGTGGGCCAGCCGACAGGCCGCCGATGCCCATCTTCTCCTATATGGGGTGTTTTGACCTGGAAAAATTTAGAAAGAGGCGTTTGGGACCAGACGCCAACGTCTCAAGGCGGAACTGAGGTGGAAACCAATCTAGGGCTCCGGCAGAGCTGTTCTGCCGGGGATACTTCCCTCTGGGAGGGGGAAATCGTCATCGCCGTCATCACCAACAACTCTCCCATCCTGGGGAGGGCTATCTTCATCAACATCTTCACCAGCACCATCTCCTCTCAAACCCTAGTTCATCTCTTGTATCCAATCTTTGTACCCAAACCTCAGATTGGTACTGTGGGTTGCTAGTAGTATTGATTACTCTTTGTAGTTGATGCTAGTTGGTTTATTTGGTGGAAGATCATATGTTCACATCCATTATGCATATTAATACCCCTCTGATCATGAACAATATTATGTCTTGTGAGTAGTTACTTTCATTCCTGAGGACATGGGAGAAGTCTTGCTATTAGTAGTCATGTGAGTTTGGTCTTCGTTCGATATTTTGATGAGATGTATGTTGTCTCTCCTCTAGTGGTGTCATGTGAACGTCGACTACATGACACTTCACCATTATTTGGGCCTAGAGGAAGGCATTTGGAAGTAATAAGTATATGATTGGTTACTAGAGTGACAGAGGCTTAAACCCTAGTTTATGTGTTGCTTCGTAAGGGGCTGATTTGGATCCATATGTTTCAGGCTATGGTTAGGTTTACCTTAATACTTCTTTTGTAGTTGCGGATGCTTGCATTAGAGGTTAATCATAAGTGGGAGGCCTGTCCAAGTAAGGGCAGCACCCAAGCACCGGTCCACCCACATACCAAATTATCAAAGTATCGAACGCCAATCAGATGATCGTGATGAAAACTACCTTGACGATAATTCCCATGTGTCCTCGGGAGCGCTTTCCTTTATATAAGAGTTTTTCCAGGCTTGTCCTTTGCTACAAAAAGGATTGGGACACCTTGTTGCACCTTATTTACTTTTACCTTTTGTCACTTGCTACCAATTACTTTATCACAAAACTATCTGTTACCTATTATTTCAGTGCTTGTAGAAAATACCTTACCGAAAACTGCCTATCATTTCCTTCTGCTCCTCGTTGGGTTCGACACTCTTACTTATCGAAAGGACTACGATAGATCACCTACACTTGTGGGTCATCAAGACTCTTTTCTGGCGTTGTTGCCGGGGAGTGAAGCGCCTTTGGTAAGTGGAATTTGGTAAGAAAAAATTTATACAGTGTGCTGAAATTTATTGTCACTTGTTACTATGGCTCAAAATACTTTGAGGGGCTTGTTCGGGGTATCTTAACCCCGAACAAAAGAGAAAAGAGTTGCTCCTCAACCTACTGCACCTATTGAAAATGTTTGCTTTCAAATTCCTTCGGGTATGATTGAGAAACTGCTTGAAAATCCCTTTACAGGAGATGGAACACTGCATCCCGATTTACATCGAATCTATGTGGATGAAGTTTGTGGATTGTTTAAGCTTGCAGGTATGCCCGAGGATGTTATCAAGAAGAAGGTCTTCCCTTTATCTTTGAAGGGAGATGCATTGACATGGTTTAGGCTATGCGATGATATGGGATCATGGAACAATAATTGTCTGAAGTTGGAATTTCATCAGAAGTTCTACCCTATGCACCAGGTTCATCGTGATCGTAATTATATTTATAATTTCTGGCCTCGCGAAGGAGAAAGCATCACTCAAGCTTGGGGGAGGCTTAAGTCAATGTTATATTCATGCCCCAATCATGAGCTTTCAATAGAAATGATCATTCAAAAAAATTATGCTCGGCTTTCTCATGATAATCGCTCGATGCTCGATACTTCTTGTTTTGGCTCTTATATGATGAAGACTATTGACTTCAAATGGGATTTATTGGAAAGAATTAAATGCAACTCTGAAGATTGGGATCTCGACGAAGGTAAGGAGTCAGGTATGACCCCTAAGTTTGATTGTGTTAAAGCTTTTATGGATACCGATGTTTTTCGTGTGTTTAGCACTAAATATGGACTTGACTCTGAGATAGTAGCTTCTTTGTGTGAATCCTTTGCTACTCATGTTGATCTCCCCAAGGAGAAGTGGTTTAAATACCACCCCCTCTATTGAAGTAAAAGTAGTTGAACCTATTAAAGTTTAAGAAATGACTATCACTTATAATGTTGATCCTGTTATACCTACCGCTTATATTGAGAAACCACCTTTCCATGTTAGGATAAAGGATCATGCTCAAGCTTCAACTGTAGTCCGTAAGAGTAATACTAGAACACCTACACCCTCTGAGCAAATTAAAGTTGAACCTAGTGTTGCTATGGTCAAAGATCTCTTGGTAGAAGATTTAGATGGACATGTTATTTACCTCCAGGAAGAGTCTGCTAGAATAGCTAAACCCAATGCTAGGAATAAGCATAAACCTGTTGTAGGCTTGCCTGTTATCTTTGTTAAGATAGGAGATCATTGTTATCATGGTTTATGTGACGTGGGTGCTAGTGCGAGTATTATCCCTTTTGATCTGTACAACGAAATTATGCATGATATAGCACCTGTTGAGTTAGAAGGGATTGATGTTACTATTAAGCTTGCTAATAGAGATACTATTTCACCAGTTGGGATTGTTAGAGACGTTGAAGTCTTGTGTGGGAAGGTTAAATACCCTGCTGATTTCCTTATTCTCAGTTCCCCACAAGATGAATTTTGTCCCATTATATTTGGTAGACCCTTCTTGAATACTATTAATGCCAAGATAGACTGCGTGAAAGACATTGTCACTATTGGATTAGGGGATATGTCTCATGATTTTAACTTTGCTAAATTCCGTAGACAACCCCTTGAAAAGGCACCACCCAATAAGGATGAAATTATTGGTCTCGCTTCTATTGCCGTGCCACCCAAGGATCCTTTAGAACAATACCTGCTAGACCACGAAAATGATATGCATATGAATGAGAGAAGGGAAATAGATGAAATATTCCTTACACAGGGACCTGTATTGAAAAAACAACTTGCCTGTTGAAATCCTAGGGGATATTCCTCCACCCAAGGGTGATCCCGTGTTTGAACTTAAACCTTTGCCTGATAATCTTAAGTATGTTTATCTTGATGAAAAGAAGATATATCCTGTTATTATTAGTGCTAACATTTCAGAGCAGGAAGAAGAAAAATTATTGAAAACTCTGAAGAAGCATTGTGCTGCTATTGGATATACTCTGGATGATCTTATGGGCATTAGTCCCACTATATGCCAACACAAGATAAAATTGGAAGAAAATGCTAAACCAGTTATTGATCATCAACAACGGTTAAATCCTAAGATGAAAGAAGTGGTAAGAAAGGAAATACTAAAGCTGCTAGAGGTAGGTATTATCTATCCAGTTGCTGATAGCCAGTGGGTAAGTCCTGTCCATTGTGTCCCAAAGAAAGGAGGTATGACTGTCATTCCTAATGATAAAGATGAATTGATTCCTCAAAGAATAGTTACAGGTTATAGGTTGGTAATTGATTTCCGTATGTTAAATAAAGCTACTAAGAAAGATCATTACCCCTTGCCATTTATTGATCAAATGCTAGAAAGGTTATCCAAACATACTCATTTCTGCTTTCTAGATGGTTATTCTGGTTTCTCTCAAATACCTTTGTCCAAAGGAGATCAAGAAAAGACCACTTTTACTTGTCCTTTCGGTACCTTTGCTTATAGACGTATGCCTTTTGGTTTATGTAATGCACCTGCTACCTTTCAAAGATGCATGATGGCTATATTCTCTGATTTTTGTGAAAAGATTGTTGAGGTTTTCATGGATGATTTCTCCGTTTATGGAACTTCTTTTGATGATTGCTTAAGCAACCTTGATCGAGTTTTGCAGAGATGTGAAGAACCTTGTCTTGAATTGGGAGAAGTGTCGCTTTATGGTTAATGAAGGCATTGTCTTGGGACATAAAATTTCTGAAAGAGGTATTGAAGTTGACAAAGCTAAAGTTGATGCTATTGAAAAGATGCCATGCCCTAAGGACATCAAAGGTATACGAAGTTTCCTTGGTCATGTCGGGTTTTATAGGAGGTTCATTAAGGACTTCTCCAAAATCTCCAGGCCTCTGACTAATCTCTTACAAAAAGATATTCATTTTGTCTTATATGATGATTGTCTAGAAGCATTTGAAATTCTTAAGAAAGCATTGATCTCTGCACCTATTGTCCAGCCTCCTGACTAGAATTTACCCTTTGATATTATTTGCAATGCTAGTGATTATGCTATAGGAGATGTTCTAGGGCAAAGAGTTAATAAGAAATTGAATGTTATCCAGTCTGCTAGTAAAACTCTAGATAGTGCCCAAAGAAATTATGCCACTACTGAGAAAGAATTTTTAGCAGTTCTATTTGCTTGTGATAAGTTTAGACCCTATATCGTTGATTCTAAAGTAACTATTCACACTGATCATGCTGCTATCAAATACTTTATGGAAAAGAAATATGCTAAACCTAGACTTATTAGATGGGTTCTCTTGCTGCAAGAATTTGACTTGCATATTATTGATAGAAAGGGAGCTGAGAACCCCGTGGCAGATAACTTGTCTAGGTTAGATAATATACTTGATAACCCACAACTTATTGATGATAGCTTTCCTGATGAACAACTAGCTGTCATAAATAATTCTTGTACTGCTCCATGGTATGCTGATTATGCTTATTATATTGTTGCTAAGTTTATACCTCCTAGCTTCACATACCAGCAAAAGAAAAAGTTCTTCTATAATTTGAGACATTACTTCTGGGATGACCCACATCTTTATAAAGAAGGAGTAGATGGTATTATTAGACGTTGTGTACCTGAGAATGAACATGAACAAATCATATGCAAGTGCCACTCCGAAGCTTATGGAGGACACCATGCGGGAGATAGAACTGCACACAAGGTATTGCAATCCGGTTTTTATTGGCCTACTCTCTTCAAGGATGCCCGTAAGTTTGTCTTATCTTGTGATGAATGTCAAATAATTGGTAATATTAGTAGATGTCAAGAAATGCCCATGAATTATTCACTTATTATTGAACAATTTGATGTTTGGGGCTTTGATTATATGGGACCTTTTCCTGCCTCTAATTGGTACACACATATTTTAGTTGTTGTTGATTATGTTACTAAGTGGGTAGAAGCTATTCCAACTAGTAGTGCTGATCATAACACTTCAATTAAGATGCTTAAAGAAGTTATATTTACGAGGTTTGGAGTCCCTAGATATCTAATGACTCATGGTGGTTCACACTTTATTCATGGTGCTTTCCGTAAGATGCTTGCTAAGTATGATGTCAACCATATAATTGCATCCCCTTATCACCCACAGACTAGTGGTCAAGTAGAACTAAGTAATAGGGAGTTGAAACTAACCTTGCAAAAGACAGTTAATAGGTCTAGGAAGAACAAGAAACTAGATGATGCATTATGGGCCTATAGAACTGCATACAAAAATCCTATGGGTATGTCTCCATATAAGATGGCATATGGAAAAGCTTGTCACTTACCTCTTGAGCTAGAACATAAAGCATATTGGGCTATTAAAGAGCTCAACTATGATTTCAAACTTGCCGGTGAAAAGAGGTTATTTGACATTAGCTGTCTCGATGTCGGTGTACTAAAGTAGGGGTACCTTAGTATCCCGACTTGTGCACGGGCAGTAGCAGCGTCCCGTGGTCGGGCTCGCCACGCGCCCGCCAAGGCCCGCTCTGGATCCTTTAGAACCATTCAAGAACAAAGTATTCAAGTTAAAGGAACAAGGCCCCGGCAAGAGGAGCCTGCCGGGAAGGCCGTACCAGGTTCAAGACCATACCTTCAGCACAAGACCCTGGCAAGAGGAGCTTGCCAGGAAGGCCAAAGCATGGCATCTCAGAAGACTCACCGTGGCGCATCGCGCGCCCCGGCAAGGCCCGGAGAGCGACAAGCTTCCGGGCGCGGCAAGGTAGCGACCGCGGTAAGGCGCTTGCCGCGGTAAGCTTTCACTGTGTGCCTGCGCTCCAGCTCATCTGGCCACGCGTCGCCCTGGGGTCCTTCCAGGGGCACGTGGTGGATGGCTGTGCAGCCTGGGGTACACGGTGGCAAGCCACGATGACGAGGCCACCGTCGTGGCGAACGGAGACGCCCTAACGGACACTTTTTGCACTATTCGGGGGCGACGGCGACGGGCATTCAATGCCCTTGTCCCCTGCCGTCAGGGTTAGGTATAGACCACTGTACAAAACACAGTTCCATCTACCACCACTTTTACGTTTTTACCCTCAACTATGTTGCCACCTGTCGGTGACCCCTTTGACCTATAAAAGGAGGCCCATGCACAACGTAGAGGGGGTTCCGAACTCTCGATCACTCCCATGCTCGGTGTAGCTAGCTTCAAGCACTGTAGATCTTCTTGCTCCTGAGCCAAGAACTCAATAACAAACCAAGGCAGGAGTAGAATTTTACGCATCCGTGCGGCCCGAACCTGGGTAAACTGCTCGCGTGTGCGCCTCGATCCGCTCTTCGTGCTTCCTCCGCTCCCTTGCCGTACCGAAAAGGGACTCCGGTCCCATAGGTGTTCGTGGGCGATCAGTTTCCCCGACACTCGATGAATGGAGAACCTAGGCTTATGAGAATGCCAAACTGTTTAAAGAAAAAGTTAAAAGATGGCATGACAAGAGGATACAAAAGTGTGAGTTTAACGTAGGTGATTATGTCTTGATATACAACTCTCATTTAAGATTTTTTTGCAGGAAAACTTCTCTCCAAGTGGGAAGGACCTTACATTATCGAGGAGGTCTATCATTCCGGTGCCATAAAAATCAACAACTTCGAAGGCACAAATCCGAAGGTGGTGAATGGTCAAAGAATCAAACATTATATCTCAGGTAATCCTATAAATGTTGAAACTAATGTTATTGAAGCCGTAACCCCGGAGGAATACATAAGGGACACTTTCCAGAACGATTCAGCCTCCGAAAAGGAAGATGTACGTGATACGGTAAGTAAACCGACTCCAAAACAACTCTAAAGGCAATTTTTCTCTGTTTTGGAATATTTAGAAAAATAGAAAAATAAACCGCAGTCCTGAAGAGACACGAGGCGTCCACGAGGGTGGAGGGCGCGCCCCCTTCCCAGGGCGCGCCCCCTGCCTCGTGGGCACCCCGTGTGTCCCCTGGACTCTGTTTTCTTGTGGGTTACTCCTTTTGGTCGGTAAAAATTCATTATATATACTCCCGAAGGTTTTGACCTCTGTATCACGCAAAAAATCCTCTGTTTTTGTTTCGAGCTGCTGTTTTTGACAGATCTAGATCATCATGGCATCCTCCAACACCCCCAAGGACAAGTTCTTCGAGAAGGTCATCAACCCCTACCTTGCGGACGTGTTGCACCACCCTAAAACCATGCAGTTGCATGACGGGGTGCTGCACATCCGTAATGTTGAGGGGCCAAGGAGGACCGGAAGCGTGGAGACAAGGCTCGAAGCAATGGATCAGCAAGTTTTCAAGTGCCAAGGTATGGTGGAACGAGGACTCGACGCCAACCACATGATGATCTCGGAGCTTGCCAACAACCTCAAGCTGGACTCAAGGAACTTTGGGGAAGCCATCTCCAATCTTCAAGAGAAGATCGATCACCTCCAAGCCCAGATCTATGACCTGCAAAACCAAAACTGTGAGTATGAATATAGATTCAAGAAGATGAGTTTGGCTGCAGATTTGACTATCCCGGAGACTTGATCATCCTTCTACGATGGTGAACCTATGCCTTGGAAGGTGGACAACAAGCCTACATCATCAACAACTCCATCATCACCACCCCCGAAGAAGGAGACATAATCATATGGGTATGGGCACTCCCCTTGGCAACTGCCAAGCTTGGGGGAGTGACCCGGTATTGTATCACCATCACTCCTATCTTTACCGTTTTACTTAGTTCGATCCTTTTGGTAGTATCTTGATCTATTAGAATAAAGTTAGCATGATCTAGTTGTGAGATTTTGCCTTAAGAGCTTCACCCTTTGTAATCAAGTCCGTGAGATTTATAATAAAGATTAGTGTGAGCTTTATAATAAAGATTAGTTTTGAGTCAAGGGCTTGATTTCCTCACTTGGGTCATGATAAAAAGAAAGAAAACATAAAGAGTATCAAAGAGATCATATCGATCTTATGGGAAGTAATGACTTCACATACAAGAGTATGATAAATAAAAGTTGTTGGGAGGTGACAAACATAGTTTTGGTCCTCGTTGCAATTAATAGGAAGTAATAAAAGAAGAGAGGCTTCACATATAAAAACACTATCTTAGACATCTTTAATGATTGTGAGCACTCATTAAAGTATGATATGCTAAAGAGTTGATGTTGGACAAGGAAGACAACATAATGGGTTATGTCTTCTTATATCCGAAATAAAGTATATTGTCATGGATCATCCAACATGTTGAGCTTGCCTTTCCCCCTCATGCTAGCCAAAACTCCTCGCACTAAGTAGAGATAATACTTGTGCTTCCATATATCCTTAAACCCAGTTTTGCCATGAGAGTCCACCATACCTACCTATGGATTGAGAAAGATCCTTCCAAGTAAGTTGTCATGTTGCAAACTCGCTAAAATATGTATGATTTATTAGTGTGGGAGAAATTAGATTTATACGATCTTGTGGTATGGAAGTAATAAAAGCGGCGGACTGCATAATAAAGGTCCTTATCACAAGTGGCAATATAAATCGAAGTTCTTCTATGCTAAAGAAATCCACGAGGGGGGCCACCGGCTGTCCACGGGGGTGGGGGCGCGCCCCCCTTCCCAGGGCGCGCCTCCCTGCCTCGTGGGCCAGCCAGCAGGCCCCCGATGCCCATCTTCTCCTATATGAGGTATTTTGACCTAGAAAAAAATCAGAAGGAGGCTTTCGGGACCAGCCGCCGCCGTCTCGAGGCGGATCCGAGGCGGAAACCAATCTAGGGCTCCGGCAGAGCTGTTCTGTCGGGGATCCTTCCCTTCGGGAGGGGGAAATCGTCACCGCCGTCATCACCAACAACTCTCCCATCTTGGGGAGGACTATCTTCACCAACATCTTCCCCATCACCATCTCCTCTCAAACCCTAGTTCATCTCTTGTATCCAATCCTTGTACCCAAAGCTCAGATTGGTACCTGTGGGTTGCTAGTAGTATTGATTACTCCTTGTAGTTGATGCTAGTTGGTTTATTTGGTGGAAGATCATACGTTCAGATCCATTATGCATATTAATACCCCTTTGATCATGAACAATATTATGTATTGTGACTAGTTACTTTCGTTCCTCAGGACATGGGAGAAGTCTTGCTATTATTAGTCATGTGAGTTTGGTCTTCGTTCGATATTTTGATGAGATGTATGTTGTCTCTCCTCTAGTGCTGTCATGTGAACATCGACTACATGACACTTCACCATTATTTGGGCCTAGAGGAAGGCATTTGGAAGTAATAAGTAGATGATGGGTTGCTAGAGTGACAGAAGCTTAAACCCTAGTTTATGTGTTGCTTCTTAAGGGGCTGATTTGGATCCATATGTTTGAGGCTATGGTTAGGTTTACCTTAATACTTCTTTTGTAGTTGCGGATGCTTTCATTAGAGGTTAATCATAAGTGGGAGGCTTGTCGAAGTAGGGGCAGCACCCAAGCACCGGTCCACCCACATACCAAATTATCGAAGTACCGAACGCCAATCAGATGATCGTGATGAAAATTAGCTTGACGATAATTCCCATGTGTCCTCGGGAGCGCTTTCCTTTATATAAGAGTTTGTACAGGCTTGTCCTTTGCTACAAAAAGGATTGGGCCACCTTGCTGCACCTTATTTACTTTTACCTTTTGTCACTTGCTACCAATTACTTTATCACAAAACTATCTGTTACCTATAATTTCAGTGCTTGCAGAAAATACCTTACCGAAAACTGCCTATCATTTCCTTCTGCTCCTCATTGGGTTCGACACTCTTACTTATCGAAAGGACTACGATAGACCCCCTACACTTGTGGGTCATCACCTCCTCGCCTCCCCTCACCACTTGCCCCCTCTCGCGCTCCCCTCTCGTTCTCCACCTCCCCTCCTTCAGATCCGCCGCGACCACCGCCACCGTCGCCATGAACGGCGCCGCCCGCGCGGCCAGCATGCTCCCCACCACCTAGTAGCTCGCCAGGAGGACCCCCGTCGTCCGCCTTGTCTTCTCCGACCACGCACGCGAGCCGGGACGACCCCCACAACACTGCCCCGACATTTCTTCCTCCGCTCCGGCCATCGCGAGCTCGCAAACGACTACGGCCACCTCGAGTCGTCCTCGGGCTGCCTCAGCAACGGTGGTGAGGTTCCGCTTCTCCTCCGCCTCGTCGTCCGCTCCCCCGCGCCCCCTAGCTAGTTTTGCCACTGATACGTCTCCAACGTATCTATAATTTTTGATTGTTCCATGCTATTATTTATGATGTTTTGGATGTTTAATGGGCTTTGTTATACACTTTTATATTATTTTTAGGACTAACATATTAACCCAAAGGCCCAGTCCAGATTGCTGTTTTTTTTCCTATTTCAGGGTAATACAAAAAAGGAATATCAAACGGAGTCCAAACGGAATGAAACTTCGGGAGAGATATTTTTGGAGAAAAATACGCACGGGAGACTTGAGAACCACGGAGTAGGGCACACGTGGTGTCCACGAGGGTGGGGGACGCCCCCCCTATAGGGCACGTCCCCCTGCCTCGTGGGCCCCACGTTTGACCCCCGGTGCCCTCCTTCCTCCTATATATACCTACGTACCCTGAAACCATGAGAACAACAGAGAAAACCCTAGTTCCACCGCCGCAACCTTCTGTTCCCGTGAGATCCCATCTTGGGGCCTGTTCCGGAGATCGGTCGGAGGGGGGATCTACCACAGAGTGCTTCTACATCATCATCATCGCCTCACCATGAGTTGTGAGTAGTTTACCACAGACCTTCGGGTCCATAGCTAGTATCTAGATGGCTTATTCTCTCTCTTTGGATCACATTACCAAGTTCTCCTCGGTCTTCGAGGAGATCTATTCGATGTAATCTCTTTTTGCGGTGTGTTTGTCGAGATCCGATGAATTGTGGGTTTATGATCAAGATTATCTATGAGAAATATTTGGTTCTTTTCTGAACTCTTTATGTATGATTATAATATCCTTGCAAGTCTCTTCGAATTATTGGTTTGGTTTGGCCTACTAGATCTATAGTTCTTGCAATGGGAGAAGTGCTTGGCTTTCGGTTCAATCTTGCGGTGTCCTTTCCCAGTGATAGTAGGGGCAGCAAGGCACGTATTGTATTGTTGCCATCGAGGATAAAAAGATGGGGTTTATATCATATTGTTTGAGTTTATCCCTCTACATCATGTCATCTTGCTTAAGGCGTTACTCTGTTCCTATGAACTTAATACTCTAGATGCATGCTGGATAGCGGTCGATGTGTGGAGTAATAGTACTAGATGCAGAATCATTTCGGTCTACTTTTTTCGGACGTGATGCCTATATATAATGATCATGTGTCGGTGTACTAAGGTAGGGGTACCCTAGTACCCCAACTTGTGCACGGGCAGCGGCCGCTCCCCGCGGCAGGGTTCACCACGCGCTTGCCGGAGACCTTCCTGCCCCTTATCTAGCCATTCAAAAACAAAGTATACAAGACAGAAGACCAAGACCCCGGCAAGAGGAGCTTGCCGGGAAGGCCGTCCCAGGCTCGAGATTGCTTAACTAGCACGAGGCCCTGGCAAGAGGAGCTTGTCAGGACGAATAGAAGATTTTATCTTAGAAGACCCGGCAAGGGCTCGGGGAGCGGCAAGCTTCCGGGCCCGGCAAGGTCGAGATCCCCGGCAAGGTGCTTGCCGGGGGAGGTGCGCTGTGTGCCCGCGCTCCAGCTCATCGGCCCACGCGTCGCCCTGGGGCCACTCCAGGGACGCGTGGCGGATGGCTGTGCAGCCTGGGGGACACGGTGGCACTCCACGGCAGTGGATCCATCGCCGTGGCAGACGGAGACGCAACGACGGGAGCTTTTGGGGTCGACGGCCAAAGATGTCGGGGGAAACTGTCCGCCACGAACACCTATGGGACCGGAGCCCCTTGTCTATGCGGTACGAGGGCGGAGGGAGCACAAAGAGCAGATCGAGACAGACGCGCGGGCAGTTTTTACCCAGGTTCGGGCCGCACGGATGCGTAAAACCCTACTCCTGCTTGGTTGTGTATTGAGTTGAACGCTCGGGAGCTTGAAGAAGCAGCTACACCGTGCGTGAGAGTAATCTAGGTTTCGAACCCCCTCCACGTTGTGCATGGGCCTCCTTTTATAGTGCAAGGGGTCACCGACAGGTGTCAACGTAGGAGAAAGGGGTAAAAATGTAAAAGAGGTGGTAGTTGTAACAGTGCGGGAACAGTGGAGCTACAGTACAGAACAGTGGTCTATACCTACTTTAACAGTGGGGGACAAGGGCATTTAATGCCCGTCGCCGTCGACCCCAAAAGCTCCCGTCGTTGCGTCTCCGTCTGCCACGGCGATGGATCCACTGCCGTGGAGTGCCACCGTGTCCCCCAGGCTGCACAGCCATCCGCCACGCGTCCCTGGAGTGGCCCCAGGGCGACGCGTGGGCCGATGAGCTGGAGCGCGGGCACACAGCGCACCTCCCCCGGCAAGCACCTTGCCGGGGATCTCGACCTTGCCGGGCCCGGAAGCTTGCCGCTCCCCGAGCCCTTGCCGGGTCTTCTAAGATAGAATCTTCTGTTCGTCCTGACAAGCTCCTCTTGCCAGGGCCTCGTGCTAGTTAAGCAATCTTGAGCCTGGGACGGCCTTCCCGGCAAGCTCCTCTTGCCGGGGTCTTGGTCTTCTGTCTTGTATACTTTGTTTTTGAATGGTTAGATAAGGACCAGGAAGGTCTCCGGCGAGCCAGCAGTAAACCTTGCCGCGGGAAGCTGCAACTGCCCGTGCACAAGTTGGGGTACTGAGGTACCCCTACCTTAGTACACCGACAGGAGCCCCCGGGCCTGGGCCACACACGGTGCCGAGCGCTGTTGGGCCAGGCCCAAAACAGTGCACGGGCACCCGCGGCCCGCGGCGCGCCGAATCCACTTCCATATCCGCCGCACCCCACGGTAACGGCACGCGTCGATTGCGGCGCCGTGGGATGGGACGTGCCCACGATCTCTTAATGGAAAGGGGGAAACGCCCCCCACTCCCCCATAAAAGCAGAGGCAGCGGGCGCGGTTCCCCTCCCTGTGCTCTCATTACGCCTGTCGGTGTACTAAGGTAGGGGTACCTCAGTACCCCAACTTGTGCACGGGCAGTTGCAGCCTCCCGCGGCAAGGTTTACTGCGTGCTCGCCGGAGACCTTCCTGCCTCTTATTAAACCATTCAAAAACAAAGTATACAAGACAGAAGATCGAGACCCCGGCAAGAGGAGCTTGCCGGGAAGGCCGTACCAGGCTCAAGACTGTTCCACTAACACAAGACCCTGGCAAGAGGAGCTTGCCAGGAAGATTAGAAGGTATTACCTCGGCGCTACGCGCGCCCCGGCAAGGGGCCCGGGGAGCGGCAAGTTCCCGGGCCCGGCAAGATCAAGGCCCCGGCAAGGTGCTTGCCGGGAAGACCACGCTGTGTGCCCGCGCTCCAGCTCATCGGCCCACGCGTCGCCCTGGGGTCTAACCAGGGACGCGTGGCGGATGGCTGTGCAGCCTGGGGTACACGGTGGCACACCACGGTGATAAATCCGTCGCCGTGGCGGACGGAGACGCGAAGGCGGGAGCTTTTGGGGTCGACGGCGACGGGCATTAAATGCCCTTGTCCCCCACTGTTAAAGTAGGTATAGACCACTGTTCTGTACTGTAGCTCCACTATTCCCGCACTGTTACAACTACCACCTCTTTTACATTTTTACCCCTTTCTCCTACGTTGACACCTGTCGGTGACCCCTTGCACTATAAAAGGAGGCCCATGCACAACGTGGAGGGGGTTCGAAACCTAGATTACTCTCACGCACGGTGTAGCTGCTTCTTCAAGCTCCCGAGCGCTCAACTCAATACACAACCAAGCAGGAGTAGGGTTTTACGCATCCGTGCGGCCCGAACCTGGGTAAAACTGCTCGCGCGTCTGCCTCGATCTGCTCTTCGTGCTCCCTCCGCCCTCGTACCGCACAGACAAGGGGCTCCGGTCCCATAGGTGTTCGTGGTGGACAGTTTCCCCCGACATCTTTGGCGCGCCAGGTAGGGGGCGTCGAGGTTGTGCGAACCTGATCCGGCGTTCGCGCGGGCGCAATCTTCACCAACCTCTCCAGCTTCATCAGCAACTTCATCAGCGACAACTCCATGGCCCCGAAGAAGAAGCCTTCGGAGGTCGGAGGCCCGTCCGCGTCTCACCCGCCGCCACCAGAGCCAACGGTGGGCGGGGGAGACGCCGTCGGAAGGGTGGTTGCCGGCGAGGACACTCACGGTGCCACCAGATCCAAGAACAGGACGGACGACCGGACCTCGGTCTCCGTGGACGCGCCACGTCCATCGCAACATACGACGACCCCGCAGCGCCATGCCACGGGAGGTGGTATCCGCTTGCTGGGACAAGGCCATACCGGAGGTTCGCGGGACGCCCCGGACCCCCGTCCGGGCACAAGCAAAGCGAAGGCGCCGGCACGGGACCCCGCTCCTTCTAACGTCGTTAGAAGTCCGAGCGTATCCCGTTCCTCGCACCGCTCGCCCGCGTTCCCCACTACCCCGGCAGAAGCGCTCGCAAGGGCGCAGCTGCTCCTCGATTTTCCTCCAGCGGCCGACAAGGCCGAGGAATGGAGGGCCACTATCCGGAGCCTGATAGACTTCGCCAACAACGACTCTCCGCAGCAGCCGTCGGCCTCACGGCCGCGGCAGGCCGAGAAGACGAAGGCTATCGGCGACAAGACTGCCGGGGGTGCGACAAGCGTGCACTCCCCGCCGCAGAAGCAGAAGACGCCGCCCCGCCGGAACAATCCCGACGACGGCTCCACAGCCTCGTCGGACCCGCGGGCCCGTCGGGACCAGCGCCAGGTCCTCGACGACCGGCGAGATGAAGACGCTCGGACCACGATCGAGCGCCGCCGAGAAGCTCGGCGACAATCCGACAAGAGAGCTGGGAACACTGTCGACGCACCCGCGCCCGGTGAACCAGGCGACTTGCCGTACGCGGCAGGCTGCCCTGCGTTCACCCGCGAGCTGCGGCGCGTCCAGTGGCCCAGCATGAAGAACTTTAAGCCCGATGTACCGAAGAAGTACGACGGCAAGACGCACCCCTCGGAGTTTCTCAGCGTCTACACCATAGCAGTGCAAGCTGCCGGGGGGCGCGACGAGAAGATCCTAGCCAACTACTTCCCGCTCGTGCTGAAGCCGAACGTCCGTTCGTGGCTCATGCACTTGCCGGAAGGCTCTATCTCTTCTTGGGCCGACCTCTGCCATCAGTTTGTTGGCGCCTTCACCGGCGGCCACAAACCCCATGGCCAGGAGAGCGATCTCCACATTTTGGCCCAGAAGGAAGGCGAACCCCTGCGCAAGTATATCCAACGTTTCAGCCGGGTACAGCACAACATCCCCGACGTTCACCCTGCTGCGGTTATCAGCGCGTTCCATCAGAACGTGCGTAACCGCCGCATGCGTGAGGAGATGGCGATGACCAAGATCAGGGACGTCAGCGAGCTCTACGCTCTTGCCGACAAGTGCGCCCATGCAGAAGAGGGGAGGAAACTCCCCGGGGAGGATGCTGGCGCAGGGGGAAGCGACAGCGACGACGCCGCCCCGGCAAAGAAGAGCCGGCGGCGGAACAACAGGAAGAAGGGCAAGAAGGAAGTGCTTGCCGTCGAGAAGTCCGGCAAGGAGGCCCCCGCCAAGCAAGCGCAGGCCGGCGGCTCCGGCAAGGAGCCTGCCCCTGCGGCGGCGGCCGACAAGCCGGGTAGCTCCGACAAGCAATACTGTAAGATTCACCGCACCAAGGGTCACGATCTCTCCAACTGCAAGCGCGTCGAGTACCTCGTCGAGCAGCAAAAAGCTGAGTACGAGAGACGCGACAAGGAGAAGGCCCAAGGTGGCGGAGAAGAGCCCAGCAAGAAGCGGCCGTTTAACGGCCGGGGAGGACGCCGCGGCAAGGCCAAGCAGCGGCAAGGAGATCGACCTCCCCGGGGCCGCGACAATGACGAAGACGACGATGAAGACATGGAGGACGACGAGAACAGCGAGCAGGAGTTCCAGAAGGCCACGGAGGTCCTGTGCGTCGACGGTGGCGCCTCCCTGCACACCTCCCACCGCCAGCTGAAACAGTGGGTGCGTGAGGTGAATGCAGCGGAGCCGCCCGTGGAGTCGCGCAGGCTCCTCAAATGGTCCAGCACGCCCATCGTTTTTGACCTTGAGGATCACCCTGACCGCACCACGGCGGTCGGGTGCTTGCCGATGCTGGTTTCCCCCACCATCCGCAACCTCAAGGTCACCAAAATGTTGGTTGACGGCGGGGCCGGGCTAAACTTGATCTCCTCTGCTGTGATCAAGAAACTCCAGATTCAAGACGGCGAGCTCGAAGAGACCGGTTCGTTCCAAGGAATCAACCCGGGAAGGAGCAAGCCCAAGGGAAAGATTACTCTGCCGGTGACCTTTGGCGGGGAGCTCAACTTCAGGACTGAGCGCATCACTTTTGACGTTGCCGATATTCCATTGCCCTACAATGGAATACTCGGCCGTCCCGCCCTCGCCAAGTTCATGGCGGCTTCCCACTACGCCTACAACGTGCTGAAGATGCCGGGGCCGATAAGCGTCATCACTGTCCACAGCGACAAGAAAGATGCGCTTATTTGCGCCGACAAGATTTACCGGGATGCGGCAGCTGCGGCCGAGAAGGATACTCTTGCCGCTGAAGCTCCCGGGGGGAAGAAGACGAAGACCAAGTCCGGCAAATGCTCTGGGACCCGCTCCGGCAACCGCACCTCTTCGGAGTGCTGCGCTGCCGTCGAGGACGTTCCATCGAGCTCCACCGGCAAGAGCAAGAAAGGAATGGCTGCTCCTCCGGCGACCAAGAAGGTGTCCGCAAAGGAGGATGGCACTGGTGGTACCTTCACCATCAGCGCCACCCTTGACAGCAAATAGGAAAGCGCGCTCGTCGCCTTCCTGCGGGCGAATGTCGATGTGTTTGCTTGGGAACCATCTGACATCCCCGGTGTTCCCAGGAAGGTGATTGAGCACAAGCTTGCTGTCTGCCCTCATGCGCGGCCCATCAAGCAAAAAGTGAGGAAGCAAGCCGTGGAGCGCCAAGAGTTCATCAATGAGGAGATCAAGAAACTAGAGGCAGCAGGCCTAGTTAGAGGTGTGATCCATCCGACGTGGTTGGCAAACCCAGTCGTCGTGCGCAAGGCCAACGGGAAGTGGAGACTGTGTACAGACTTCACTGATGTCAATAAAGCATGTCCCAAGGATCCCTTCCCTTTGCCGCGCATTGACCAGATCGTTGACTCCACTGCCGGATGTGAGCTACTCTGTTTTCTTGATGCATACTCAGGCTATCACCAGATTTTCATGGCTAAGGAAGATGAAGAGAAGACTGCATTTATCACTCCATGTGGCACCTATTGCTTTATCCGCATGCCATTTGGACTGAAGAATGCAGGCTCAACTTTTGCAAGGGTAGTGTACACTGCTTTTGAGCCACAGATCCACAGGAATGTAGAAGCCTACATGGATGACATCGTGGTGAAGAGCAAGAGCAAAGAAACACTGATTCAAGACTTGGAAGAAACGTTTCAGAACCTGCGCAGGATACAACTCAAGCTGAACCCCGAGAAGTGCGTCTTTGGAGTTCCCTCCGGCAAGCTTCTCGGGTTCTTTGTATCACAAAGGGGGATTGAAGCCAATCCCGACAAGATCAAAGCCATCGAGCAGATAGAAGCCCCGAAGCGCGTCAAGGATGTCAGAAGGCTTGCGGGTTGCGTTGCTGCCCTCAGTAGGTTCATTTCAAAATCCGCGGAACGCGCCCTACCTTTCTTCAAAATCTTGAAGAAGGCAGGTCCCATGAAGTGGACTCCGGAAGCGGAGGCGGCGTTGCAGGATTTGAAACGATACCTGTCCTCCACTCCTATACTTGTCGCACCTAAACCACAGGAAAAGTTGTTGCTATACTTAGCGGCAACCAACCAGGTGGTTAGTGCTGCGTTAGTAGCGGAGAGGGAGTCCGACGAGGAGACAGCATCACCCGCAAGCGAATCTAGCGACAAGCAGGGGGCTGTCCCGACAAGCTCTGGCCCCGACAAGGAAGACTCTGCGCAGGAACAAGGAGAAGTGCGGAAGAAGATGGTGCAGCGCCCAGTGTATTTTGTAAGTTCCCTTCTCCAGGGAGCTAGATCAAGGTACTCTGGTGTGCAAAAATTGCTTTTCGGCCTCCTCATGGCTTCAAGAAAGCTGCGCCACTACTTCCAAGCCCATGAGATAACGGTGGTCACTCGCTTTCCATTGAAGAGGATATTGCACAATCCAGAGGCAACAGGCAGGATCGTCGAGTGGGCACTGGAACTGTCAAGCTTCGGACTCAAGTTTGAAAGTACTTCAACCATACAGAGCCGAGCTTTGGCAGAATTCATTGCTGAATGGACCCCAACGCCCGACGAGGAAGTTCCAGAAACAAGTGTACCCGTACAAGAAGCTACAAGTGAATGGGTAATGTATTTTGATGGTGCTTTCTCATTGCAAGGCGCCGGTGCTGGCGTGGTACTCATCGCGCCCACCGGAGAACACCTCAAGTATGTTATCCAGATGCACTTTCCCAGGGAGCAGGCGACAAACAACACCGCAGAATATGAAGGCTTGCTTGCCGGCCTCAGGATTGCGGCCGAACTTGGGATCAGGAAGCTGATTGTGCGGGGCGATTCTCAGTTGGTGGTCCGACAAGTCAACAAGAGCTACCAGAGCCCTTTGATGGAAGCATATGTAGATGAAGTGAGGAAGCTTGAAGAACACTTTGAAGGTCTGCAAATGGAGCACATCCCGAGAGCTCAAAATGAAATTGCAGATGGCCTTTCAAAGTGTGCTGCGATGAAGTTACCTGTGGAACCAGGGACCTTTTTGCTCAAGCTGACTCAACCATCAGTTACACCATCAATTGGGCAATCCAAGAAGAGAAAGTTGGTCTCCGGCAACTACTTGCCGGCGGATCTTCCTGAACCCGCCGCCAAAGTTCCCAAGATCAACGATAACGCTGAGGAACAGTTTGCTCCTGCGAGCCCTCGGGCTTGTGCAGTCGAAGCAAGTGTTCCCGACAAGCCTCGCCCCGGCGAGCTTGCCGGGGGACCGACAGCTCCGACAGGACCAGAGGTCTTTGCCGTAGAAGCTGAGGTTCCCGCAGCAGACCTCGAGCCTTTAGTCCTTGCCGTCGAGCCCCGAGCTCCGGCATGGGCACAGCAGATCGTCCGTTTTCTACAAACTGGAGAACTTCCCGACGACCCTCAAGAGATAGAGAAGATAACCAGGCAGTCAAGTATGTATCAGTTTGTGGATAACGAGCTGTACAGAAGAAGACTCAATGGTGTCAGGTTGAAGTGCATCTCCAGGGAAGATGGACAGAAGCTGTTGGCAGAAATACACGGAGGCATATGCGGCCACCACATTGGCGCAAGGGCACTTGCCGGGAAAGCTTTCCGGCAAGGGTTCTTTTGGCAAGAAGCCCTCCAAGATGCAACTGCACTAGTAACCAAGTGTGAAGCGTGCCAGTTCCATGCAAAGCAAGTTCATCAGCCAGCTCAAGCTCTCCAAACAATCCCTTTGTCCTGGCCTTTCTCGGTCTGGGGGCTCGATATCCTCGGCCCTTTCCCTCGCGCTGTCGGGGGCTTTGAGTACTTGTACGTTGCAATCGACAAGTTCACAAAGTGGCCAGAAGTGGAGCCAGTGAGGAAGGTGACAGCACAGTCAGCAGTCAGGTTCTTCAGGTCGGTTGTTTGCCGTTTCGGGATCCCTAACAGGATCATCACCGACAACGGTACGCAATTCACTAGTCGCACCTTCATGCAGTACGTCCAAGACCTTGGCGCCAAGGTCTGTTTCGCTTCTGTTGCTCACCCGAGGAGCAACGGCCAAGCGGAGAGGGCAAATGCTGAAGTGCTGCGCGGACTCAAGACAAGGACCTTTGACAGGCTGCGCAAGTGCGGAAGGAATTGGATAGAGGAGCTCCCGGCGGCTCTTTGGTCAATCAGAACGACACCAAATCGAGCCACCGGACAGACACCTTTTGCTCTAGTCTATGGAGCAGAAGCAGTTCTCCCCACGGAACTCGTATACGGATCTCCTCGAGTGCTCGCTTATGATGAGCTCGAGCAAGAGCAACTGCGGCAAGATGACGCATTGCTCCTTGAGGAGGGACGTCTCCAGGCTGCTGTACGAGCTGCTCGATACCAGCAAGCTTTGCGCCACTACCATAGCCGCAAAGTCAAGGCCAGGAGTCTCGAGGAAGGCGACCTTGTTCTTCGGCGTGTTCAGTCCGCCAAGAATTCCAACAAGTTGACGCCGAAGTGGGAAGGCCCTTATCGGGTGAGACAAGTTACGAGGCCCGGCGCTGTCCGCCTCGAGACCGAAGAAGGCTTACCGGTGAGCAACTCCTGGAACATAGAGCATCTTCGCAAGTTTCACCCCTAAGGCGCGGTTGCCGTGATCCGCTCCGGCAACCACCTTTTGTACAAGCCTTGCCGCTGTTGCATGTAACCCTTTGTACAAAGCCGGGCGCAGACCCCGTGCATCAGTAAAGATTTCGTGTTTTCGCATCGATTGCCTTTCGCATGTTTCTCTTTGCTATTTGCATGTTTTATTTGGCATTTGATGCAACACTTAGACATTCGGTAAGCACTATTACGCCGAAAGGCAATATGCTTGTTTCCCTCTCCTTTTCCTTTTTCTCTTAAGCAGAAGGAACGTTCCTCGCGCACAAGTTTGCCGGGGGGGAAGGAGATGGAGGAGGAACTAAGTGCCGTTCAAGAAAGAAGAGCCTTACCGGAAAGCAAACAACATGAGCAAGCAGCATATGAAAGATAAGTTGTTAGAATTTGACCAGTTCAAATTTTAAATTTTGGTTGTCTTCCTTGAACGATCACACTTTGTATGGAAAACCTGTGCGCGGAGGAACCTACCCGTAGCTTGCCGCACCCTTATCTTGTTTTCGAGTCCACTCAACGATTTAAGTGAGCTGCGACAAGTGTCGCGCCCTTGCCTCGTTTCCGAGTACACTCAGCAAGCTAAGCGCGTTGCGACCTGCTGCGGCAAGGTTGCTTGCCGGCGAGGACCTTGGCCAGCAGGCCGCTCAGAGTCCAGCACTCAGCGCTCGCGGCAAGGGCCCCTTTCCGGCAAGCTCCCCGGGAGCGTAGGGTGAAAAACATACAAAGTCAAAGATTGGGACAAGGAAGATAACATTGCACTGATTGATTGAAGTAAAGCAAATATCTTACAAGGATAACTTGTCGCAATGGACTAATGAGTTCATAACATAACGTGCAGCAACAAAAAGATAAAGATAAATGGGGCCCTAGTCTACGCGGTCGCCCTCCTTCCTGCCAAGCTTTGCCACCTTGGCGATGATATGGCCGACCTGCTCCTTCAGGGCCTCCGTGTTTGCATCCGCCGGCAAGCTGCGAAGAACGTTCGTGAGGTTGATCCCCGGGTTGCGGAACACGATCTTCGTCAAGACCCGCTCCAGAGTTCCTGCGCAGAGACGGCGCGACTCCTCGGCCAGCTGCGCGGGGATGCGGTTCCGGAGACCTGCAAGGGCCGGAGCGACGCCTCTGAAGAAGAGGCTGAGCTTGGCGCTGTGCGGGAGGTCTGGATCCGGCGAGTAGATAAGATGTTCGACCTTCAAAGCAAGCAACTCCTGGTCAATGTTGGATGCAGAAGAAACCAGCTCTTCGGTCCACACCTCGATAGTCTGCCGGAAGAGCTCGGAGGCCTTGTTAACGCTCTCCATCAAGGTTCGCTCCTTGCGGAGCTCATCCTTCAGCTTTGCCTCCTGGGCCCGGGCAGCATCAAGCGATTCCTTCAGGGTGGTGACCTTCAGCTCCAAGTCTTCAATGGAATCCTTGGCGGCCTTCAGCTCGTCACCCCTCTGGGACAAACTCACCTGGAGCTCTGAGTTGGTGTGAGCATCCTTCTCGCGCTCCAGGATGAGCGCGGCAACCTTCTCGGCGCTCACCTTCACCGCCTTCTCCAGTTGTTCAACCTTGGCGGCAAGCTCCTTCTTGGCGTCTTCCGCGGCAACCGCGGCGGCTTTCGCCTCCTTCAGCTCCCCGCCGAGGGCCGCTTCGCGAGCGGCAAGATCCTCCTCATGGGAGTCGAGTTCGACTTTCCGCTGCGCGAGCTCTCCTTCTCGCCGGGACATCTCCACCCCGGCGAGCCGCTGCTGTTCCTCAGCTTCGGCCTTCTCCAACAGCCACTCTTGATATTCACCGGCGAGACGCTCGCGCTCCTCCGCCACCTCGCGGAGGCCCGCCTTGTGGGCAGCGCTGAGCTCCGCCGCACGCTTCTCCATTTCGGCGGCGGCCTGGGCAGCAAGGGCTTCCTGGGAGGCAAGCTTCGCCTGCCTGGCCCGGTAAAGGGCCAGGAGTTGGTGGAGAAGCTTCTCCTCCTCGGGCCCATCTCCTTCGCCGGGCGCCTCGACGACTGTCAGACCCGCGGAGGCGAGGACTTCTCCGTCAAACGCCTCGCCCTCCGCGGGAGCTCTTGATGAAGACCCCCAAGGCACTTGGATAAAGACGCCATTGGGGGCACGAAGATAGTACGCCTGCTTCTCGCCGGTGGAGGGGCCGGCGGCCGGTGTAGCATCCGGTGCTCCCGCCACCTCCGGGTCGGCGGTGCGGTCGCCGTCCCCCTCCCCGGTCGCGGCGTCAGCGGCCGGAGTGGCCTCCTGCGCGGCCGGCTCGGTGGCCTCGGCCATCTCCACGACGACGGGAACGTCATCGCCGCCGCCCTGCGCGCCCTCCTCATCCTCGATATTGATGACCTCGGTCTCCATCGGCGCGGGAGGAGGAGGAGGAAGATCTAGGAGAAGAAGAAAAAGAAGTTCAAAATCAAGCAAAGATCCAAAAAGAAGCAAAGTCAAGAAAACCAAGTACAGAACGTACCTTGGCGGACGTCCTCTGCGGCGGGCTCCCTTGCCGGGGAGCTCGGCCTTGGCGGAGTGGCCGTCCTCGCCGGGCTGCTCGCCCTTGGCGGGGTACTCTGCCTTGGCGGAGTACCCGCCCTTGGCGGAGCGCTCTCCCTTGCCGGAGAGTTTTGCCTTGCCGGGGACGGCGGGGCCTGCGGCTCCTCGGTGACGGTCTCCGGGCGCTCTTCCCGCTGCGGCTCCACCTCTGCACAAGAGAAGATAGAAGAACCAAGACATTCAAAAAAAAAAAAAGAGAGAGATCAAAGCCCTAAGCGCGCCCCGACGAGCAAAAACAGTAAACCTCTAACTTACGCTGGGGGCTGCGCTGGGGGCTGCTCCCCGGAGCGGCACTCGGGTCCGGCAAGCTCGGCTCCGGTGCGATCCCTGCTTCCGCGACGGATGGGTCTTCTACGACCTCAACTGTGGGCACCCTGACCCTCTTCGCGCGCTGCTCCAAGGTCCTGCAATCACAAGCAACAAGCAAAGTCAAGCGTCAGCAACAATCGAGATATAAAAATCAAGAAGGAGTAAGGTCTCGGGTCCTTACTCTTGGTCCTCCTCGTCGTCCTCGCTCAGCGCGGAGAAGTCAAACTCCACGGTGGGCGCGTTAGCGCGAGGAGCGGAGGATGAAGATTCCCTCGCGCGTTTCGGAGCCACCGGGGCTGGGGGCTGCGTAGGCCCAACCCCTGTGGTGGCCGGCGCCCGAGAAGTAGGCGGAGCAGCTGCTCCGCTCCGAGAAGATCCTTGCCGGCTCGGTGCCGGCCTGCGGGACGCCTCCGTCGTGGTCCGCGCGCGCGGGGCCTCTGCCGTGGCCGACACGCCGGTCGCCCTTGGCACGGCTTGGCTCGGCCGGGGAGCTGCCCGGCGAGCTGGCTGTTGCCGGGGCGCTCGCGCCTGCTCCCCCGTCGCCGCCTTGCGGAGACGCTTCAATGGGGACTGCTTCGGGCTCGCCGGGGGGGGGGAGCTCTCCGACGAGGAGAGGTCGTCGGCGTAGAGCTCGGTGGATCCGCCGGTGTCTTCCTCCTCCCCCTCCTCTCCCTCGGCCAGTTCGCTGGCCCCAGCGCCTTGCACTGCGGGCCCCTTCCCCTTGGTGGCCCCGCTTCGTCCGGCGCCTTCGCTCCTCGCGGCACCCCTGCTTCCTCCGGCTGTGCCCTCCATTGCCGCGGCCTCCGTCGCGATCCCATTGATCCCGGAGTGCCTCAGCGAAGGGACCCCGGCGAGCGCGTCGGGAGGGAGCTCTAGCAGCTTGCGAATCTCCTCCTTATCCGCCTGGCTGGAGGCATCCGCGGCTTCCGCCTCCGCGGGTGTGTATCCAAAGTTTCCCGCCGCCGCGGCTGCGGCGACTTCTTCAGCGCGAGAAGCCATGTAAGCAATCTCTTGGTCGGTGGTGGCCCGCGTGTGCAGCTTGAGATCGTCCGTCTTCTCCAACACCTCCACAAGGTTGTCGTAGAACTCGAGGACGTCGATAGGCTTGGGCGCAATCCACGTGCGCTCCAATCCATGAGAGTCGCACGCGGGCATCATAGCGACAAGGCGATCCCGGGCGCTGCTGGCGCAGAGCGGCACCACTCCCCGGGGAGCGCGGAAGTACTCGGGGTGTGCCGGGTCGAACTTGAAAAGTTCCCTGACCATACCCCGCAGCTCGAGTGTTGTGAAGTTAAAATTGAGGCCGGGGCGCAGCCTCATGATGTCTGCCGGGCCGCCGTATTGCCATGCCGGCCTTTTCCGGTCTTGGAGGGGGGCGATCCGGCGACGAAGAAAGTCCGCGCCCACTTCAGCGACAGACAGCGGCGCCATCCGAAGACGAAGGATTCTGACGAGAGCGATATCCAGCTTGGAATCGTCGGAATCGAAATTACTCCAATCCCTGCCGCGCACGATGGGCGATGTGCGCGGCGCGGTGAAGTGTTGCGGCCGCTCCTCGACGACCCAGCACCACTCCGCGCGCCACTCTTCCCACTTGCCGCGGAGCTCCCCCGGCAAGTAGGCTGATTTCTTATTCAGCCTAAACACCCAAGAGATTCCTCCGGAGAGGGGGGCGTCGGCCTCTACTCTGGGGATGAAAAAGTGCCTAAAGAGAGCTACGTTGGGCTGGATTCCTACGAAGTTTTCGCACATGTGTGCGAAAACGGACATGGTGAGGATGGCGTTGGGAGTGAAGTCGAGGAGGTGGAGGCCATAAGTATTCATGATATCGCAGAAAAAGTTTGAGAAGGGAGGGCACAGACCGCAGTGGAAGAAGGCTGTGAAAAAGTAATACCCGCCGGGGTAGTGGTCCTTGGCGACGGCCGGGTAGACGCGCGTGCGGGGGTGCGCTGGGGTCTCCTTGGCCCAGAACAAATAATATTTGTTCCAAAGCTCCCGCACGCCGAGCTTCGGCGCGAAGACAATGTGCTCCTTCCGGTACGCGGCGAGCTTCGCCGCCTGATCTGACTTCTCCCGCTTGGACTTCTCCGACTTCGCCTTGTCGGTCTTTGGGGCCATGGCGGACGCGGTGGAAGGAAGGGGACGAAGAGCTTGGTGGTGGCGGAGGAGTAGAGGCAAAGCGCAGAGGAATCTAAGGAAGAAGACGATGGCAATGAGTGCGCAGGGAGGGGAACCGCGCCGCTCTCTCTGCTTTTATGGGAGAGTGGGGGGGGCGTTTCGCCCTTCCCATTAAAGAAATCGTGGGCACGTCCCATCCCACGGCGCCGCAATCGACGCGTGCCGTTGCCGTGGGGTGCGGCGGATATGGAAGTGGATTCGGCGCGCCGCGGGCCGCGGGTGCCCGTGCACTGTTTTGGGCCTGGCCCAACAGCGCTAGGCACCGTGTGTGGCCCAGGCCCGGGGGCTCCTGTCGGTGTACTAAGGTAGGGGTACCCTAGTACCCCAACTTGTGCACGGGCAGCGGCAGCTCCCCGCGGCAGGGTTCACCACGCGCTTGCCGGAGACCTTCCTGCCCCTTATCTAGCCATTCAAAAACAAAGTATACAAGACAGAAGACCAAGACCCCGGCAAGAGGAGCTTGCCGGGAAGGCCGTCCCAGGCTCGAGATTGCTTAACTAGCACGAGGCCCTGGCAAGAGGAGCTTGTCAGGACGAATAGAAGATTTTATCTTAGAAGACCCGGCAAGGGCTCAGGGGAGCGGCAAGCTTCCGGGCCCGGCAAGGTCGAGATCCCCGGCAAGGTGCTTGCCGGGGGAGGTGCGCTGTGTGCCCGCGCTCCAGCTCATCGGCCCACGCGTCGCCCTGGGGCCACTCCAGGGACGCGTGGCGGATGGCTGTGCAGCCTGGGGGACACGGTGGCACTCCACGGCAGTGGATCCATCGCCGTGGCAGACGGAGACGCAACGACGGGAGCTTTTGGGGTCGACGGCGACGGGCATTAAATGCCCTTGTCCCCCACTGTTAAAGTAGGTATAGACCACTGTTCTGTACTGTAGCTCCACTGTTCCCGCACTGTTACAACTACCACCTCTTTTACATTTTTACCCCTTTCTCCTACGTTGACACCTGTCGGTGACCCCTTGCACTATAAAAGGAGGCCCATGCACAACGTGGAGGGGGGTTCGAAACCTAGATTACTCTCAGGCACGGTGTAGCTGCTTCTTCAAGCTCCCGAGCGTTCAACTCAATACACAACCAAGCAGGAGTAGGGTTTTACGCATCCGTGCGGCCCGAACCTGGGTAAAAACTGCCCGCGCGTCTGCCTCGATCTGCTCTTTGTGCTCCCTCCGCCCTCGTACCGCACAGACAAGGGGCTCCGGTCCCATAGGTGTTCGTGGCGGACAGTTTCCCCCGACATCATGCCTAGATAGTCTCATAAGTATTCGCTTTTCTATCAATTGCTCGACAGTAATTTGTTTACCCGCCGTAGAATTCTGCTATCATGAGAGAAGCCACTAGAGAAACCTATGGCCCCTGGGTCTATTCTCAACATATCAATCTACAATCTACTTTACTTTTCTGCTTTTACTTTCTGTTCTTATATCCAAAAAATACCAAAAATATCAAACTATCATATCTATCAGATCTCACTTTCGTAAGTGACCGTAAAGGGATTGACAACCCCTTATCGCGTTGGCTGCGAAGTTCTTATTTGTTTGTGCAGGTGCGAGGGACTCGCGCGTGGTCTCCTACTGGATTGATACCTTGGTTCTCAAAAACTAAGGGAAATATTTACGCTACTGTGCTGCATCACCCTTTCGTCTTCGAGGGAATACAACGGAAGCTCAAGAAGTAGCAAGAAGAATTTCTGGCGACGTTGCCGGGCAGGCTTACGCAAAAGTCATATACCAAGTACCTATCACAAACCCTTATCCTTCACATTACATTTATTTGCCTCTCGTTTTCCTCTCCCCTACTTCACCCTTGCCGTTTTATTTGCCCTTCTTTTGTCGTGTGTTTATCGGTCGCTTACTTCTTGTCTGCTTGAGTGTTGGATTGCTTGCTTGTCACTAAGGCTCAGAACAATACCAAATTGTGTGACTTCTCCAATACCAACAATAATGATTTTATTAGCACTCTGATTGCTCCTATTACCGATGCTGAATCTTGTGAGATCAATGCTGCTCTGTTGAATCTTGTGATGAAAGATCAATTTTCCGGCCTACCTAGTGAAGATGCCGCTACCCATCTAAACAACTTTGTTGATTTGTGTGATATGCAAAAGAAAAGGGATACGGATAATGATATTGTTAAATTGAAGTTATTTCTATTTTCACTTAGAGATCGTGCTAAAACTTGGTTTTCCTCTTTGCCTAGAAATAGTATTGATTCGTGGAATAAGTGCAAAGATGCTTTTATCTCTAAGTATTTCCCTCCTGCTAAGATCATCTCTCTTAGAAATGATATTATGAACTTTAAGCAACTAGATCATGAGCATGTTGCACAAGCTTGGGAGAGAATGAAATTAATGATACGTAATTGTCGTACACATGGTTTGAACTTATGGATGATTATTCAAAACTTTTATGCTGGCTTGAATTTTGCTTCTAGAAATCTTTTAGATTCGGCTGCAGGAGGCACTTTCATGGAAACTACCTTAGGAGAAGCTACCAAACTCCTAGATAATATTATGGTTAATTATTCTCAATGGCACACCGAAAGATCTACTAGTAAAAAAGTGCATGCTATTGAAGAGATTAGTGTTTTGAGTGAAAAGATGGATGAACTTATGAAATTATTTGCTGCTAAGAGTGCTTCTTCTGATCTTAATGATATGCCTTTATCCATGTTGATTGAAAATAATAATGAATCTTTGGATGTGAATTTTGTTGGTAGGAATAATTTTGGTAACAATGCTTATAGAGGAAACTTTAATCCTAGGCCTTTTCCTAGTAATTCCTCTAATAATTATGGTAATTCCTACAACAACTCTTATGGAAAGATGCCTTCTGAATTTGATACTAGTGTTAAGGAGTTTATGAATTTGCAAAAGAATTTCAATGCTTTGCTTGAAGAAAAATTGCTTAAGATTGATGAACTTGCTAGAAGTGTGGATAGAATTACTCTTGATGTTGATTCTTTGAAACTTAGATCTATCCCACCTAAGCATGATATCAATGAGTCTCTCAAATCCGTGAGAATTTCCATTGATGAATGCAAAGAAAGAACCGCTAGGATGCGTGCTAAAAGAGAGAATTATATAAAAGCGTGTTCTTCTAGTTATCATGAAAATAAAGTTGAAGATCTGAAAGTTATTGATGTGTCTCCTATTAGATCCTTGTTTTCTAGTATGAATCTTGAGAAAGATGGGATTGGAGATGAGTCTACTTTAAGGTGTCCCAATGATTCAGAGTTTTTAGATCTTGATGCTAAAATTGTTAAAAGTGGGATTGAAGAGATTAAAACTTTGCATAGCGATGAACCCACTACTTTGGATTTCAAGGGATTCAATTATGATAATTGCTCTTTGATTGATTGTATTTCCTTGTTGCAATCCGTACTAAACTCTCTGCATGCTTATAGTCAAAATAAAGCTTTTACCAAACACATAGTTGATGCTTTGATGCAATCTTATGAAGAAAAACTTGAATTAGAAGTTTCTATCCCTAGAAAGCTTTATGATGAGTGGGAACCTACTATTAAAATAAAAATTAAAGTTCATGAATGCTTTGCTTTGTGTGATTTGGGTGCAAGTGTTTCCACTAACCCAAAAACTTTGTGTGATTTGTTAGGTTTCCATGAGCTTGATGATTGTTCTTTAAATTTGCATCTGGCGGATTCTACCATTAAGAAACCTATGGGAAAGATTAATGATGTTCTTATTGTTGCCAATAGGAATTATGTGCCCATAGATTTCATTGTTCTTGATATATATTGCAATCTTTCATGTCCTATTATTCTTGGTAGACCTTTCCTTAGAACAATTGGTGCAATTATTGATATGAAGGAAGGAAATATTAGATTCCAATTTCCGTTAAGGAAGGGCATGGAACACTTTCCTAGAAAGAAAATTAAATTACCATATGAATCTATTGTGAGAGCCACTTATGGATTGCCTTCCAAATACGGCAATCCCTAGATCTATCCATGTATCGTGCCTAGCTAGGGGCGTAAAACGATAGCGCTTGTTGGGAGGCAACCCAATTTTATATTTTTTGTTTTTGCTTCTGTTTAGGAATAAATATTGCATCTAGCTTATTTTTAGTTGTGTTTTTGTGTTTTAATTAGTGTTTGTGCCAAGTAGAACCTTTGGGAAGACTTGTGTGAAGTTTATATGATCTTGCTGTGAAAAACAGAATCGTTAGCGCTTGCTAGAATGGTCACCAGATTTTACTAGAGTGTGCTATTTAGTTGATTATTTTTGCAGATGATTAACAGACAAATTCCTCACGTTTAACAATTTATTTCAATTTTTTTTGAGTTACAGAAGTATGCGAAAGTTACAGATTACTACAGACTGTTTTGTTTTTGACAGATTCTCGTGTGTTGTTTGCTTATTTTGATGAATCTATGAGTAGTATGGGGGAGTATGAATCATAGAGAAGTTAGAGTACAGTAGGTTTAACACCAATATAAACAAAGAATGAGTTCATTACAGTACCTTTGAATAGTGGTTTGTTTTCTCATACTAACGGAGCTCACGGGATTTTTGTCTAAGTTTTGTGTTGTGAAGTTTTCAAGTTTTGAGTATTGCTTTGATGGACTATGGAACAAATAGTGGCAAGAGCCTAAGATTGGGGATGCCCAAGGCACCCCAAGGTAAAATTCAAGGACAACCAAGAGCCTAAGCTTGGGGATGCCCTGGTAAGGCATCCCCTCTTTCGTCTTCATCTATCGGTAACTATACTCGGAGCTATATTTTTATTCACTACATGATATGTGTTTTACTTGGAGCGTCATGTATAATTTGAGTCTTTGCTTGTTAGTTTGCCACAATTGTCCTTGTTGCACACACCTTTTTGAGAGAGAGATAAATATGGCCTAGGAATTTTTAGAACACTCTATGTGCTTCACTTATATCTTTTGAGTTGAATAGTTTTTGCTCTAGTGCTTCACTTATATCTTTTAGAGCACGGTGGTAATTTTATTTTGTAGAAATTGTTGATCTCTCATGCTTCACTTATTTCCTTTTGAGAGTCTATTAAAACAGCATGGTAATGTGCTTTGGCTATAAAACTAGCCTTCACATGATAGGCGTCCAAGATCAATGTAGTAAAAACTTTCATACTAAGTGCATTGAATATGATGAGAAGTTGGATGCTTGATAATTGTTTTGAGATATGATGATAGTGATATTAGAGTCATGCTAGTGGAGTTATTATGAAATTGAGAAATACTTGTGTTAAAGTTAGTGATTCACGTAGCATGCGCGTATGGTGAACCGCTATGTGACGAAGTTAGAGCATGAGGTATTTGTAGAGTGTCATCCTTTGTGTGGAGGTCGGGGGCGCGCAATGGTTAACTCCTACCAACCTCCCCCCTAGCAGCATGCGTTGATTGCTTTGTTTTGATGACTCGTAAATTTTTGCAATAAGTATATGAGTTCTTATGACTAATGTTGAGTCCATGTATATTACGCACTCTCATCCTTCCACCATTGCTATCCTCTCTTGTACCGCGCAACTTTCGCCGGTACCATACACCCACTATATACCTTCCTCAAAACAGCCACCATATATCTTCCTCAAAACAGCCACCATACCTACCTATCATTGCATTTCCATAGCCATTCCGAGATATATTGCCATGCAACTTTCCACTATTCTGTTCATATGACACGCTTCATATTGTCATATTGTCATGCATGATCATGTAGCTGACATCGTATTTGTGTCAAAGCCACCATGCATAATTTTTCATACATGTCACTCTTGATTCATTGCACATCCCGTTACACCGCTGGAGGCATTCATATAGGGTCATACTTTGTTCCAATATCGAGTTGTAATATCGAGTTGTAAATCAATATAAGTGTGATGATCATCATTATTAGAGCATTGTTCCACGTGAGGAAAGGCCGAACAAAAGAAAGGGACCCTCCAAAAAAAGGGACAATTGCTATTATCTTTTTCCACACTTGTGCTTCAAAGTAGCACCATGTTCTTCATGATAGAGAGTCTCATGTTTAGTCACTTTCATATACTAGTGGGAATTTTCATTATAGAACTAGGCTTGTATATTCCAACGATGGGCTTCCTCATATGCCCTAGGTCTTCGTGAGCAAGCAAGTTTGATGCACACCCACTTACTTCTTTTGTTGAGCTTTCATACATTTTTAGCTCTAGTGCATCCGTTGCATGGCAATCCCTACTCACTCACATTGATATCTATTGATGGGCATCTCCATAGCCCGTTGATACGCCTAGTCGATGTGAGATTATCTCCCTCCTTTTTGTCTTCTCCACAACCACCACTCTATTCCACATAGTGCTATCTCCATGGCTCACCCTCATGTATTGCGTGAAAGTTGAAAGGTTTGAAAGAATAGAGTATGAAAACAAGTGCTTGGTTGTGATACGTCTCAAACGTATCTATAATTTTTTATTGTTCCATGCCATTATTGATGATGTTTTGGATGTTTAATGGGCTTTGTTATACACTTTAATATTATTTTTGGGACTAACCTATTAACCCAAAGGCCCAGTCCAGATTGCTGTTTTTTTGCCTATTTCAGGGTTTTTACAGAAAAGGAATATCAAACGGAGTCCAAACGGAATGAAACTTTGGGAGAGATATTTTTGGAGCAAAATACGCACGGGAGACTTGAGAACCACGGAGTAGGGCACAGGTGGCGTCCATGAGGGTGGGGGGCACCCCCCTATAGGGCGCGCCCCCTGCCTCTTGGGCCACACGTTTGGCCCCCGGTGCCCTCCTTCCTCCTATATATACCTACGTACCCCGAAACCATCAGAACAACAGAGAAAACCCTAGTTCCACCGCCGCAACCTTCTGTTCCAGTGAGATCCCATCTTGAGCTCCATTGAGGGGGGATCTACCATGGAGTGCTTCTACATCATCATCATCGCCTCACCATGAGTTGTGAGTAGTTTACCACAGACCTTCGGGTCCATAGCTAGTATCTAGATGGCTTCTTCTCCCTCTTTGGATCTCAATACCAAGTTATCCTCGGTCTTTGAGGAGATCTATTCGATGTAATCTCTTTTTGCGGTGTGTTTGTCGAGATCCGATGAATTGTGGGTTTATGATCAAGATTATCTATGAGAAATATTTGGTTCTTTTCTCAACTCTTTATGTATGATTATAATATCCTTGCAAGTCTCTTCGAATTATTGGTTTCGTTTGGCCTACTAGATCTATAGTTCTTGCAGTGGGAGAAGTGCTTGGCTTTGGGTTCAATCTTGCGATGTCCTTTCCCAGTGACAGTAGTGGCAGCAAGGCACGTATTGTATTGTTGCCATCGAGGATAAAAAGATGGGGTTTATATCATATTTTTTGAGTTTATCCCTCTACATCATGTCATCTTGCTTAAGGCGTTACTCTGTTCTTATGAACTTAATACTCTAGACGCATGCTGGATAGCGGTCGATGTGTGGAGTAATAGTACTAGATGCAGAACCATTTCGGTCTACTTGTTTTGGACGTGATGCCTATATATAATGATCATGCCTAGATAGTCTCATAAGTATTCGCTTTTCTATCAATTGCTCGACAGTAATTTGTTTACCCGCCATAGAATTTTGCTATCATGAGAGAAGCCACTAGAGAAACCTATGGCCCCCGGGTCTATTCTCAACATATCAATCTACAATCTACTTTACTTTTCTGCTTTTACTTTCTGTTCTTATATCCAAAAAATACCAAAAATATCAAACTATCATATCTATCAGATCTCACTTTCGTAAGTGACCGTGAAGGGATTGACAACCCCTTATCGCGTTGGCTGCGAAGTTCTTATTTGTTTGTGCAGGTGCGAGGGACTCGCGCCTGGTCTCCTACTGGATTGATACCTTGGTCCTCAAAAACTGAGGGAAATACTTACGCTATTGTGCTACATCACCCTTTCCTCTTCGAGGGAATACAACGCAAGCACGAGAAGTAGCAAGAAGAATTTCTGGCGCCGTTGCCGGGGAGGCTTACGCAAAAGTCATATACCAAGTACCTATCACAAACCTTATCCTTCGCATTACATTATTTGCCTCTCGTTTTCCTCTCCCCCACTTCACCCTTGCCGTTTTATTTGCCCCTCTTCTACCATGTGTATATCGTTCGCTTGCTTCTTGTTTGCTTGTGTCTCCATGTGCCTTCTATGTGCTTGCATCTTTGATTGCTAAAAATCTATTGTTATGGATCACCTTAAAGTGTTTTACTTGGATCATCTTCGATCCTTATGCTCTCGTGCTGAAACCCCAACTAGCCTAGTTGATGGGAAATCTTTAGATGAGCATGCTCATTTTGTGCGTCACCATTTGTCTGAAAAAGGAAGACTCTTATGGGATCAAATAAACAGATTGTTGTGTTATGCTTGGAATCTTTGTGAAATTTGTGATTTTACTTGTTGCTCTAAGAACCCTAAAAACACCTCCCCTACCTATGTGAGTTTAATGATAATGAAATCTTATCTTCTTATGCAAAGGGTGTTTATAGTTACTATGATATCGAACAAATTGAAGAATTCATTGCTTTTAAGGGTGCTTATGAAGTTGCTTCTTTGATTGAAAAGTATGATATTACTCTCTATGAATCTGAAAATTTTGACATACTTAAATATTGCTATGAAAACTATGCTCATGATGTCAATGTCAAAGAATTTATCGAAAGAATGACCGCTGCTTTGAAGGAAAATAATGATATGCATTAATCTATAGATAATTATGATTCCGATGATTTGATTGAAATATCCCTTGATGAACATATGAAGATTGAAATATGCATTAATCTATTCTTGTGGCCATGATGCCAATATTTATGAAGATGAATTTGCTATAGTTCCTTATGATAAACATGAGATCGTTGCAATTGCACCCATACTTGATAGTTCCTTTCATTAAAAGCATGATTGCAATGATGATATTATAAATTCTATTAATGTCAATTGTGCTAATGATATGCAAAACCCTAAGCTTGGGGATGCTTATTTTGCTATGCCCACTACTTGTTGCAATGATCATGATTGGGGTGATGTTTCTTATGATCTTGAAAATTTATTTAAGCCCCATGATATATATGAGATTGATAATAATGTTTGCAATAATATTGAAAGTGGGTTTGGAAGAGTGTCAACTTTAGATCCCACATATTTGGAGAATGATCAATCTTATGAAATTTTTGATAAAAGTGGGTTTGGAGAGGTCATGACTTTAGTTAATGTTAATCCCACTATTTTGGAAGAGTGTCAACTTTGTATGCATGTGGATCGTGCTGAGAATATGTTATGTCATAGCTATATTGTTGAATTTGCTTATGATCCTACATGCAATTATTATGAGAGAGGAAAATATGGTTGTAGAAATTTTCATGTTACTAAATTACCTCTCGTTATGTTGAGATTGCTATCGTTCCTTTCTGCTTCCTTGCATATGCTAGTTTTTGCTTGCCTTGGTAATTTGTTTGCTTATAAGATGCCTATGCATAGGAAGTATGTTAGACTTAGATGTGTTTTTCACATGCTACGTGATGCTCTCTTTGTGTTCCAATTGCTATCCTTCATGTGAGCATCATCAAAATTATCAATGCCTAGCTAGGGGCTTTAAACGATAGCGCTTGTTGGGAGGCAACCCAACTTTATATATTTTTGTTTTTACTTTTGTTTAGGAATAAATATTGCATCTAGCATCTGTTTAGATGTGGTTTTGTGTTTTGTTTAGTGTTTGTGCCAAGTAGAACCTTTGGTAAGACTTGTGTGAAGTTTATATGATCTTGCTGTGAAAAACAGAATCGTTAGCGCCCGCTAGAATGGTCACCATATTTTACTGGAGCGTGCTATTTAGTTTATTCTTTTTGCAGATGATTAATAGACAAATTCCTCACGTTTACCAATTTATTTCAACTTTTTTGGAGTTACAGAAGTATGCGAAAACTGCAGATTACTACAGACTGTTCTGTTTTTTGACAGATTCTGTTTTTCGTGTGTTGTTTGCTTATTTCAATGCATCTATGAGTAGTATTGGGAAGTATGAATCATGGGGAAGTTGGAATACAGTAGGTTTAACACCAATATAAACAAAGAATGAATTCATTGTAGTACCTTCGAGTAGTGGTTTGCTTTCTTATACTAACGGAGCTCACGAGATTTTTGTCTAAGTTTTGTGTTGTGAAGTTTTCAACTTTTGAGTATTGCTTTGATGGACTATGGAACAAAGAGTGGCAAGAGCCTAAGCTTGGGGATGCCCAAGGCACCCCAAGGTAAAATTCAAGGACAACCAAAAGCCTAAGCTTAGGGATGCCCAAGGCACCCCAAGGTAAAATTCAAGGACAACCAAAAGCCTAAGCTTGGGGATGCCCCGGGAAGGCATCCCCTCTTTCGTCTTCATCTATCGGTAAACTATACTCGGAGCTATATTTTTATTCACCACATGATATGTGTTTTACTTGGAGCGTCTTGTATAATTTGAGTTTTTGCTTGTTAGTTTGCCACAATTATCCTTGCTGGACGAACCTATTTGAGAGAGTTAAATATGGCCTTGGAGTTGATAGAACACTCTATGTGCTTCACTTATATCTTTTGAGTTGGATAGTTTTTGCTTTAGTGCTTCACTTACATCTTTTAGAGCACGGTGGTGATAATATTTTGAAGAAATTGTTGATCTCTCATGCTTCACTTATATCCATTTGAGAGTCTATTAAAACAGCATGGTAATGTGCTTTGGCTATAAAACTAGTCTTCACATGATAGACATCCAATATCAATGTAGTAAAAGCTTTCACACTAAGTGCATTGAATATGAGGAGAAGTTGGATGCTTGATAATTGTTTTGAGATATGAGGATAGTGATATTAGAGCCATGCTAGTGGAGTTATTATGAAATTGAGAAATACTTGTGTTAAGGTTAGTGATTCCCGTAGCATGCACGTATGGCGAACCGCTATGTGACGAAGTTAGAGCATGAGATATTTGTAAAGTGCCAACCTTTGTGTGGAGGTCGGGGGCGCGGGATGGTTAACTCCTACCAACCTCCCCCTAGGAGAATGCGTTGATTGCTTTGTTTTGATGACTCGTAAATTTTTGCAATAAGTATATGAGTTATTTTGACTAATGTTGAGTCCATGGATTATACACACTCTCACCTTTCCACCATTGCTAGCCTCTCTTGTACCGCACAACTTTCGCGAGTACCATACACCCACTACATATCCTTTCTCAAAACAGCCACCATATATATTCCTCAAAACATCCACCATACCTACCTATCATGGCATTTCCATAGCCATGATGAGATATATTGCCATGCAACTTTCCACCATTCCGTTCATATGACACGCTTCATATTGTCATATTGACATGCATGATCATGTAGTTGACATCGTATTTTTGGCAAAGCCACCATGCATAATTTTTCATACATGTCACTCTTGATTCATTGCACATCCCGGTACACCGCTGGAGGCATTCATATAGGTCATACTTTGTTCTAGTAATCGAGTTGTAATTCAATGAAAGTGCGATGATCATCATTATTAGAGCATTGTCCCATGTGAGGAAAGGCTAAATCAAGAAAGCCCCTCCAAAAAAAGAAACGAAAGGCCAAAGAAAAAAGGAAGGCCCAAAAAAAGAGAGAAAAGAAAAGAAAAAGGGACAATTGCTACTATCTTTTTCCACACTTGTGCTTCAAAGTAGCACCATGTTCTTCATGATAGAGAGTCCCATGTTTAGTCACTTTCACATACTAGTGGGAATTTTCATTATAGAACTTGGCTTGTATATTCCAGCGATGGGCTTCCTCAAATGCCCTAAGTCTTCGTGAGCAAGCAAGTTGGATGCACACCCACTAGTTTCTTTTGAGCTTTAATACATATTTAGCTCTAGTGCATCTGTTGCATGGTAATCCCTACTCAGTCACATTGATATCTATTGATGGGCATCTCCATAGCCCGTTGATACGCCTAGTTGATGTGAGACTATCTCCCTCCTTTTTGTCTTCTCCACAACCACCTCTCTATTCCACATAGTGCTATGTCCATGGCTCACGCTCATGTATTGCGTGAAAGTTGAAAGGTTTGAAAGAATAGAGTATGAAAACAAGTGCTTGGCTGAAATCGGGGTTGTGCATGATATGAGTATTTTGTGTGATAACGAGGGAGCATAGCCAAACTACATGATTTTGTAGGGATAACTTTCTTTAGCCATAGTATTTTGAGAAGACATGATTGCTTTGTTAGTATGCTTGAAGTATTATTATTTCTTATGTCGATATAGACTTTTGTCTTGAATCTTTCAGATCTGAACATTCATGCCACAATTAAGAGAATTACATTGAAGAACTATGTTGGTTAGCAGTCCACATCAAAAATTCTGTTTTTATCATTCACCTACTCGAGGACGAGCAGGAATTAAGCTTGGGGATGCTTGATACGTCTCCAACGTATCTATAATGTTTTATTGTTCCATGCTATTATTTATGATGTTTTGGATGTTTAATGGGCTTTGTTATACACTTTTATATCATTTTTGTTATACACTTTGTTACCGTGAAGGGATTGACAACCCCTTATCGCGTTGGCTGCGAAGTTCTTATTTGTTTGTGGAGGCGCGAGGGACTCGCGCGTGGTCTCCTACTGGATTGATACCATGGTTCTCAAAAACTGAGGGAAATACTTACGCTACTGTGCTGCATCACCCTTTCCTCTTCGAGGGAAATAAATGCAAGCTCGAGAAGTAGCAGCCACCACGACCGCGAGCTCGCCGCCGCTGCTCGCTCCTCCGCCGTGGCCACCGTGGTCCGAGCTCGCAGTTGAGTTCCTGGACTCTCCAAGAACCCAACGGACCTAGCCCCGCCCCATCCCGTGCCTCACCTCGCCGTAGCCACCATCGTCCGAGCGCCGTCGTCGTAGTGGCCAACCCCGGCCTCCCTAGCTCGCGCCGCCACCGTAGATCGACGCGGTTTGGCCCCCGCGTTTGAACGCACCCAGCCGCAGGCCCGGAGGCCCCCTGTAATGCGATTCCGGCAAACTATGGCGAAGCGTCGCCGCTGGGTTGGTCACCGGAGCAACTCCGGCGCCGGCCGCCGACATGGCAAGGAGGGACCCGCCCCTGGGTCGCTGACCAGTGGGTCCAGGGGGCCCCGTTCACTGGGTTGGCCCAGTCAACGTGTTGGCTGGGCAACTCCAGCCACTGACGTACGGGCCCACCCCCCTTAATCCACTAATTAAAAGGTTTTTATAATTAAAACTAATTAGGAATACTAATTAGCCAATGACATGTGGGGCCTACTTCCAAATTAACCTCATTCTAGTTAGTTTAAACTTCTGTTATTCCACTATCCATGACAGGTGGGACCCACAGGTCAGTTTGACCTGGTCAGCCATCCTGTTGACTGTTGATGTCACTGTGACGTCATGCTGATGCAATAAACCTTTTTTTGTTAATATAAGTAATTTCAAAATAGGTTTAAAACTTAGAAAATTCGTAGAAATTAATCCGTAACTCGGATGAAAATAATTTATATATGAATTTTGCTCTGAAAAATCTAACGAATCCATTTGTGCAATTCGTTCATCTGTCACATGCCTCTAGCATGATGAACATGGAACCATACCCTCTCTTTCATCTGTTCGAAATAAACCAAACACCGGAAAAACCCCTCCGGATGTTTTCCTTCTCCGTCTGCAACGTGTAGTACCGCGTTAGAGAACCCTAACACTGCGTGTTGACATGTCGTGCTTCTTTGTTGCATCTGTGTGCTTTATATTTACTGTTTCTTCTCCCTCTTCTCTCCGGTAGACCCCGAGAATGATGATGCCCCGGTGATCGACTACGGTGTTGATGACCCCTCCTTCTTGCCAGAGCAACCAGGCAAGCCAACCCCCCTTGTCAGCGTCCTGGGAACCAGGGTACCCAGACTTGCCTGCATGCGGCCCATGACGCACTCCTACTACGGCTCGGTACGGCCCAGCTGATCGACTAGCTGCTCAAGACCTTCACGAGGGGGCTAAGCCTCGCGAGGAGAACGACACCAAGACCCTCTCAGGAGCGGCCTCGGCTAGGCTGCTCCGAAGGGGCGGAGAACTCAAGGCCAAGCCTGCCTCAGGAGGAGGCAGTGACGCGAGCAGTGACGCACCGCGCCAGCGGGTGCCAGCGCGTGCCAGCGCGTGCCAGCGGCGTAGTTGCCGTTTTGGTGCAAAGGAGACAACGCAGGCGTAGGTTCTCGAGGGGCGAGACAAAGGTTTCCCCTTCGGTGCAACAAGACCGAAGACCGCAAGGACGACATGGAGGATGTCACCAACGATCCCACCACCGCGTCATCGTCTGATCTCTTTGCAGGCGAAGTCCGCTTTTGTCAGGATAGGAACGTCCTTGTGTTCCCGCTCAAAATGGCCGTTGTGGGATCCCTTCCTGCCTAAACATTTCGGGAGAAGAGGACCCTGGCCGCCTATATAAGTAGCTAGGGTTTCCACTGTGGAGGGGACTAGACTGGCCTCATCTTGAACACCCCACCTTCAAGGAGCAAGAACACTTGCCTCCTGACCCTCTTGAGCTCTCCTCCTGAGCTCAAGAACCACTATATTTGTTCATACTCAAGCCCCCCTAAGGCTAATCTACTCAAGCAGGACGTAGGGTTTTACACCGCAAGGTGGCCTGAACCTGGGTAAACTCGTGTGTGCTTTTACTTGTTGCTTGCTTGAATCTCATCACCGGGCGAGGGCGTGGCGCTAGGTAGACATGAGTGGGACAGATCTTTGTTCACGCCCCCGTGTTTGAACTTCTTTGGGTTTGCGGAGCCCGTAATCCGACATTTGGCGCACCAGGTAGGGGGCGTGTCGAAATCTCGCCTCTCCAACGACCTCGCCTCCCCTCTCCTGCTCCACGCCGCCATGATGGCTGTAGCCTGCCACATCCGCGTGGAGGCTGATGTTGTCCCCGTCGTCCGAGTGGCGTCGGCGGACCGCGCCACCCATGGGAGCTGCGCCCCCTCCCCCAACGACGTTTTCGCCGGCCAGGCCATCGGGGAGCGGCCTGCTTCACCATTTTCTCTCCCCATGGCCTCGCCGACGGCACTCTTAGCGGCACAGAAGCTGTTCCGGCACCGGCCACCCACGGAGGACCGCGACGCTTGGGTGGCCCATGTCGACGAGCTGCTGGGCGCTGCTGGTGGGGGTTGCCCTGCCGCGGGGTCGCCTGCATCATCGGAGGAGCCCAAGCACCGGTGTCGGCCTGGCACGTCAAGTCACAGTTTCGACGGATCGGGGCCGCCGCCCATCCACAGGAGGTCCCGCGGGGTCGGGACGCGTAGGGGCACGCCATCGCTTTCGGCCCCGACGACCGCACCACAGCTGCAGCCGGCATGAACGTCCTCCCTACCGTATGTACCCCCACCATCTACGGGGTGGCTGTCACAAGGACCCTCATCGACGGCGGCGCTAGGCTCAACATCCTCTCTGCGGAGGCTTTTGGTCATCTGCCCGTGTCCTACAGGAAGCTCCTCCCCACCAAGCCCTTCTCGGGGGTCGCGGGCTCGGCCGTCCCGCTCGGCCAAGTCCGCCTGCTGGTCACCTTCGGCACACCCGTTAACTACCGGACTGAGCTCATCGACTTCAACGTCGCGCCCATCCACCTACCCTACAACGCCGTCCTTGGTTTCCCAGCCTTGGCAAAGTTCATGGCAGCGACTCACCCGGGCGACAACGCCATCAAGATGCCCGGGAGCAGTGGCGTCATCACCGTCGAAGGGGACCCCAAGGCCGCCCTTCAGGTCCTCGGGTGCGCTTACAGGGCTGGAGCCACGGCCCATTCAGGTAAGGAGGGGGCTCCGGAGACGTCGGAAGCCGCGCCAACCAAGAAGAAGTAGCTCTTCTCTCAGGACCCGGCCGAGACGAAGCAGGTGCCTGCTGACGAGGAGGGCTCAGGAGCCACTTTCACCATTGGCATGGGCATGGACCCAGAGCAAGAGGCAGTGTTGGTTAGCTTCCTCAGGGCTAACAAGGACGTGTTCGCTTGGAAGGCCGCTGACTTGGTCGGGGTGCCTAGGCGCATCATCGAGCACCACCTTACGATGTGCCCCAACGTGTGCCCTATCAAGCAGAAAGCACGCAGGCAGGCCCCGGAGAAGCAGGCCTTCATCATTCAGGAGGTTCGGAAGCTAGAGGAAGCATGATTCATACGCGAGGTACGACACCTGGAGTGGATGGCCAACCCTGTCATTGTCCCGAAGAAAGGAGGCAAGGAGCGCATGTGCATCGACTTCACGAGCCTCAACAAGTTCTGCCCTCAGGACCCGGTCCCTCTCCCGCGCATCGACCGGATCGTGGATTCGACGGCTGAGTGCGACCTGCTCTGCTTCCTCGACGCCTTCTCAGGCTACCACCAGATCAAGATGGCGGTCGAGGATGTGGATAAGACGGCGTACCTGACCCCATGCGGGGTCTACTGCTACACCTGCATGCCTTTCGGGCTGAGGAATGCGGGCACCACCTTTCAGCGCCTAATGCCCATCACCCTCGGCCCTCGGCTCGGGAGGAACGCGGAGGCCTACATCGACGACATCGTGGTCAAGTCCAGAGAGGCCAAGACTCTCATCCAGGACCTAGAAGAAACATTCGCCAACCTGCACAAAGTGAAGCTGTGCCTCAACCCGGAGAAGTGCGTGTTTGGCGTACACTCCGCAAGTTGCTAGGGTTCCTAGTTTCGCACTAGGGCATTGAAGCTAATCCGGAGAAGGTCAAAACCATCGAAAGAATGAAGCCGCCTACGACCCTGAAGGAGATGCAGAAGCTTGCGGGATGCGTGACATCCCTGGGGCGCTTCATCTCTAAGCTTGGCGAACGCGCCCTCCCATTCTTCAAGCTCATGAAGATGAAGGGGCCCTTCGAGTGGACTCCGGAGGCCGATGCCGCCTTCCGAGGTCTCAAGGAATACCTCACCAGCCCGCCGGTTATGGTGGCGCCAAGACCCCTGGAGCCCATGATTCTCTATCTCACCGCTACGCCTCACTCCGCCAGTGCGGCGTTGGTGGTGGAGCACGAGGAGAGGCCCCGAAGCGCGAGGCCGCGGGGCAAGTCAGCATCCTCAGGAGCTCTGTCGCCCCTGACACGGCTCCAGGGGTGGATTCGACCACGGTTGCTGATGACCCCGCCGTCCAGCAACAAGCACCCAAGACTCCTGAAGCGCCTGAAGATCCTACGGTGCCGACCCTCGTGGAGCACCATGTGTACTTCGTCAGCACCGTACTGCGCGACGCGCGCTCGCGTTACCCGATGCCTCAAAAGCTGCTCCTAGCGCTCCTTGTTGCCTCCAGGAAGCTGCGCCATTACTTCCAGGGCCACCCCATCAAGGTTGTCTCGTCGTACCCTCTCGAGAAGGTGCTCCGGGGCCCTAATGTCGTCGGGATGGTCGCTAAGTGGAACATCGAGCTACAGGTGTTCCAGTTGGAGTTCAGCACCACGCGGGCGATCAAAGGAGCGGCTCTGACAGACTTTGTGGCAGAGTGGACCGACGCGCCGGAACAGGGGGCTGGCGAGGATAGCTCGCTGGCCCCCGGTGATGAAGCCCCAGACGTATGGGTGGTGTACTTCGACGGTGCCTTCTCGCGCCTTGGGGCAGGAGCTGGCGCCGTGTTAGTATCTCCCACTCAGGACAAGTTGTACTACACCGTGCAGCTTTGCTTCCAGCGAGGCGAGAAGGTCTCCAACAACATAGCAAAGTATGAGGGCCTGATTGCTGGGCTCAAGTCTGCCGCTGCACTGGGGGTCAAGCGCCTTACCGTTAAAGGCGATTCGCAACTCCTTGTCAACTTCTCCAATAAGGAATACAAGCCCAAGGACGAGCACATGGAGGCATATCTGGAGGAGGTGTGCAAGATGGAAAAGCGGTTCCAAGGACTGGAGCTGCAGCACGTGCCAAGGGGCACAAACAAGGAGGCGGACGGCATCGTCAATCGAGCCTCCAGGCGGGAACCCCAGAGGCCGGGCGTCTTCGAGGAGCGGTTGCTCAAGCTGTCGGCAGCACCGCCCGCTCCTGAGCCGGCATCCCCTAGGGAGGGGTTGCCTGCGGCGCCCGCAGCCGGAGCTCCGCCCTATGGGCCGACCTCCGGAGCTCGCCTGCTACTCGCCGCGAAGCCCGAAGAGGGTTGCTGGACCAAAGAGCTCAAGATGTACCTGCTACACGACACCTTGCCAGACAAGGAGGAAGACGCAGAGCACGTGGCTCGGCAGGCCTCAGCTTACTGCATCCAAGACGGCAAGCTCTACAGGAGGCGCCCCAATGACGCCTCACTAAAGTGCATCTCGAGGAAGCAAGGACGCGAGCTATTGGCCGACATCCACGGTGGAGATTGTGGCCACCATTCATCGTCCCGCACCCACGTGGGCAAGGCCTTCCGCAGCGGCTTTTACTAGCCCACAGCACTCAGCGACGCCATGGAGCTTGTGCAGGCTTGTGAGGCGTGCCAGTTTCACGCCAAGTAGATCCACCAACCAATGCAGGTCCTCCAGACGATCCCGCTCTCCTGGCCCTTCGCGGTCTGGGGATTGGACATCCTGGGTCCATTTCCCCGGGCGGCAGGGGGCTACCGCTTCCTATACGTCGCCATCGACAAGTTCACCAAGTGGATGGAGGTGGAGCCTGTTCGCGCAATCCTTGCCGGGTCAACGGTCAAGTTCATCAAGGGCCTCGTGAGGCGATTCGGGGTCCCCAACCGCATCATCATGGATAACGGTTCTCAATTTACAAGCAATCTCTTCATGTCATATTGTGCTAACCTTGGAACGCATATCTGCTACGCCTCGGTGGCTCACCCCAGGAGCAACGATCAGGTCGAACGCGCCAACGCAGAAGTCTTGCATGGCCTCAAGACGCGTAGCTTTAAGAAAAAGCTCGAGGCTTGCGGCAAGAGCTGGATCAACGAGCTCCAGTCTGTGCTATGCTCAATCTATACCATCACAACCAAACCCATGGGCGAAACACCTTTCTTCCTCGTTTACGGGGCGGAGGAGGTCCTCCCTCACGAGGTCAAGCATCGCTCCCCACGGGTCTTGGCTTTCAATGAGGAACACTAGGACGTCACCTGGCGGATGGACCTCGTGCTCGGCGAGGAGGGATGCCGCCGAGCTGCGCTCAGGGCAGCGCGATATCAGCACGCGCTGCGGCGGTACCACTGTCGCAGCGTCCGCACAAGAACACTTGAAGTTGGTGACTTGGTCCTGAGGGCTGAGGCGGGTCCTCCCCAGGGAGGGGTTACACAAGCTCTCGCCCATGTGGGAGGGCCCGTTTAGAATCGCCCGTGTCTCTAGGCCTGGTGCTGTGCGCCTGGAGATGCAGGATCGGGTACCTATCCAGAATTCCTGGAACATTCAGCACCTCAGGAGGTTCTATCCGTAATAAAGGCTCCGTGCCCGTGAAGGTCTCCGCTCGTGACACTCTCACGTAATAATGAGTTGGGGTTGTACACGCCTCGGAGTCTCCTGAGCGTTGCCTGCGGGCCATCAGACGGGGCTCCCACCCATGTCCCAGTGGCAGTCCTGAGCTCCGCGCTGGGAAGAAGACGTAGTGTAGGAGTCGGACGCGACCTTTTTACCTTTTTGGCTTGGTGTTTGACTGTCAGCCTTTTCTACTTCCTTGGCTATCAGCCCTTCCTCTACCCCGTGCTATGAAGTTCTCGTGTTTCTTGCGTTTGGTTGGTAGTCTTGCTTGGAGTTTTTCTCGCCGATTTTAAGTTCAGCTCTTCAAACAAGGGCTGCGCCGCTTGTTCTCCTTCGTGCGCCTCGCGCGTGGGGGCTGGGACACGGTCGGTCTCAGCTCTCAGCTACCGCGATCTCGTGACCTCACCTGGCCAAGCCTGCTCAGGCTCTGGCATCGGGCTTCTCAGTCCACACGACCTATTCTACCGAGTCTGCTCAGGCCTTGGCACCTTAATCCACGCTCGGCACTGATACGTCCATTTTGCATCATGCTTATATGTTGATATTTATTGCATTATGGGGTGTTCTTACATGTTTTGTCGCAATACTTATGCCTTTTATCTCTTATTTTACAAGGTTTACATGAAGAGGGAGAATGCCGGCACATGGAATTCTGGGTTGGAAAAGGAGCAAACTCTGCAAACCTATTCTACACAACTCCAAAAGCCCTGAAACTCAATAGAACATCGTTTCGGAAAATATAAAAAATATCTGACTAAAGAACTCCACGAGGGAGGCCACCGGCTGTCCATGAGGGTGGGGGCGTGCCCCCCTTCCCAGGGCGCGCCCTCTTGCCTCGTGGGCCAGCCGGCAGGCCCCCGATGCCCATCTTCTCCTATATGAGGTGTTTTGACCTGGAAAAAAAATCATAAGGAGGTTTAGACGCTGCCGTCTCGAGGCGGAACCGAGGCGGAAACCAATCCAGGGCTCCGGCAGAGCTGTTCTGCCGGGGATACTTCCCTCCGGGAGGGGGAAATCGTCACCGCCGTCATCACCAACAACTCTCCCATCTTGGGGAGGGCTATCTTCATCAACATCTTCACCAGCACCATCTCCTCTCAAACCCTAGTTCATCTCGTGTATCCAATCTTTGTACCCAAACCTCAGATTGGTACATGTGGGTTGCTAGTAGTGTTGATTACTCTTTGTAGTTGATGCTAGTTGGATTATTTGGTGGAAGATCATATGTTCAGATCCATTATGCATATTAATACCCCTCTGATCATGAACAATATTATGTCCTGTGAGTAGTTACTTTTGTTCCTGAGGACATGGGAGAAGTCTTGCTATTAGTAGTCATGTGAGTTTGGTCTTCGTTCGATATTTTGATGAGATGTATGGTGTCTCTCCTCTAGTGCTGTCATGTGAACATCGACTACATGACACTTCAGCATTATTTGGGCCTAGAGGAAGGCATTGGGGGAGTAATAAGTAGATGATGGGTTGCTAGAGTGACAGAAGCTTAAACCCTAGTTTATGCGTTGCTTCGTAAGGGGCTGATTTGGATCCATATGTTTCAGGCTATGGTTAGGTTTACCTTAATACTTCTTTTGTAGTTGCGGATGCTTGCATTAGAGCTTAATCATAAGTGGGAGGCTTGTCCAAGTAAGGGCAGCACCCAAGCAACGGTCCTCCCACATACCAAATTATCAAAGTACCGAACGCGAATCAGATGACCGTGATGAAAACTAGCTTGACGATAATTCCCATGTGTCCTCGGGAGTGTTTTACTTTATATAAGAGTTTGTCTAGGCTTGTCCTTTAATACAAAAAGGATTGGGCCACCTTGCTGCACCTTATTTACTTTTACCTTTTGTCTCTTGCTACCAATTACCTTATCACAAAACTATATGTTACCTATAATTTCAGTGCTTGCAGAAAATACCTTACCGAAAACTGCCTATCATTTCCTTCTGCTCCTCGTTGGGTTCGACACTCTTACTTATCGAAAGGACTACGATAGATCCCCTACACTTGTGGGTCATCAAGACTCTTTTCTAGTGTCGTTGCCGGGGAGTGAAGCGCCTTTGGTAAGTGGAATTTGGTAAGAAAAAATTTATATAGTGTGCTGAAATTTATTGTCAGTTGTTACTATGGCTCAAAATCCTTTGAGGGGCTTGTTCGGGGTATCTTCACCCCGAACAGAAGAGCAAAGGGTTGATCCTCAACCTACTGCACCTATTGAAAATGTTTGCTTTGAGATCCCTTTGGGTATGATAGAGAAACTGCTTGAAAATCCCTTTACAGGAGATGGAACACTGCATCCCAATTTACATCTAATCTATGTGGATGAAGTTTGTGGATTATTTAAGCTTGCAGGTATGCCCGAGGATGTTATCAAGAAGAAGGTCTTCCCTTTATCTTTGAAGGGAGATGCATTGACATGGTTTAGGCTATGCGATGATATGGGATCATGGAACTATAATCGTCTAAAGTTGGAATTTCATCAGAAGTTCTACCCTATGCACCAGGTTCATCGTGATCGTAATTATATTTATAATTTCTCGCCTCCCGAAGGAGAAAGCACCGCTCAAGCTTGGGGGAGGCTTAAGTCAATGTTATATTCATGCCCCAATTATGATCTCTCAAGAGAAATGATCATTCAAAACTTTTATGCTCGGTTTTCTCATAATAATCGCTCCATGCTCGACACTTCTTGTTCTGGCTCTTATATGATGAAGACTATTGACTTCAAATGGGATTTATTGGAAAGAATTAAACGCAACTCTGGAGATTGGGATCTCGACGAAGGTAAGGAGTCAGGTATGACCCCTAAGTTTGATTGTGTTAAAGCTTTTATGGATACCGATGTTTTCCGTGAGTTTAGCACTAAATATGGACTTGACTCTGAGATAGTAGCTTCTTTCTGTGAATCCTTTGCTACTCATGTTGATCTCCCCAAGGAGAAGTGGTTCAAATACCATCCCCCTATTGAAGTAAAAGTAGTTTAACCTATTAAAGTTGAAGAAAAGACTATCACTTATAATGTTGATCCTGTTATACCTACTGCTTATATTGAGAAACCACTTTTCCCTGTTAGGATAAAGGATCATGCTTAAGATTTAACTATAGTTCGTAAGAGTAATACTAGAGCACCTACACCATCTGAGCAAATTAAAGTTGAACCTAGTGTTGCTATGGTTAAAGATCTCTTGGTAGAAGATTTAGATGGACATATTATTTACCTCCAACAAGAGTCTGCTAGAATAGCTAAACCCAATGCTAGAAATACACATAAACCTGTTGTAGGCTTGCCTATCATCTCTGTTAAGATAGGATATCATTGCTATCATGGTTTATGTGACGTAGGTGCTAGTGCGAGTATTATCCCTCTTGATTTATATAACGAAATTATGCACGATATTGCACCTGTTGAGCTAGAAGGGATTGATGTTACTATTAAGCTTGCTAATAGAGATACTATTTCACTAGTTGGGATTGTTAGAGATATTGAAGTCTTGTGTGGAAAGGTCAAATACCCTGCTGATTTTCTTGTTCTTAGTTCCCCACAAGATGCATTATGTCCCATTATATTTGGTAGACCCTTCTTGAATACTGTTATTGCCAAGATAGACTGCGGGAAAGACATTGTCACTGTTGGATTAGGGGATATGTCTCATGATTTTAACTTTGCTAAATTCCATAGACAACCCCTTGAAAAGGCACCACCTAGTAAGGATGAAATTATTGGTCTTGCTTCTATTGTCGTGCCACCTAAGGATCCTTTAGAACAATACCTACTAGACCACGAAAATGATATGCATATGAATGAGAGAAGGGAGATAGATGAAATATTCCTTACACAGGGACCCGTATTGAAAAACAACTTGCCTGTTGAAATCCTAGGGGATCCTCCTCCACCCAAGGGTGATCCCGTGTTTGAACTTAAACCTTTCCCTGATAATCTTAAGTATGTTTATCTTGATGAAAAGAAGATATATCCTGTTATTATTAGTGCTAACCTTTCAGAGCTGGAAGAAGAAAAAAATTTGAAAACTCTGAAGAAGCACCGTGCTGCTATTGGATATACTCTGGATGATCTTAAGGGCATTAGTCCCACTATATGCCAACACAAGATAAAATTGGAAGAAAATGCTAAACCAGTTATTGATCATCAGCGACGATTAAATCCTAAGATGAAAGAAGTGGTAAGAAAGGAAATACTAAAGCTTCTAGAGGCAGGTATTATCTATCCAGTTGCTGATAGCCAGTGGGTAAGTCATGTCCATTGTGTCCCAAAGATAGGAGGTATGACTGTCGTTCCTAATTATAAAGATGAATTGATTCCGCAAAGAATAGTTACAGGTTATAGGATGGTAATTGATTTCCGTAAGTTAAATAAAGCTACTAAGAAAGATCATTACCCCTTGCCATTTATTGATCAAATGCTATTAAGGTTATCCAAACATACTCATTTTTGCTTTCTAGATGGTTATTCTGGTTTCTCTCAAATACCCGTGTCAAAAGGGGATCAAGAAAAGACCACTTTTACCTGTCCTTTCGGTACCTTTGCTTATAGACGTATGCCTTTTGGTTTATGCAATGCACCTGTTACCTTTCAAAGATGCATGATGGCTATATTCTCTGATTTTTGTGAAAAGATTGTTGAGGTTTTCATGGATGATTTCTCCGTTTACGGAACTTCTTTTGATGATTGCTTAAGCAACCTTCATCGAGTTTTGCAGAGATGTGAAGACACTAACCTTGTCTTGAATTGAGAGAAGTGCCACTTTATGGTTAATGAAGGCATTGTCTTGGGACATAAAATTTCTGAAAGAGGTATTGAAGTTGACAAAGCTAAAGTTGATGATATTGAAAAGATGCCATGCCCTAAGGACATCAAAGGTATACAAAGTTTCCTTGGTCATGCCGGGTTTTATAGGAGGTTCATTAAGGACTTATCCAAAATCTCCAGGCCTCTGACTAATCTCTTACAAAAAAAATTCCTTTTGTCTTTGATGATGATTGTCTAGAAGCATTTGAAATTCTTAAGAAAGCATTGATCTCTGCACCTATTGTCCAGCCTCCTGACTGGAATTTACCCTTTGAGATTATGTGCGATGCTAGTGATTATGATGTAGGAGCTGTTCTAGGGCAAAGAGTTGATAAGAAATTGAATGTTATGCAGTATGCTAGTAAAACTCTAGATAGTGCCCAAAGAAATTATGCCACTACTGAGAAAGAATTTTTAGCAGTTGTATTTGCTTGTGATAAGTTTAGACTCTATATCGTTGATTCTAAAGTAACTATTCACACTGATCATGCTGCTATCAAATACCTTATGGAAAAGAAAGATGCTAAACCTAGACTTATTAGATGGGTTCTCTTGCTGCAGGAATTTGACTTGCATATTATTGATAGAAAAGGAGCTGAGAACCCCGTTGCAGACAACTTGTCTAGGTTAGAAAATATACTTGATGACCCACAACCTATTGATGATAGCTTTCCTGATGAACAACTAGCTGTCATAAATACATCCCGTACTGCTCCATGGTATGCTGATTATGCTAATTATATTGTTGCTAAGTTTATACCTCCTAGCTTCACATACCAGGAAAAGAAAAAGTTCTTCTATAATTTGAGACATTACTTCTGGGATGACCCACATCTTTACAAAGGAGTAGATGGTATTATTAGACGTTGTGTACCTGAGCATGAACAGGAACAAACCTTACGCAAGTGCCACTCCGAAGCTTATGGAGGACACCATGCGGGAGATAGAACTGCACACAAGGTATTGCAATCCGGGTTTTATTGGCCTACTCTCTTCAAGGATGCCCGTAAGTTTGTCTTATCTTGTGATGAATGTCAAAGAAATGGTAATATCAGTAGACGTCAAGAAATGCCCATGAATTATTCACTTGTTATTGAACCATTTGATGTTTGGGGCTTTGATTATATGGGACCTTTTCCTGCCTCTAATGGGTACACACATATTTTAGTTGCTATTGATTACGTTACTAAGTGGGTAGACGCTATTCCAACTAGTAGTGCTGATCATAACACTTCTATTAAGATGCTTAAAGAATTTATATTTCTAAGGTTTGGAGTCCCTAGATATCTAATGACTGATGGTGGTTCACACTTTATTCATGGTGCTTTCCGTAAGATGCTTGCTAAGTATGATGTCAACCATAGAATTGCATCCCCTTATCACCCACAGACTAGTGGTCAAGTAGAACTAAGTAATAGGGAGTTGAAACTAATCTTGCAAAAGACGGTTAATAGGTCCAGGAAGAATTGGTCCAAGAAACTAGATGATGCATTATGGGCCTATAGAACTGCATAATAAAATCCTATGGGTATGTCTCCATATAAGATGGTATATGGAAAAGCTTGTAACTTACCTCTTGATCTAGAACATAAGGCATATTGGGCTATTAAAGAGCTCAACTACGATTTCAAACTTGCCGGTGAAAAGAAGTTATTTGACATTAGCTGTCTCGATGAATGGAGAAGCCAGGCTTATGAGAATGCCAAACTGTTTAAAGAAAAAGTTAAAAGATGGCATGACAAGAGGATACAAAAGCGTGAGTTTAATGTAGGTGATTATGTCTTGCTATACAACTCTCGTTTAAGATTTTTTGCAGGAAAACTTCTCTCCAAGTTGGAAGGACCTTACATTATCGAGGAGGTCTATCGTTCCGGTGCCATAAAAATCAACAACTTCGAAGGCACAAATCCGAAGGTGGTGAACGGTCAAAGAATCAAACATTATATCTCAAGTAATCCTATAAATGTTGAAACTAATGTTATTGAAACCGTAACCCCGGAGGAATACATAAGGGACACTTTCCAGAATGATCCGGCCTCCGAAAAGGAAGAGGTACGTGATACGGTAAGTAAACCGACTCCAAAACAGTTCTAAAGGCAATTTTTCACCGTTTTGGAATATTTAGAAAAATAGAAAAATAAACCGCAGTCCGGAAGAGACACGAGGCGTCCACGAGGGTGGAGGGCGCGCCCCCTGCCTCGTGGACACCCCGTGTATCTCACGGCTCCGTTTTCTTGTGGGTTACTCCTTTTGGTCGGTAAAAATTCATTATATATACTCCCGACGGTTTTGACCTCTGTATCACGCAAAAATCCTCTGTTCTTGTTTAGAGCTCTTTTCTATTAGGATTTGTGGAGCCAGGCATCATATCGTCTCCCTCCTCCAACAACGAAGGCAACGATGCTTGGCTAATGAAGATAGATCTGAAGAGGGAAGGACCCGAGGAGATCCACAAGGAGAAGAGGATCAAGATGGAGGTGGAAGATCCGGCTCCGGCAGCGGGAGAAGAAGACACCTCTAAATCCCTTCCTAACCTCTTTACCTCAACTGAGCTAGAAGCTTTCAGGATGATTGAGTTAGCTCAGATTCGAAACAAGCATCTCACAAGTGAAAATATTTTGTTGATGGATTACATAGCTGCTCTCAAAGGTATTATCCGCAAGCTGGAAGATCTCCTACGCTCGATATATGAGGATCCTCCGTCACTACTTGCAACTCCATCATCACCACCCCCGAAGAAGGAGAATAATCATATGGGTATGGGCACTCCCCTTGGCAACTGCCAAGTGTCGGGGGAAACTGTCCGCCACGAACACCTATGGGACCGGAGCCCCTTGTCTGTGCGGTACGAGGGCGGAGGGAGCACAAAGAGCAGATCGTGGCGAGCACGCGGGCAGTTTTACCCAGGTTCGGGCCGCGGTAGACGCGTAAAACCCTACTCCTGCTTAGTTGTGTATTGAGTTTGGGCGCTCGGGAGCTTGAAGAAGCAGCTACACCAAGCGCGAGAGTGATCTAGGTTCCGAACCCCCTCCACGTTGTGCATGGGCCTCCTTTTATAGTGCAAGGGGTCACCGACAGGTGTCAACGTAGGAGAAAGGGGTAAAAATGTAAAAGAGGTGGTAGTTGTAACAGTGCGGGAACAGTGGAGCTACAGTACAGAACAGTGGTCTATACCTACTTTAACAGTGGGGGACAAGGGCTTTTAATGCCCGTCGCCGTCGACCCCGAAAGCTCCCGCCTTAGCGTCTCCGTCTGCCACGGTGATGGATCCATCACCGTGGAGTGCCACCGTGTACCCCAAGTTGCACAGCCATCCGCCACGCGTCCCTGGACAGGCCCCAGGGCGACGCGTGGACCGATGAGCTGGAGCGCGGGCACACAGCGCAGCCTTCCCGGCAAGCACCTTGCCGGGGCCTTGATCTTGCCGGGCCCGGGAACTTGCCGCTCCCCGGGCCCTTGCCGGGGCGCATATGGCGCCGAGGCGTTGTCTTCTAGTCTTCCTGGCAAGCTCCTCTTGCCAGGGCCCTGTGTTAGTGGGGCAGTCTTGAGCCTGGTACGGCCTTCCCGGCAAGCTCCTCTTGCCGGGGTCTCGGTCTTATGTCTTGTATACTTTGTTTTTGAATGGTTTAATAAGGAGCAGGAAGGTCTCCGGCGAGCCCGCAGTAAACCTTGCCGCGGGAAGCTGCAACTGCCCGTGCACAAGTTGGGGTACTGAGGTACCCCTACCTTAGTACACCGACAGGAGCCCCCGGGCCTGGGCCACACACGGTGCCGAGCGCTGTTGGGCCAGGCCCAAAACAGTGCACGGGCACCCGCGGCCCGCGGCGCGCCGAATCCACTTCCATATCCGCCGCACCCCACGGTAACGGCACGCGTCGATCGCGGCGCCGTGGGATGGGACGTGCCCACGATCTCTTAATGGAAAGGGCGAAACGCCCCCCACTCCCCCATAAAAGCAGAGGAAGCGGGCGCGGTTCCCCTCCTTGCGCTTTCATTGCATCGTCTTCCTCCTCCAAAGATTCTCTCTTGCGCTCTGCCTCCACATCTCCGCCGCCGCCGAGCTCTTCGTTCCCCTCCTTCCGCCGCGTCCGCCATGGCCCCAAAGACCGACAAGGCGAAGGCGGAGAAGTCCAAGCGGGAGAAATCGGAGCAAGCGGCCAAGCTCATCGCGTACCGGAAACGGCATGTCGTCTTCCCGCCGAAGCTCGGCGTGCGGGAGCTCTGGAACAAGTATTACTTGTTCTGGTCCAAGGAAACTGACGCGCATCCCCGCACGCGAGCATATCCGGCCGCCGCCAAGGACAGCTATCCCGGCGGGTACTACTTCTTTGCTGCCTTTTTTCATTGTGGTCTCTGTCCTCCTTTCTCAAACTTCTTCTGCGACGTCATGAACACATACGGCCTCCATCTGCTTGACTTCACCCCCAACGCCATCCTCACCATGGCTGTTTTCGCACACATGTGCGAAAACTTCATAGGAGTCCACCCCAATGTAGCACTCTTTAGACACTTCTTCACTCCTAGAGCCGAGGCCGATGCCCCCCTCTCCGGAGGAATTTCTTGGGTCTTTCGTCTGAATAAAAAGGGGGCGTACTTGCCGGGGGAGCTCCGCGGCAAGTGGGAGGAATGGCGAGCGGAGTGGTGCTGGATCGTAGAAGACCAGCCGCAAGCCTTCACCGCGCCGCGCACAACGCCCATCGTGCGCGGCAGGGACTGGAGTGAGCTGGACTCGGATGATATCAAGCTCGATATCGCCCTTGTCCGGATTCTTCGTCTTCGGATGGCCAATCTGTCAGTTGCTGAGGTGGGCGCAGATTTCCTCCGCCGGCGCATCGCCCCTCTCCAAGACCGGAAGAGGCCGGCATGGGAGTACGGCGGCCCGGCAGACATCATGAGGCTGCGCCCCGGGCTCAACTTCAACTTCACCATGCTGGAGCTGAGGGGAATGGTCCGGGAACTTTTCAAGTACGACCCGGCACACCCCGAATGGTTCAGGACTCCCCGGGAAGTGGTGCCGCTCTGCAACAACATCGTCAGGGATCGGATCCTCGCCATGATGCCCATGTGTGACTCGCACGGCGTGGACCGCACGTGGATCGCCCCGAAGCCCATCGACGTCCTCAACTTCTACGACAACCTCGCAGAGGTGGCGAAGAGCAAGGACGACCTCAAGCTGCACACGCGGGACACCACCGAGCAGGAGATCGCCTACATAGCTTCCCGGGCTGAAGAGGCCGCCGCAGCCGCGGCGGCAGGAATTTTCGGATACTCGCCGGAACAGGCGGAGGCTGCGGACGCGTCCACCCAGGCGGAGGAGGTGGAGATCTGCAGGTTGCTGAAGCTTCCTCCCGACGCGCTCGCCGGGGTCCCCTCGCTGAGGCACTCCGGGATCCACGGAATCGCGGCCGAGGCCGCGGCAATGGAGGGTACCGCCGGAGGGAGCAGAGGCGCCGCGAGGGGCGGAGGCGCCAAGGGAAAGGGGGCCGCAGCGCAGGACGCTGGGCCCAGCGAGCCGGCCGGGGAAGAGGAGGAGGAGGAGGAGGAGGCCGAGGACTCCGGCGGATCCACGGAGTTGTACGCCGACGACCTCTCCTCGTCGGAGAGCTCCCCGCCCCCGGCAAGCCCGAGGCAGTCCCCGGCGAAACGTCTCCGCAAGGCGACGACGGGGGAAAGGGCGCAGGCGCCCCGGCAACAGCCAGCTCGCCGGGCAGCTCCCCGGGGGAGCCAAGCCGCGCCAAGGCCGTCCGGCGCACCAGCCGCAGCGGAGGCGGCTTGTGCGCGGACCACGACGGAGGCGCCTCGCAGGCCGGCAGCGAGCCGGCAGGGGTCTTCTCGGAGCGGAGCAGCGGCTCCGCCCGCCCCTCGGGCGCCGGCTACCACAGGGGCTGGGTCTTCGCAGCCCCCAGCCCCGGTGAACACCAAGCGCGCGAGGGAGTCTTCGTCTTCCGCTCCTCGCGCCGACGCGCCCACGGTGGAGTATGATTTCTCCGCCCTGAGCGAGGACGACGAGGAGGACCAGGAGTAAGGATCCAGGACCTTACATCTTCTTGATTTCTGTCTTGATTTTTTTTGTTGATGCTGACTCTGTTTATTGTTCTGATTTCAGGACCCTGGCCCATCGCGCGGCGAAGAAGGCCAAGGCGCCCGAGGTTGAGGTCGCGGAAGACTCGACAGCTGCGGCAACAGGGGGTGTGCCGGAGCCGAGCCTGCCGGACCCGAGCGCTGCTCCGAGGAGCAGCCCCCAGCGTAGCCCGCAACGCAGCCCCCAGCGTAAGTCTGGGTTTTCTCTTTTCGCTTGTCGGGGTACGCCCGAGGATTTGGTTTTGTCTTCATGTCTTGACGTTTCTCGTCTTGTTCTGTGCAGAAGTGGAGCCACAGCGGGAAGAGCGCCCGGAGACTGTCGTTGAGGAGCCGCAGGCCCCGCCGTCCCCGCCAAGGCAGAACTCTCCGGCAAGGGAGAGTGCTCCGCCAAGAGCGGGTACTCCGCCGAGGCAGAGTACCCCGCCAAGGGCGAGCAGCCCGGCAAGGGTGACTACTCCGACAAGGCCGAGCTCCCCGGCGAGGGAGCCCGCCGCTGAGGACGTCCGCCAAGGTAAGTTTTGTGATTCGCTTTCTTGACCTTGCCTCTTTTTGGATATTTGCTTGAGTCTTGAACTTCTTTTTCTTCTTCTTCTTTTTAGATCTTCCTCCCCCTGAGCCCATGGAGACGGAGGTTATCAACCTTGAGGAGGAGGGCGCGCAGGACGGCGGCGGCGACGCTCCTGTCGTCGAGGAGATAGCCGAGGCCGCCGAGCCGGCCGCGCAGGAGACTGCCCCGGCTGCGGACGCAGCGGCTGGGGAGGTGGACGGCGACCGCACCGCCGGCCCGGAGGCGGCGGGAGCATCGGATGCTGCACCGGCCGCCGGCCCCTCCGCCAGCAAGGATCAGGGGTATTATCTTGAGGCCCCCAATGGCGTCTTCATCCAGATGCCTTGGGGGTCTTCATCGCGAGCTCCTGCGGAGGGCGAGGCGTTCGACGGAGAAGCCCTCGCCTCCGCAGGCCTGAAGATTGTCGAGGCGCCCGGCGGGAGTGAGGGGCCCGAGGAGGAGAGGTTGCTCCACCAGCTCCTGGCCCTTTACCGGGCCAGGCAGGCGAAGCTCGCCTCCCGGGAGGCTCTTGCCGCCAAGGCCGCGGCGGAAATGGAGAAGCGTGCGGCGGAGCTCAGCGCTGCCAATCAGGCGGCCCTCCGCGAGGTGGCGGAGGAGCGTGAGCGTCTCGCCGGCGAGTACCAGGAGTGGGTGCTCGAGAAGGCTGAAGCCGATGAACAGCAGCGTCTCGCCGGGGTGGAGATGTCCCGGCGAGAGGGAGAGCTCACGCAGCGGAAGGTCGAGCTGGACTCCCATGAGGAGGACCTTGCCGCCCGCGAGGCTGCCCTTGGCGGGGAGCTGAAGGAGGCGAAAGCCGCCGCGGTTGCCGCGGAAGACGCCAAGAAAGAGCTTGCCGCCAAGGTTGAACAGTTGGAGAAGGCGCTGAAGGTGAGCGCAGAGAAGGTTGCCGCGCTCATCTTGGAGCGCGAGAAGGATGCTCATACAAACTCCGAGCTTCAGGTGAGTCTCTCCAAGAGGGGCGACGAGTTGAAGGCCGCCAAGGACTCCATTGAGGACTTGGAACTGAAGGTCACCACTCTGAAGGAATCGCTCGACGCTGCCCGGGCTCAGGAGAAAAGCTGAAGGAGGAGCTCCGCAAGGAGCGGACCTTGGTGGACAGCGTCAACAAGGCATCCGAGCTCTTCCGCCAGACCATCGAGGTATGGACCGAAGACTTGGTTTCTTCTGCGTCCAACATTGACCAGGAGCTGCTGGCGCTGAAGGTCGAACACCTCATCTACTCGCCGGATCCGGATCTCCCGCACAGCGCCAAGCTCAGCCTCTTCTTCAGAGGAATCGCGCCGGCCCTTGCAGGTCTCCGGAACCGCATCCCCGCGCAGCTGGCCGAGGAGTCGCGCCTGCTCTGCGCGGGAACTCTGGAGCGGGTGCTGACGAAGATCGTGTACCGCAACCCGGGAATCAATCTCACGAACGTTCTTCGCAGCTTGCCGGCTGATGCAGACACGGAGGCCCTGAAGGAGCAGGTCGGCCACATCATCGCCAAGGTGGCAAAGCTTGGCAGGAAGGAGGGCGACCGCGTAGACTAGGGCTCCATTATCTTTATCTTTTTGTTGCTGCACATTATGTCATGAACTTATTAGTCCATTGCGACAAGTTATCCTTTGTAAGATATTTACTTTATTTTGATCAATCAGCGCAATGTTATCTTCCTTGTCTTAATCCTTGACTTTGTATGTTTTTCTCCCTACGCTCCCGGGGAGCTTGCCGGCAAGGGGCCTTTGCCGCGAGCGCTGAGTGCTGGACTCTGAGCAGCCTGCTGGCCAAGGTCCTCGTCGGCAAGCAACCTTGCCGCAGCTAGTCGCAACGCACTTAGCTTGCTGAGCGTACTCGGAAACGAAGCAAGGGCGCGACATTTGTCGCAGCTCACTTAAATCGTTGAGTGAACTCGAAGACAAGATAAGGGTGCGGCAAGCTACGGGTAGGTTCCTCCGCGCACAGGTTTTCCATACAAAATGTGATCGTTCAAGGAAGACAACTAAAATTTAAAATTTGATCTGGTCAAATTCTAACAACTTATCTTTCATATGCTGCTTGCTTATATTGCTTGCTTTCCGGTAAGGCTTCTCTTTCTTGAACAGCACTTGGTTCCTCCTCCACTTCCTTCCCCCCGGCAAACTTGTGCGCGAGGAACGTCCCTTCTGCTTAAGAAGAAAGAAAAAGGAGAGGGAAACAAGCATATTGCCTTTCGGCGTGCTAGTGCTTACCGCATATCTGAGTGTTGCACCAAATGCCAAACAGAACATGCAAACAGCAAAGAGAAGCATGCAAAAGGCAATCGATGCGAAAAACACGAAAACTTTACTGATGCACGGGGTCTGCGCCCGGCTTTGTACAAAGGGTTACATGCAACAGCGGCAAAGCTTGTACAAAAGGTGGTTGCCGGAGCGGATCACGGCAACCGCGCCTTAGGGGTGAAACTTGCGAAGATGCTCTATGTTCCAGGAGTTGCTCACCGGTAAGCCTTCTTCGGTCTCGAGGCGGACAGCGCTGGGCCTCGTAACTTGTCTCACCCGATAAGGGCCTTCCCACTTCGGCGTCAACTTGTTGGAATTCTTGGCGGACTGAACACGCCGAAGAACAAGGTCGCCTTCCTCGAGACTCCTGGCCTTGACTTTGCGGCTATGGTAGCGACGCAAAGCTTGCTGGTATCGAGCAGCTCGTACAGCAGCCTGGAGACGTCCCTCCTCAAGGAGCAATGCGTCATCTTGCCGCAGTTGCTCTTGCTCGAGCTCATCATAAGCGAGCACTCGAGGAGATCCGTATACGAGTTCCGTGGGGAGAACTGCCTCTGCTCCATAGACTAGAGCAAAGGGTGTCTGTCCGGTGGCTCGACTTGGTGTCGTTCTGATTGACCAAAGAGCCGCCGGTAGCTCCTCTATCCAATTTCTTCCGCACTTGCGCAGCCTGTCAAAGGTCCTTGTCTTGAGCCCGCGCAGCACTTCAGCATTTGCCCTTTCCGCTTGACCGTTGCTTCTCGGGTGAGCAACAGAAGCGAAACAGACCTTGGCGCCAAGGTCTTGGACGTACTGCATGAAGGTGCGACTAGTGAATTGCGTACCGTTGTCGGTGATGATCCTGTTAGGGATCCCGAAACGGCAAACAATCGACCTGAAGAACCTGACCGCTGACTGTGCTGTCACCTTCCTCACCGGCTCTACTTCTGGCCACTTTGTGAACTTGTCGATTGCAACGTACAAGTACTCAAAGCCCCCGACAGCACGAGGGAAAGGGCCGAGGATATCGAGCCCCCAGACCGAGAAGGGCCATGACAAAGGGATTGTTTGGAGAGCTTGAGCTGGCTGATGGATTTGCTTCGCATGGAACTGGCACGCTTCACACTTGGTTACTAGCGCAGTTGCATCTTGGAGGGCTTCTTGCCAAAAGAACCCTTGCCGGAAAGCTTTCCCGGCAAGCGCCCTTGCGCCAATGTGGTGGCCGCATATGCCTCCATGTATTTCCGCCAACAGCTTCTGTCCATCTTCTCTGGAGATGCACTTCAACCTGACACCATTGAGTCTTCTTCTGTACAGCTCGTTATCCACGAACTGATACATACTTGACTGCCTGGTTATCTTCTCTATCTCTTGAGAGTCGTCGGGAAGTTCTCCAGTTTGAAGGAAGCGGACGATCTGCTGCGCCCATGCCGGAGCTCGAGGCTCGACGGCAAGGACTAAAGGCTCGAGGGCCGCTGCGGGAACCTCAGCTTCTACGGCAAGGACCTCTGGTTCTGCCGGAGCTGACGGTCCCCCGGCAAGCTCGCCGGGGCGAGGCTTGCCGGGAACGCTTGCTTCAACTGTACAAGCCCGAGGACTTGCAGGAGCAAACTGTTCCTCAGCGTTCTGGTTGTTGATCTTGGGGACCTTGGCGGCGGTTTCAGGAAGATCCGCCGGCAAGTAGTCGCCGGAGACCAACTTTCTCTTCTTGGACTGCCCAATTGATGGTGTAACGGATGGCTGAGTCAGCTTGAGTAAGAAGGTCCCTGGTTCCACAGGTAACTTCATCGAAGCGCACTTTGAAAGGCCGTCTGCAATTTCATTTTGAGCTCTCGGGACGTGCTCCATCTGCAAACCTTCAAAGTGCTCTTCAAGCTTTCTCACTTCATCGACATAAGCTTCCATCAAAGGGCTCTGATAGCTCTTGTTAACTTGTCGGACCACCAACTGAGAATCGCCCCGCACAATCAGCTTTCTGATCCCAAGTTCGGCCGCAATCCTGAGGCCGGCAAGCAAGCCTTCATATTCTGCAGTGTTGTTTGTCGCTTGCTCCCTGGGAAAGTGCATCTGGATAACATATTTGAGGTGCTCCCCGGTGGGCGCGATGAGTACCACGCCGGCACCGGCGCCTTGCAGCGAGAAGGCACCGTCAAAATACATTACCCATTCACTTGTCGCTTCTTGCACGGGTGCGCTTGTTTCTTGAACTTCTTCATCTGGTGTTGGGGTCCACTCAGCTATGAATTCTGCCAAAGCTCGGCTCTGTATGGTTGAAGTACTTTCAAACTTGAGTCCAAAGCTCGACAGCTCCAGTGCCCACTCAACGATCCTGCCTGTTGCTTCTGGATTGTGCAATATCCTCTTCAACGGAAAGCGAGTGACCACTGTTATCTCATGGGCTTGGAAGTAATGGCGCAGCTTTCTCGAGGCCATGAGGAGGCCGAAAAGCAACTTTTGCACACCAGAGTACCTTGATCTAGCCCCCTGGAGAAGGGAACTTACAAAATACACTGGGCGCTGCACCATCTTCTTCCGCACCTCTCCTTGCTCCTGCGCAGAGTCATCCTTGTCGGGGCCAGAGCTTGGCGGAGCAGCCCCCTGCTTGTCGCTGGATTCGCCTGCCGGTGGTGCTGACTCCTCGTCGGACTCCCTCTCCGCTACTAACGCAGCAGTAACCACCTGGTTGGTTGCCGCTAAGTATAGCAACAACTTTTCCTGTGGTCTAGGTGCGACAAGTATAGGAGTGGAGGACAGGTACCGTTTCAAATCCTGCAACGCCGCCTCCGCTTCCGGAGTCCACTTCATGGGACCTGCCTTCTTCAAGATTTTGAAGAAAGGTAGGGCGCGTTCTGCAGATTTTGAAATGAACCTACTGAGGGCAGCGACACAACCTGCAAGCCTCCTGACATCCTTGACGCGCTTCGGGGCCTCTATCTGCTCAATGGCTTTAATCTTGTCGGGGTTGGCTTCAATCCCCCTCTGCGATACAAAGAACCCGAGAAGCTTGCCGGAGGGGACTCCAAAGACGCACTTCTCGGGGTTCAACTTGAGCTGTATCCTGCGCAGGTTCTGAAACGTTTCTTCCAAGTCTTGAATCAGGGTTTCCTTGCTCTTGCTCTTCACCACGATGTCATCCATGTAAGCTTCTACATTTCTGTGGATCTGTGGCTCAAAAGCAGTGTACACTACCCTTGCAAAGGTTGAGCCTGCATTCTTCAATCCAAATGGCATGCGAATAAAGCAATAAGTGCCACATGGAGTGATAAATGCAGTCTTCTCTTCATCTTCCTTGGCCATGAAAATCTGATGATAGCCTGAGTATGCATCAAGAAAACAGAGTAGCTCACATCCGGCAGTGGAGTCAACGATCTGGTCAATGCGCGGCAAAGGGAATGGATCCATGGGACATGCTTTATTGACATCGGTGAAGTCTATACACAGTCTCCACTTCCCGTTGGCCTTGCGCACTACGACTGGGTTTGCCAACCACGTCGGATGGATCACACCTCTAACTAGGCCTGCTGCTTCTAGCTTCTTGATTTCCTCGTTGATGAACTCTTGGCGCTCCACGGCTTGCTTCCTCACTTTCTGCTTGATGGGCCGCGCATGAGGACAGACAGCAAGCTTGTGCTCAATCACCTTCCTGGGAACACCGGGGATGTCAGATGGTTGCCAGGCAAACACATCGACATTCGCCCGCAGGAAGGCAACGAGCGCGCTTTCCTATTTGCTGTCAAGGGTGGCGCTGATGGTGAAGGTACCACCAGTGCCGTCCTCCCTTGCGGACACTTTCTTGGTTGCCGGAGGAGCAGCCATTCCTTTCTTACTCTTGCCGGTGGAGCTCGATGGAACATCCTCGACGGCAGCGCAGCACTCCGAGGAGGTGCGGTTGCCGGAGTGGGTCCCAGAGCACTTGCCGGACTTGGTCTTCGTCTTCTTCCCCCCGGGAGCTTCAGCGGCAAGAGTATCCTTCTCGGCCGCAGCTGCCGCATCCCGGTAAATCTTGTCGGCGCAAATAAGCGCATCCTTCTTGTCGCTATGGACAGTGATGACGCTTATCGGCCCCGGCATCTTCAGCACGTTGTAGGCATAGTGGGAAGCTGCCATGAACTTGGCGAGGGCAGGACGGCCAAGTATTCCATTGTAGGGCAATGGAATATCGGCGACGTCGAAGGTGATGCGCTCAGTCCTGAAGTTGAGCTCCCCGCCAAAGGTCACCGGCAGAGTGATCTTTCCCTTGGGCTTGCTCCTTCCCGGGTTGATTCCTTGGAATGAACCGGTCTCTTCGAGCTCGCCATCTTGAATCTGGAGTTTCTTGATCACAGCTGAGGAGATCAAGTTCAGCCCGGCCCCGCCGTCAACCAACATTTTGGTGACCTTGAGGTTGCGGATGGTGGGAGAAACCAGCATCGGCAAGCACCCGACCGCTGTGGTGCGGTCAGGGTGATCCTCAAGGTCAAAAACGATGGGCGTGCTGGACCATTTGAGGAGCCTGCGCGACTCCACGGGCGGCTCCGCTGCGTTTACCTCACGCACCCACTGCTTGAGTTGGCGGTGGGAGGTATGCAGGGAGGCGCCACCGTCGACGCACAGGACCTCCGTGGCCTTCTGGAACTCCTGCTCGCTGTTCTCCTCGTCCTCCATGTCTTCATCGTCGTCTTCTTCGTCGTTGTCGCGGCCCCGGGGAGGTCGATCTCCTTGCCGCTGCTTAGCCTTGCCGCGGCGTCCTCCCCGGCCGTTGAACGGCCGCTTCTAGCTGGGCTCTTCCCCGCCACCTTGGGCCTTCTCCTTGTCGCGCCTCTCGTACTCAGCTTTCTGCTGCTCGACGAGATACTCGACGCGCTTGCAGTTGGAGAGATCGTGACCCTTGGTGCGGTGGATCTTACAGTATTGCTTGTCGGAGCTACCCGGCTTGTCGGCCGCCGCTGCAGGGGCAGGCTCCTTGCCGGAGCTGCCAGCCTGCGCTTGCTTGGCGGGGGCCTCCTTGCCGGACTTCTCGACGGCAAGCACCTCCTTCTTGCCCTTCTTTCTGTTGTTCCGCCGCCGGCTCTTCTTTGCCGGGGCGGCGTCGTCGCTGTCGCTTCCTCCCGCGCCAGTATCTTCCCCGGGGAGTCTCCTCCCCTCTTCTGCGCGTGCGCACTTGTCAGCAAGAGCATAGAGCTCGCTGACATCCCGAATCTTCTTCATCGCCATCTCCTCACGCATGCGGCGGTTACGCACGTTCTGATGGAACGCGCTGATAACCGCGGCAGGGTGAACGTCAGGGATGTTGTGCTGCACCCGGCTGAAGCGTTGGATATACTTGCGCAGGGTCTCGCCTTCCTTCTGGGCCAAGATATGGAGATCGCTCTCCTGGCCATGGGGTTTGTGGCCGCCGGTGAAGGCGCCAACAAACTGGTGGCAGAGGTCGGCCCAAGAAGAGATGGAACCTTCCGGCAAGTGCATGAGCCACGAACGGACGTTCGGCTTTAGCACGAGCGGGAAGTAATTCGCCAAGATCTTCTCGTCGCGCCCCCCGGCAGCTTGCACTGCGATGGTGTAGACGCTGAGAAACTCCGAGGGGTGCGTCTTGCCGTCGTACTTTTCCGGTACGTCGGGCTTGAAATTCTTCATGCTGGGCCACTGGACGCGCCGCAGCTCGCGGGTGAACGCAGGGCAGCCTGCCGCGTACGGCAAGTCGCCTGGTTCACCGGGCGCGTGCGCGTCGACAGTGTTCCTAGCCCTCTTGTCCGATTGTCGCCGAGCTTCTCGGCGGCGCTCGATTGTGGTCCGAGCGTCTTCATCTCACCGGTCGTCGAGGACCTGGCGCTGGTCTCGACGGGCCCGTGGGTCCGACGAGGCTGTGGAGCCGTCGTCGGGGTTGTCCCGGCGGGGCGGCGTCTTCTGCTTCTGCGGCGGGGAATGCACGCTTGTCGCACCCCCGGCAGTCTTGTTGCCGTCAGCCTTCGTCTTCTCAGCTTGCCGCGGCCGCGAGGTCGACGGCTGCTGTGGAGAATCGTTGTTGGCGAAGTCTATCAGGCTTCGGATGGTAGCCCTCCATTCTTCGGCCTTGTCGGCCGCTGGAGGAAAGTCGAGGAGCAGTTGCGCCCTTGCGAGCGCTTCTGCTGGAGTGGAAGGGAACGCGGGCGAGCGGTGCGAGGAGCGGGATACGCTCGGACTCCTAACAACGTTAGAAGGAGCGGGGTCCCGCGCCGGCGCCTTCGCTTTGCTTGTGCCCGAACGGGGGTCCGGGGCGTCCCGCGAGCCTCCGGTTTGGCCTTGCCCCAGCAAGCGGATACCACCCCCCGTGGTATGGCGCTGCTGGGTCGTCGTGTGCTGAGATGGACGCGGCGCGTCCACGGAGACCGAGGTTCGGTCGTCCGTCCTGTTCTTGGATCTGGTGGCGCCGTGAGTGTCCTCACCGGCGGTCACCCTTCCGACGGCATCTCCCCCGCCCACCGTTGGCTCTGGTGGCGGCGGGTGAGACGCAGACGGGCCTCCGACCTCCGAAGCCTTCTTCTTCGGGGCCATGGAGTTGTCGCTGATGAAGTTGCTGATGAAGCTGGAGAGGTTGAAAGAATGCGCCCGCGCGAACGCCGGATCAGGTTCGCACAACCTCGACGCCCCCTACCTGGCGCGCCAAAGATGTCGGGGGAAACTGTCCGCCACGAACACCTATGGGACCGGAGCCCCTTGTCTGTGCGGTACGAGGGCGGAGGGAGCACAAAGAGCAGATCGTGGCGAGCACGCGGGCAGTTTTACCCAGGTTCGGGCCGCGGTAGACGTGTAAAACCCTACTCCTGCTTAGTTGTGTATTGAGTTTGGGCGCTCGGGAGCTTGAAGAAGCAGCTACACCAAGCGCGAGAGTGATCTAGGTTCCGAACCCCCTCCACGTTGTGCATGGGCCTCCTTTTATAGTGCAAGGGGTCACCGACAGGTGTCAACGTAGGAGAAAGGGGTAAAAATGTAAAAGAGGTGGTAGTTGTAACAGTGCGGGAACAGTGGAGCTACAGTACAGAACAGTGGTCTATACCTACTTTAACAGTGGGGGACAAGGGCTTTTAATGCCCGTCGCCGTCGACCCCGAAAGCTCCCGCCTTAGCGTCTCCGTCTGCCACGGCGATGGATCCATCACCGTGGAGTGCCACCGTGTACCCCAAGCTGCACAGCCATCCGCCACGCGTCCCTGGACAGGCCCCAGGGCGACGCGTGGACCGATGAGCTGGAGCGCGGGCACACAGCGCAGCCTTCCCGGCAAGCACCTTGCCGGGGCCTTGATCTTGCCGGGCCCGGGAACTTGCCGCTCCCCGGGCCCTTGCCGGGGCGCATATGGCGCCGAGGCGTTGTCTTCTAGTCTTCCTGGCAAGCTCCTCTTGCCAGGGCCCTGTGTTAGTGGGGCAGTCTTGAGCCTGGTACGGCCTTCCCGGCAAGCTCCTCTTGCCGGGGTCTCGGTCTTATGTCTTGTATACTTTGTTTTTGAATGGTTTAATAAGGAGCAGGAAGGTCTCCGGCGAGCCCGCAGTAAACCTTGCCGCGGGAAGCTGCAACTGCCCGTGCACAAGTTGGGGTACTGAGGTACCCCTACCTTAGTACACCGACACCAAGCTTAGGGGAGTGACTCCGGTATCGTATCGCCATCACTCCTATCTTTACCATTTTACTTAGTTCGATCCTTTTGGTAGTATCTTGATATAGTAGAATAAAGTTAGCATGATCTAGTTGTGAGCTTTTGCTTTGTGAGCTTTATCCTTTGAAATCGAGTATGTGAGCTATATAATAAATATTAGTGTAGAGTCAAGGTCTTGATTTCCTCACTTGGGTCATGATAAAAAGAAAGAAAACATTAAGAGTATCAAAGAGATCATATCGATCTTATGGGAAGTAATGACTTCACATACAAGAGTATGATAAATAAAAGTTGTTGGGAGGTGACAAACATAGTTTTGGTCATCGTTGCAATTAATAGGATGTAATAAAAGAGGAGAGGCTTCACATACAAATATACTATCTTGGACAAGGAAGACAACATAATGGGTTATGTCTTCTTATATCCGAAATAAAGTATATTGTCATGGATCATCCAACATGTTGAGCTTGCCTTTCCCCCTCATGCTAGCCAAAACTCCTCGCACTAAGTAGAGATACTACTTGTGCTTCCATATATCCATAAACCCAGTTTTGCCATGAGAGTCCACCATACCTACCTATGGATTGAGAAAGATCCTTCCAAGTAAGTTGTCATGTTGCAAATCCGCTAAAATATGTATGATTTATTAGTGTGAGAGAAATTAGCTTTATATGATCTTGTGATATGGAAGTAATAAAAGCGACGGATTGCATAATAAAGGTCCTTATCACAAGTGGCAATATAAAGCGAAGTTCTTCTATGCTAAGACTTCGTGCATCCAACAAAAAAACACATGACAACCTCTGCTTCCCTCTGCGAAGGGCCTATCTATTATTCCTGTCTTATAAGTGTCAAGGTGAAATCCACCTTTCCTTTTTACATTTTCTATTTTGGCAAGCACATTGTGTTGGAAAGATCCTGACATATATACCCACTTGGATGTAAGTTTTCATGATCTATTACTGTTGACATTACCCTTGAGGTAAAAGTTTGGGAGGCTGTAATGCACAGTATGGGATTATACCTCCTACGTGTCGAGGCACGACTTAAAGGTATAAGCCCATACTAGAATGATCTCAAGTATGGTATCTTTGCATGACTCATGTAAAAGAGGGATGAAATTGCAAAAGAGTAGTTGGCTTACACTCGCCACGTCACACAATACATTACATAAGCAATCATCATCCAATAAACATCATAGTCCGACTACAGACGAAGATCCAAATGAAAGATACCACATAAATAAAGCCACAAGGTCCGAATCGCCCCTAGTAGAAGCCACTACTGATCATCGGGATAGTGCACATAGTATCGACTACGTTCTTCATCGAACTCCCAGTACAGCTCTGTGTCGTCACCTGTGTAGTTCACCATAGTACCTGCATTTGGTGTTGTGTAGAATCTGTGAGCCACAGAGGAATCAGCAATCCCGTTCCCGGGTAGCAAAACTATCTAAGCCTTGGGTGTGGAACAAGGCTGAAGAAAATAAAGGTTGCAGCTGCACTAGCACTAGCTTACGTGTTTAGAGCGAGAAGAGAAGTGCCACAAGCGTCAAAGTGATCACTAAGTGATCCTATCTAAGCACGTCAAACATAACCCCGCCATGTTCACTTTCCGAACCCCTTTCGGAAAATGACCGTCACGGTTACTCACGCTGGTAGTGTGTTCTGAACATGGTGTCAAGTTTTCTACAACCGGATATTAACAAATTCCCATCTGCCACATAACCGCGGGCACGGCTTTCGAAAGTTCAAACCCTGCAGGGGTGTCCCAACTTAGCCCATCACAAGCTCACTATCTGTGGAGTCGCAACTCCAAGGTGGGAAGGCCCGAGTATTCTCGGAATGTCGTGCTCAAGATATTCCAACATAGGTAAAACTAATCCAGCAAGACCTCCCGGCGTGCCGATACCCTGACAGTAGCCGCGCGTATCTAGTCTTAGGCCACGACCGGATGAGCACAGCGTACAGTGACCAAAACCCAAGTTGCCAAGGGGGGTACCGCACACAACTCTAGTTTGGACCAACACTCAAATCGAGCACTGGCCCAGGGGGGTTGATTAATTAATCCTCGGGTTAATTACTCCCTCGACAAGTTTTAGTTGTTAGGCAAATGTAGAACCAATGTCGGGCCTCGCTGGAAAAGCTTTAGTGCTAAGCGGGTTATCGAGGGGGTCCCATAACCCCAACCGTGTCAGGAACGCATAATCAAGGAACATAACACCGGTTTATACGGTTCCTAGGGTGGCATGAGTGGAACAAATCACCAAGCAAGAGGCTTAACCTTCCACCCATTACCAATATATAGGTGATTTAGTTAAACAGATTATATAGTGTGATATCCCAACAATAACTTCAACAAGAAGCAAGAATCTTCAAATCTTCTCCTATAACTAGCAATGCTATAAGAGGGGCTGAGCGGAGCTTACGTAGACAAACAAAGGTTTGCTAGGTTGGGTGGTTAGACAGATTCATGGTTACAATAGGAGGCTGACAAACAAACATGGGCATCGAGGCAATAAGCTAAAGAGCGAGACATCTAGAAATAGGCAAAGATAGTAATGATATCTGGGTCAGGTCATCTTGCCAGTCGAGTCGTCGATGGGATCGTAAGACGGCTCCTCGTACTCAACCTCGGTAGGAACCTCGTTCTCGGTCTCGGCTTCCGGCTCTACTCAACACAAGAACACAACATGGCACGAAATCAAACAAGGTGCAATGCACAATCAACATGATGCAAGTATGATGCATTTCATGGCAAGGAATGAAGCACACAAGAACAACACAAAACAACAAGTTCAAATGAGGCCGGAATCAACATATAGCAAATCCGGTAAGTCCTCATATGCATGTTTTGAAATTGGTCCAGATCTTAACAAACATTAAGTTAAAGTTGTTAAACAGCAAGTTAACATGCACCATGAATATCTACATGAAATTCTAGTCAAGTTTCATATAAAGTTTGTTTAATTTGGAGCTACGGTCTAGAAGATATGAGCAAAACAAGACAAGCATGGCAACGGTGCAAGATGCACCCAAACATCAAGAAAACACTCTCCAAACATGTTAACAACATGATATTATGGTTCTACATGCAAAATCACACAAGTTTCATATAGGGCACGCTCAAAACGGAGCAACGGTTCAACACATACACACGAAACAAGATACAATGCAAAGCTGAAATTAACAGCCACATAGCAACTTTGGAGCAAGAAATATATACTCTACAGCACCCAAACATGATGAAAATAAGCATGGACATGAAGTAGACATATCCTACAGCAAACAACTCCATTGGAGCAACTCCATAGGAGGCATGGATCAATAGCAACAAGCTACACCAAATTGATCATGCTGTTAAAAACCTGACAGTTATAATTTATAGCAACTTGGGAGCAAGAAATAAATAAGCTACAACAAGCCATATGAGCAAGTGAGGGCATGGATGGATAGACAATAACATGTACAACAAGGAATGATCATTGCCCACTCCAAAACATGCATGAATTTGACTAGGGCATCAAGCAAACATAGCATCAGATTATAACAGATTCCAGACTTAGCAGAAATTTCACCAAGTATAAAACAGTTATGTTGGCATGGCATGTTTACAAGCATGTTTAAGTCACCTCAAGGCATATCATGGAAAATGGATTGCACCACAGCAAAGACCACATGATGGAGATACTAAAACATATTGACATGTGACATGGAGACAAACACATCAATAGCAACGGGCACTTCAAATCAGCATCTCATAACATGTTTCATAACTTAACAGCCACATGCACTTTTGCAACAGAGATTAACATGGCAATATGAACCCTAACATGGATGCTACAGCAACCATCATGTAGAGCATCTCACAACGAACATTTTGACATATCATTTGCTTCATTTGGATAAACATGCACCAAGTTATCACATCTCAAACATGGCATGAAAATAACAAGTTACAACAGTTTATAACAAGTAGCACTCTTGTCACGAAGATTAGGACATCTAGATGATCTCAAACAAGCATGACACAATGGAACAAAACGTAGAGCACATCACCACAATCAATTTGATATATCATATGCACAATTTGGACAAGCACACTAAAAGATACAGCCATCACAACATGCAACAAAAATATGCAAATCCTGGGACTTAGAGAAAATTCAACCTCAAAGGGATCGGGCGGACACGTCCGCTGACGTGGATTTCGTCCGGATCGGCGGATCGGGCGCGGACGAAGCGGAGCGGGTCGGAGCGGGTCTGGTCCGCCGACCCGTTAGGGTTTGCGGCCGGTGGTGGCGATTGAATCTGGCGCGCGGTCCTCCGCGGTGGCGGCCGGCAGATCGACGGGCGGCGGCTTGCCAGCGGCGGGGCGAGGCGGGAGCCCGAGGGCGGTGCGGTGTCCGACCGAGGCGACGGCGACCGAAGGCGGGCGGCGGCGGCGTGGCGTCGGGGAGCGGGACGAAGGGCGCAGGCGGCGGTGATACGTCCAAAATGTATCTACAATTTCTGCTTGCTCCATGCCTCTTTTATGTGATATTGTTATGATATTTATGCACTTCCATACACTTTTGATCATATTTGGACTAACCTATTAACTCAGTGCACCACAGTGCCAGTTCCTGTTTTCTGCTGTTTTTCTATTTCAGGTTTCCCCCATATTAAAAGTGCTCTAAAAATTCTGGGAAAAATACAGGAAAAATCAGCGTAACTGGAGCTTCAAGAAAAACCAAAGCAGGGCCAGAGAGGAGCCTGGGGTGGCCCAGGCGGCCACCCGGGGCGGCCCCACCCCTGGCCGCCCAGGGGGGCGCCTGGGGCCCCCTCTCCGCCTCTGGTGACCCCCCTTCGCATATATATTCCTCGCGTCCCGAAACCCTCGAGGACAGAACCCTTTTCTCCAGAAGCAATTCCAATCTCCGCCGCCATCGCCACCAAGTTTCGGGGGACCAGAATTCCTGTGCCGGCATCCTGCCGGGACGGGGAAGTGCCCCCGGATTCATCTCCATCGACGTTGCTTCCTCCCTCCATGATGCGGGAGTAGTTCCTCCTCGGGGCTGAGGTTTCTACCAGTAGCTATGTGGTCAATTCTCTCTCCCATGATGTGATCTTCGTTTTGATCATAGGCTATGTTAATCTAGGGTGATCCCGTGATATTTCCCCTTCCTCTATGTATTGAATTGATGTACTCACTTGTCTTTATCTAGTATAATCCCCGAGACCAAGGTGACAGCGGTCTATTGGACATGGATTAGAAGAATATTTTCATGAGTGATTTCCTCTTTTGTGTGTTGATTGAAGATTGAGAGTCTCTTTGTGCTTGTCTTTGACTATCCTGGAGATATGTTGTGGTGATTGTGGTACTCTCTTTGGATGGCCGCGGTGACATTGGGAAATCCATAGATTGAGAACTACGAACTTTGAGGTGTGCTTTTGTAACCCTACATAATTCTCGTCCTCTCTTGACCACAAAGGAATGACCTCCGAGTGCGTCTCCATTGTATGTTTTATGGGAAATATCATGTGATTAGATATGTAAATGTTGTTGGGAGTTGCCACTAGTGAAAGTATGAAGCCTAGGCCTTGTTTCCACCATTGCAATACCATTTGTGCTCACGTTTACCACTTGTTTGCTTGCTGCACTTTTTATTACAGATCTATATTACTTTGCTTTGCCTCTCCTATCATCCATATTTTACCATCTCTTCGCCGAACTAGTGCACCTATACAACTCCTAGTTGTATTAGGTGTGTTGGGGACACAAGAGACTTCTTGTATCTTAGTTGCAGGGCTGCTTGAGAGAGACCATCTTCAACCTCTACTTCCCTGAGTTCGATAAACCTTAGGTCATCCACTTGAGGTAAATTGTTGATGTCCTACAAACCTCTGCGCTTGGAGGCCCAACATAGTCTACAAGAATAGAAGCGTGTGTAGACATCAAGCTATTTCTGGCGCCGTTGCCGGGGAAGTAAGTGTTTGAAGGTATATCTTTAGATCTTGCAATTAAATCTTTTCGTTTCTTGTTTTTAGTTTCTCTAGTTATGTTTATGGAAAACCGCACTCTTAGTTCGCTGCTTGGGGAAGGCCGCTTTACCACACCCGTGGTAGAGAAGTCTCCTCCACCTACTGAATGTATCCCATTCCAAAAACCACTTGGGATAATTGAAATAATTAGGAATAATTGTTATGATGGGACAGTCAATCCTAGTATTCATTTGTTGAAACTTACAGAACTTTGTGAGTTGTTTAAGATTTCAGGTTTGACAAGAGATGGAGTCATGAGGAAATTATTTGCCTTGTCACTGAAAGGAAAAGCATTGGAATGGTATAGGCTACTAGATGACTCTCACATGTTGGATTGGGAAGAGATCCAGTCTCTCTTTTACTCCAAGTTTTATCCTCTTCATGAAGTCCATGAGAATAGGAATTATGTTTATAATTTCTATCCTCATGACGGAGAGAGCATAGCTCAAGCTTGGGGGAGACTGAAAACGTTATTGCTAAAATGTCCTAACCATGGGCTCTCCAAAGATATGATTATTACTAATTTCTATGCGAGGCTCTCTCGACAGGATAAAGATTTGCTCGATGCTTCCTCTATGGGTTCTTTCACAAATGAAAAGATTGATGCTAAATGGGAACTCCTTGAAAGAATTCAACGCAACACTGAAGATTGGGAGATCGACAAAGGTAAAGAGTCAGGTATAATTTATGAGTATGATTGCATTAAGTCCTTTGTTGAAACTACAAGTTTTAATAAGTTTAGTGCTAAGTTTGGGCTTGATTCTCAACTCCTTGTTGATTTCCTCAAATCTTTTGCTTCACATCTTAATATGCCTAAGGAGGATTGGATCAAGCATCATGAACCTTTTAAAGAGATTTGCAAAGAAAATGAACTTGTTCATGATGATTGCAACATGCATGATCCAATTCCTAAAAATGAAGTTTTATATAAGCATGTTAATTTTTGTGGAGTGGATAGACCTTGTGAAAGGCCTATGATTGAAGAAGAGAAGTATTGTAAGCAACATAAGCATGAAAGAACAATCACTTGGGTAAAAGATTTAAATGAAATTGCTAGAGAATTGTGTGACCTTTATCCTTTTACTTGTGAACTTTGCTGTATAGAGGGTCACTTTAATTTTCAATGCATGCACTTTCAAAACATAACTGTTAACCAGTTGTGTGATAACATGATCACCCCTGATCTTTATGATGAGCTTATGTTATTTTTGATGTGTGAAGAGTTATCAGAAAAGACTTCTTGGCTAGATGTTAATGCCATAGGAATAAAAAACACTTTGCAAAATTGCCATCTCTATTGGGTTGTTAATTGCGATAAAAATGATTACATAAGTAAGATTAGAAAGGAGGGAACTTTACCAAAGTATAAAAATGTCTCTTATATTTTTGCTAATAAAAAGGAGAGTTTCTCCCAAGTTTCCCCTATTGTTTCTAATGATAAACCAGGATATGTGGAGAAGCTTCATCTCCAATCACTCCCTCCTAAGGTGAAGAAGAAGAAAAAGAAGAGGAGGAGGAAGAGGAGCAAGAAGGAAGAAGAATGGGTATCAACCTGGCCTGAGCATATTCCTCCCATCAACTTTTATCCTAACGGTAGTAAGTTTAAAGAAGAAGGTGAAGTTTATTGCCTTAATTATCATCTTGATGATACGTCCGTAGGTACTATTGAAGATGATTTTGATTATGATATGCATGTTACTTATTGTGATTGGGAAAATGATGATAATGCTACTTATGATCTTGAAAATCTTTTTGGTGCCAACTCTGAAAGTGATGATATGGAAAGCTCTAAGCTTGGGGATGATAGGATTGCAAATCCTTTACCCACTAGTGATGTGATAATTGATAATTCTTTTGCTAGTAAGAATAAAGACAACATGTTTACAAATATAGTTGCTAGCAATGATAATGCTCTTCTCTACTATGATGATGTTATAACTCCAATCTATAGTGATTATAAAGGTACTTATGACATAAGGAGAAATTATCCTTATGAAACTTGTCATAATCATGGAGGGAATTACTCCCTTGTTGAACACCATCTTCCTAATACACAATTAATCTATAGTGTTCAAGTTGTTTATGATAGTCCTACTCCCACTATTACCAATGAGAAAGATTATGCTTATGTGGAGAGTAAGAGTACCTTTTTGCATGTGGATCATGGTAACAATGCTTTATGTGATGCTTATATTGTTGAGTTTATTCGTGATCCCACTGAAAATTATTATGAGAAGGGAACATATGCTTATAGATATTTCAATAATATCAAGTTCCCTCTCTTTATGTTGAACGTTTTGAAGTTGTACTTGTTTTGTCTTCCTATGCTTATTGCTTTGTGCTTCAATGAATTATTCTATTGCAATATTCCTATGCATAGGAAGCATGTTAGGCTTAAATGTGTTTGGTATTTGCTTCTTGATGCTCTCTTTTGTTCTTCAACTCTTATTCCTACGAGAGCATCATTAAAGTCTTAAGCCTATCTTTATGGCTATAAAGAAAGAGCTCTATGGAGACAACCCTTGTTATCTTTGCTTTCAGTTTGTTCTTTCAGTTTTTAGTGGTCTTGATGTTTGTTACTACTGTAGCAACATCATTGTATCTTTATTTTTCAGCTTTGTGCCAATTTTAGCCTCTGATTGCAAGAAAGTTCAAAAGTTGTGACATGCTGTCCAGAAAACAGATTCTGTCCTTGGACAGAAAAATTCGAATAAAATCACGAGATCTGAATTTTGATCTGAATTTTTTTGACAACGTGCTCTATACAATTGGCTTTCGAGCATCTGTTCTGAGTTTTTGATTTGAGTTGCAGAAGTGCCCCGAAAAAAATTATTTACTACCTGCTGGTCTGTTTTTCACAGATTCTGTCCTGTTTTGCCTTTTCTTCGTTTTGGAAACCTTGAGCTTGCTTTTTCTTTGCAAAAACCTTTTGGCAATCTTGAGAAACAGTAGCTCTTCAAGATTATATTTATTTCCAGTAGGGAAAAATTATTTTATTGTGGGTACTAACCTCGCTAATCAGATTATGATGAGTTATGTATGAAGGGATTTTTCGAGTGTGCGAGGGAAGATGACAAAAGAAGATTCAGGAGGGTAAACGCTCAAGCTTGGGGATGCCCCCGTGCAACCCCAAGAAATATTCAAGAAGACTCAAGCGTATAAGCTTGGGGATGCCCCCATGCATCCCCTTCTCCATCAACAATTATCAGTTCGTCTTTCGTTCCACTATAATTATCACTTCATGTGTTATGTGCTATGCTTGGAGCGTCTTGCTCTTAGTTTCCTTTTTAGTTTTCTTTAGCTTTGCTTGCTGTTCATAACAAGTTAGAACCCAACTTTCTTTGTGTGGGAGAGAAACACGCTCCACTTCAACCTAGAACACAACATAGGATTTCCATGCTTATCTTTGTTGTGTGTGTTCTTTGTCTTTCCATAGCTGCTGTCATGTTTAGCTCTTAGTTTTCATGCTTTTCTTTTTAAAGAGCTTTTGTTTAGTTGGTTGCTGAACTCTCTTGAGTTTTCATGTTTATCTTGTTAAGAGAGTTTGCCTGTTGCACTGAGTTGTGTGTCTTAACTTAAAGTAGGTAATTGAGGTTGCTATTTAATTTTAGTAGTGACTTGCAATAGTTTTGAGGTATTGCCATGAGTAATGTCTGAACTTTTGGTGTCAAGAGCTTTAGCCTATTAGTGATAGATGTCGTATTTTGGGCAATCCGTGTTTATTTTCAAAAACCTACAAAATAGTTGAGAACTTTAGCTACTAGATGGATCACTAATCTTTGGAGGGATCGAATATTAGTGTACACTCACGTACCATGAGTCGAGGATGCGCAAGGATAACCAAACCCCCATACACTCCTCCTCGGGGTACTTGTCTCTTTGTGAACCTCCTAATTAGATTGAGAGTTACCGATAATAAGTGCATGAGTTCTTCGGACTAATGCGAGTATTCGAAAGTTGACACTTCCACCTAGCCATATTTTTTCTAGCCTCTTCGGTACCGTGCATTGCCCTTTCTCACCTCGAGAGTTGGCACATACTTCGCTGGTGCATCCAAATCCCTGGCACGATACGCTCTGTCATCATAAGCCTCATTATATCCTTCCTCAAAACAGCCACCATACCTACCTATCAAGGCATTTCCATAGCCTTTCCGAGATACATTGCCATGCAACATCCATCTTCTCATGACTTGATCTTCATGGCATACATGCTTTTTGCTTGATCGATGAGCCGCATGCTAGTTGGGCCTTGCCCTAATCATTGCTACATGACGCGCTAGTATCATTGCATATCCTGCTACACTGGCAGAGGCATACATTTGCATACATCATGATAGTTTCATTTTCTTTATGTTGAGTACTTTTGTAAAGTGTGAAAGATCTTCTATACTTCTTGTAATACATAGAGTGTTGCCCCTAAAGTGAGGAAAAGATCCCAAAGAGGACAAAATCAAAAGATCCCAAAGAGGACAAATGAGAGTTAAATAGAAAGAGCCATTGAGGCCACACAAAAAAAAGAGAAAAAGAGAAAAAGAAATAAAAAGAGAGAAGGGGGCACACTACTATTCCTTTTGAGAGATCCACACTCGTACTCCATCTTATACCTTGTACTCCATAGAGATTATCATTCATGCATATAGCTATGTGGAGACCTTCACACTATAGAACTTGGCTTGTATATTCCAATGATGAGCCTCCTCAAAAGAGCTCTAGGTCTTCTTGAGCAAGCAAGTTGGATGCACCCCCACTAGTTCCATTGGAGAGCTTACCTTAGCTCATATGTGCATCCGTTGCATGGCAATCCCTACTCCTCACATCATATCTATCATTTGGCTTTCTCTCGCCGATGATTGTCCTCATTGATGTGAGCCTTTCACACCTTTTTTGTCTTCCCCCTTCATCATTTCTCTCTCTTTGCCATCCTAAGTGTCAACTTTCTTGCTTACGATCATCCATTGCATGAGTGCTCAAAATATCGAAAGGGAGTGGATCATTTTGACTTGTACCTGGCTGACGGTCTGGGGATGAGTCAAGATAAGATTCCAAAAAAGACCAAGTGTGAAACTTTAGTAGATTAAGTTCTCAACATTATATAAACTATGTTTTACTCTCTCATATATCCCTATCCCCTTTCTTGCACGCAAACACCATTTGGAGACATTCGAGTCACGGACAGCGAGAGCTCTTGCACCTTTATGTTCTTATGTTACTTGTTACAATGCTAATATAGACTCTTGCTTGTTGTGACTTGAATTGAATTACATGCCTTGATTGCTTTACTTACAAGTTCTTATATGGTTGGTAGCATGTCACCACAGAAATTATGCTTGTTATCATTTACCTACTCGAGGACGAGTATGAATTAAGCTTGGGGATGTTGATACGTCCAAAACGTATCTATAATTTCTGCTTGCTCCATGCCTCTTTTATGTGATATTGCTATGATATTTATGCACTTCCATACACTTTTGATCATATTTGGACTAACCTATTAACTCAGTGCACCACAGTGCCAGTTCCTGTTTTCTGCTGTTTTTCTATTTCAGGTTTCCCCCATATTGAAAGTGCTCTAAAAATTCCGGGAAAAATACAGGAAAAATCAGTGTAACGGGAGCTTCAAGAAAAACCAAAGCAGGGCCAGAGGGGAGCCTGGGGTGGCCCAGGCGGCCACCCGGGGCGGCCCCACCCCTGGCCGCCCAGGGGGGGTGCCTGGGGCCCCCTCTCCGCCTCTGGTGACCCCCCTTCACATATATATTCCTCGCGTCCCGAAACCCTCGAGGACAGAACCCTTTTCTCCAGAAGCAATTCCGATCTCCGCCGCCATCGCCACCAAGTTTCGGGGACCAAAATTCCTGTGCTGGCATCCTGCCGGGACGGGGAAGTGCCCCCGGATTCATCTCCATCGACGTTGCTTCCTCCCTCCATGATGTGGGAGTAGTTCCTCCTCGGGGCTGAGGTTTCTACCAGTAGCTATGTGGTCAATTCTCTCTCCCATGATGTGATCTTCGTTGTGATCATAGGCTATGTTAATCTAGGGTGATCCCATGATATTTCCCCTTCCTCTATGTATTGAATTGACGTACTCACTTGTCTTTATCTAGTATAATCCCCGAGACCAAGGTGACAGCGGTCTATTGGACATGGATTAGAAGAATATTTTTCATGAGTGATTTCCTCTTTTGTGTGTTGATTGAAGATTGAGAGTCTCTTGGTGCTTGTCTTTGACTATCCTGGAGATATGTTGTGGGGATTGTGGTACTCTCTTTGGATGGCCGCGGTGACATTGGGAAATCCATAGATTGAGAACTACGAACTTTGAGGTGTGCTTTTGTAGCCCTACATAATTCTCGTCCTCTCTTGACCACAAAGGAATGACCTCCGAGTGCGTCTCCATTGTATGTTTTATGGGAAATATCATGTGATTAGATATGTAAATGTTGTTGGGAGTTGCCACTAGTGAAAGTATGAAGCCTAGGCCTTGTTTCCACCATTGCAATACCATTTGTGCTCACGTTTACCACTTGTTTTCTTGCTGCACTTTTTATTACAGATTTTTATTACTTTGCTTTGCCACTCCTATCATCCATATTTTACCATCTCTTCGCCGAACTAGTGCACCTATACAACTCCTAGTTGTATTAGGTGTGTTGGGGACACAAGAGACTTCTTGTATCTTAGTTGCAGGGTTGCTTGAAAGAGACCATCTTCAACCTCTACTTCCCTGAGTTCGATAAACCTTAGGTCATCCACTTGAGGGAAATTGCTGCTGTCCTACAAACCTCTGCGCTTGGAGGCCCAACATAGTCTACAAGAATAGAAGCGTGTGTAGACATCAGGCGGGCGGTCGCGCGGGCCGGGGAGGGCCCTGATCGGGCCGTGCGGGCCCTGGCCGGCGGGGATGTGGGCGCGGCGGCTCGCACAATAAGGAGCTGCCACGTGGTGGCGGAGAGGGGGCTAGACACGTCCGCCGGCGGCGCGGACACGTCCGATGGCGCGGAGGAAGGAAATTAGGGCTGGATCTGCGAAATTTCGGGGGTGGACACACATTTATAGGTAGAGGGAGGTAGGAGAGTCCAAATGAGGAGCGGTTTTCGGCCACGCGATCATGATTCGACGACCGAGATGATGGGAAGGGTTGTGCTGGGTTAGTGGGCTGTTGTGGAGGGGGTCTTGGGCCTTAAAGAAGAGGTTCTTTTAACCCACTAGGTTAACCATTGGAGTACCAAACGAACTCCAAACGCGACGAAACTTGACAGGCGGCCTACACGTACCAGAACAACATCGCACGCCAAGTCTCACGTGAAGGAAATATGCCCTAGAGGCAATAATAAAGTTATTATTTATTTCCTTATATCATGATAAATTTTTATTATTCATGCTAGAATTGTATTAACCGGAAACTTAATACATGTGTGAATACATAGACAAAACAGAGTGTCCCTAGTATGCCTCTACTAGACTAGCTCATTGATCAAAGATGGTTATGTTTCCTAGCTATAGACATGAGTTGTCATTTGATCAACGGGATCACATCATTAGGAGAATGATCTGATGGACAAGACTCATCCGTTAGCTTAGCACTATGATCGTTTAAGTTTTACTGCTATTGCTTTCTTCATGACTTATACATGTTCCTATGACTATGAGATTATGCAACTCCCGCCTACCGGAGGAACACTTTGTGTGCTACCAAACGTCACAACGTAACTGGGTGATTATAAAGGTACTCTACAGGTGTCTCCGAAGGTACTTGTTGGGTTGGCGTATTTCGAGATTAGGATTTGTCACTCCGATTGTCGGAGAGGTATCTCTGGGCCCACTCGGTAATGCACATCACTATAAGCCTTGCAAGCATTGCAGCTAATGAGTTAGTTGCGGGATGATGTATTACGGAACGAGTAAAGAGACTTGTTGGTAACGAGATTGAACTAGGTATTGAGATACCGACGATCGAATCTCGGGCATGTAACATACCGATGACAAAGGGAACAATGTATGTTGTTATGCGGTTTGACCGATAAAGATCTTCGTAGAATATGTGGGAGCCAATATGAGCATCCAGGTTCCGCTATTGGTTATTGACCGGAGACGTGTCTCGGTCATGTCTACATAGTTCTCGAACCCGTAGGGTCCGCACGCTTAAGGTTTCGATGATAGTTTTATTATGAGATTATGCAACTCCCGAATACCGGAGGAACACTTTGTGTGCTACCAAACGTCACAACGTAACTGGGTGATTATAAAGGTACTCTACAGGTGTCTCCGAAGGTACTTGTTGGGTTGGCGTATTTCGAGATTAGGATTTGTCACTCCGATTGTCGGAGAGGTATCTCTGGGCCCACTCGGTAATGCACATCACTATAAGCCTTGCAAGCATTGCAGCTAATGAGTTAGTTGCGGGATGATGTATTATGGAACGAGTAAAGAGACTTGTTGGTAACGATATTGAACTAGGTATTGAGATACCGACGATCGAATCTCGGGCATGTAACATACCGATGACAAAGGGAACAATGTATGTTGTTATGCGGTTTGACCGATAAAGATCTTCGTAGAATATGTGGGAGCCAATATGAGCATCCAGGTTCCGCTATTGGTTATTGACCGGAGACGTGTCTCGGTCATGTCTACATAGTTCTCGAACCCGTAGGGTCCGCACGCTTAAGGTTTCGATGATAGTTTTATTATGAGTTTATGAGTTTTGATGTACCGAAGGAGTTCGGAGTCCCGGATGAGATCGGGGACATGACGAGGAGTCTCAAAATGGTCGAGACGTAAAAATCGATATATTGGACGACTATATTCGGACATCGGAAAGGTTCCGAGTGATTCGGGTATTTTCGGAGTACCGGGGAGTTACGGGAATAGAGGAGAGAGGCCAAAAGGAAGGAGGCGTGCACCCCCCTTCTGGTCCGAATTGGACAAGGGGTGCAGCCCCCTTTTCCTTCTCCCTCTCCCCCTCTTTCCTTCTCTCCTACTCGGGAAAGGAAAGGGGAATCCTACTAGGACTTGGGAGTCCAAGTAGGACTCCCCACACTTGGTGCGCCCCCTCTAGGGTCGGCCTCTCCCTCCCTCCTTTATATACGGGGGCAGGGGGGCACCTCTAGACACAACAATTGATCTCTTGATCTCTTAGCCGTGTGCGGTGCCCCCTCCACCATAGTTCTCCTCGATAAATATTGTAGCGGTGCTTAGGCGAAGCCCTGCGACAGTAGAACATCAAGATCGTCACCACGCCGTCGTGCTGACGAAACTCTCCCTCGACACTCGGCTGGATCGGAGTTCAAGGGACGTCATCGAGCTGAACGTGTGCTAGAACTCGGAGGTGTCGTAGTTTCCGTGCTTGATCGGTCGGGCCGTGAAGACGTACGACTACATCAACTGCATTGTTCTAACGCTTCCGCTTTCGGTCTACGAGGGTACGTAGACTCACTCTCCCCTCTCGTTGTTATGCATCTGGTAGATAGATCTTGCGTGATCGTAGGAAAATTTTAAAATACTACGTTCTGGTAGATAGATCTTGCGTGATCGTAGGGAGAATGATCTGATGGACAAGACTCATCTGGTAGATAGATCTTGCGTGATCATGAGCCAGGTCTATGCGTAGATGATATGCACGAGTAGAACACAAGTGAGTTATGGACGATACTAGTCATACTGCTTACCAGCATGTCATACTTTGATTCGGCGGTATTGTTGGATGAAGCGGCCCGGACCGACATTACGCGTACGCTTACGCGAGACTGGTTCTACCGACGTGCTTCGCACACAGGTGGCTGGTGGGTGTCAGTTTCTCCAACTTTAGTTGAATCAAGTGTGGCTACGCCCGGTCCTTGTGAAGGTTAAAACAGCACATACTTGACGAAATATCGTTGTGGTTTTGTATGCGTAGGTAAGAACGGTTCTTGCTAAGCTCGTAGCAGCCACGTAAAACTTGCAACAACAAAGTAGAGGACGTCTAACTTGTTTTTGCAGGGCATGTTATGATGTGATATGGTCAAGACATGATGAGTTATACGGTTTTGTATGAAATGATCATGTTTTGTAAAGTTATCGGCAACTGGCAGGAGCCATATGGTTGTCGCTTTATTGTATGAAATGCAATCGCCATGTAATTGCTTTACTTTATCACTAAGCGGTGGCAATAGTCGTAGAAGCAATAGTTGGCGAGACAACAACGATGCTACGATGGAGATCAAGGTGTCGCGCCGGTGACGAAGGTGATCATGACGGTGCTTTGGAGATGGAGATCAAAAGCACAAGATGATGATGGCCATATCATGTCACATATTTTGATTGCATGTGATGTTTATCTTATTATGCTTCTTATTTTGCTTAGTTCGACGGTAGCATTATAAGATGATCCCTTACTAAATTTCAAGGTATAAGTGTTCTCCCTGAGTATGCACCGTTGCGAAAGTTCGTCGTGCCGAGACACCACGTGATGATCGGGTGTGATAAGCTCTACGTTCAAATACAACGGGTGTAAGCCAGTTTTGCACACGCAGAATACTCGGGTTAAACTTGACGAGCCTAGCATATGCAGATATGGCCTCGGAACACTGGAGACCGAAAGGTCGAGCGTGAATCATATAGTAGATATGATCAACATAAGATGTTCACCATTGAAACTACTCCATCTCACGTGATGATCGGACATGGTTTAGTTGATTTGGATCACGTGATCATTTAGATGACTAGAGGGATGTCTATCTAAGTGGGAGTTTTTAAGTAATATGATTAAATTGAACTTTAATTTATCATGAACTTAGTCCTCGTAGTATTAGCATATCTATGTTGTAGATCAATAGCTCGCGATGTTGCTCCCCGTTTATTTTTTATATGTTCCTAGAGAAAACTAAGTTGAAAGATGTTAGTAGCAATGATGCGGAATTGTTCCGTGATTTGAGGATTATCCTCATTGCTGCACAGAGAATTATGCCCTTGATGCACCGCTAGGTGACATACCTATTGCAGGAGCAGATGTAGACGTTATGAACGTTTTGACAAAAGCTCGGTATGATGACTACTTGATAGTTTAAGTGCACCATGCTTTATGGCTTAGAACCGAGACTTCAAAAACGTTTTGAACGCCACGGAGCATATAAGATGTTCCAAGAGTTGAAATTAGTATTTCATACTCATGCCCGTGTCGAGAGGTATAAGACTTCTGACAGTACTTTGCCTACAAGATGGAGGAGAATAGCTCAACCAGTGAGCATGTGCTCAGATTGTCTGGGTACTACAATTACTTGAATCAAGTGGGAGTTAATCTTCCAGATAAGATAGTAATTGACAAAGTTCTCTAGTCACTATCACCAAGTTAGTAGAACTTCGTGATGAACTATGATATGCAAGGGATGACGAAAGGAATTCCCGAGCTCTTCGCAATGCTGAAGTCGGCGAAGGTAGAAATCATGAAAAAGCATCAAGTGTTGATGGTTAACAAGACCACTTGTTTCAAGTAAAGGGCAAAGGGATAGAAGGGGAACTTCAAGAAGAATTACAAGCAAGTTGTCACTCCCGTGAAGAAACCCAAAGCTAAAACTCAAGCCTGAAACTAAGTGCTTCTACTGCAAAGGAAATGGTCACTGGAAGTGGAACTTCCCTAGATACTTGGCGGATAAGAAGGATGGCAAAGTGAACAAAGGTATATTTTGATATACAGATTATTGATGTGTACTTTACTAGTGTTCATAGCAACCCCTGGGTATTTGATACCGGTTCAATTGCTAAAATTAGTAACTCGAAACGAGAATTGCAGAATGAACAGAGACTAGTTAAAGGTGAAGTGACGATGTGTGTTGGAAGTGGTTCCAAGATTGATATAATCATCATCGCACACTCCCTATACTTTTGGGATTAGTGTAAAACCTAAATAAATGTTATTTGGCATTTGCATTGAGCATGAATATGATTTGATCATATTTGTTGCAATACGGTTATTCATTTAAAGTCATAGAATAATTGTTATTCTGTTTACATGAATAAAACCTTCGATGGTCATACACCCAATGAAAATAGTTTGTTGGATCTCGATCGTGGTGATACACATATTCATAATATTGAAGCCAAAAGATGCAAGGTTAATAATGATAGTGCAACTTATTTGTGGCACTGCTGTTTAGGTCATAATGGTGTAAAGCGCATGAAGAAACTCCATAGTGATGGACTTTTGGAATCACTTGATTATGAATCACTTGGTGCTTGCGAACCATGCCTCATGGGCAAGATGACTAAAACTCCGTTCTCCGAAACAATGGAGCGAGCAACAGATTTGTTGGAGATCATACATACAGATGTATGTGGACCAATGAGTGTTGAAGCTCGCGGCGGGTATCGTTATTTTCTGACTTTCACTGATGATTTGAGCAGATATGGGTATATCTACTTAATGAAGCACAAGTCTAAAACATTTGAAAAGTTCAAAGAATTTCAGAGTGAAGTGGAGAATCATCATAACAAGAAAATAAGAGTTTCTACGATATGATCGTAGAGGTAAAATATTTGAGTTAGCAAGTTTGGCCTTTAGTAAAAACAATGTGAAATAGTTTCACTACTCACGCCACCTGGAACACCATAGTGTAATGGTGTGTCCGAACGTCATAACCGTACTTTATTAGATATGGTGCGATCGATGATGTCTCTTACCGATCTACCACTATCGCTTTTGGGGTTATGCATTAGAGACAGATACATTCACGTTAAATAGGGCACCATCTAAATCCGTGGAGATGACACCGTATGAACTGTGGTTTGACGAGAAACCTAAGCTGTCATTTCTTTAAGTTTGGGACTGCGATGCTTATGTGAAAAAGTTTCAACATGATAAGCTCGAACCCAAATCGGAGAAGTAAATCTTCATAGGATACCCAAAAGGAATTGTTGGGTACACCTTCTATCAAAGATCTGAAGGCAAGGTCTTTGTTGCTAAGAGTAGATCCTTTCTAGAGAAGGATTTTCTCTCGAAAGAAGTGAGTGGGAGGAAAGTGGAACTTGATGAGGTAATTGTACCTTCTCCCGAATTGGATAGTAGTACATCACATAAACTGGTTCCAGTGATTCCTACACCAATTAGTGAGGAAGCTAATGATGATGATCATGAAACTTCGGATCAAGTTACTGCTGAACTTCGTAGATCAACCAGAGTACGTTCCGCACCAGAGTGGTACGGCAACCCGGTTCTGGAAGTCATGTTACTGGACCATGATGAACCTACGAACTATGAGGAAGCGATGATGAGCCCAGATTCCGCAAAATGGCTTGAGACCATGAAATCTGAGATGGGATCCATGTATGAGAACAAAGTGTGGACTTTGGTTGACTTGCCTGATGGTCGGCAAGCCATCGAAAATAAATGGATCTTCAAGAGGAAGACTGACGCTGACAGTAATGTTACTGTTTACAAAGCTCGACTTGTTGCGAAAGTTTTTCAACAAGTTCAAGGAGTTGACTACGATGAGACTTTCTCACCCGTAGCGATGCTTAAGTCTGTCCGAATCATGTTAGCAATTGCCGCATTTTATGAAATCTGGCAAATGGATAACAAAACTGCATTCTTTAATGGATTTATTAAAGAAGACTTGTATATGATGCAACCAGAAGGTTTTGTCAATCCTAAAGGTGCTAACAAAATGTGCAAGCTCCAGCGATCCATCTATGGACTGGTGCAAGCATCTCGGAGTTGGAATATACGCTTTGATAAGTTGATCAAAGCATATAGATTTATACAGACTTGCGGTGAAGCCTGTATTTACAAGAAGTGAGTGGGAGCACTACAACCTTTCTGATAAGTATATGTGAATGACATATTGTCGATCGGAAATGATGTAGAATTTTCTGGAAAGCATAAAGGAGTGTTTGAAAGGAGTTTTTCAAAGAAAGACTTTGGTGAAGCTGCTTACATATTGGGCATCAAGATCTATAGAGATAGATTAAGACGCTTGATAAGACTTTCGATCAGTACATACCTTGATATGATTTTGAAGTAGTTCAAAATGGATCAGTCAAAGAAGGAGTTCTTACCTGACTTGTAAGGTGTGAAGTTGAGTAAGACTCAAAGCCAGACCACGGCAGAAAAATATAGAGAGAATGAAGGTCATTCCCTATGCCTCGGCCATAGGTTCTATAAAGTATGCCATGCTGTGTACCAAACATGTTGTGTACCTTGCCATGAGTTTGTCAAGAGGGTACAATAGTGATCTAGGAGTAGATCACTGTACAGCGGTCAAAATTATCCTTAGTAACTGGATGACTAAGGAAATGTTTCTCGATTATGGAGGTGATAAAGAGTTCGTCGTAAAGGGTTACGCCGATGCAAGCTTTGACACTAAATCCAGCTGACTCTAAGTATCAATCTGGATGCGTATTGAAAGTGGGAGCAATTAGCTAGAGTAGCTCCATGCAGAGCATTGTAGACACATAGACATTTGCGAAATACATACGGATCTGAATGTGACAGACCCGTTGACTAAACTTCTCTCACGAAGCAAAACATGATCACACCTTAGTACTCTTTGGGTGTTAATCACATAGCGATGTGAACTAGATTATTGACTCTAGTAAACCCTATGGGTGTTAATCACATGACGATGTGAACTATCGGTGTTAAATCACATGGCGATGTGAACTAGATTATTGACTCTAGTGCAAGTGGGAGACTGAAGGAAATATGCCCTAGAGGCAATAATAAAGTTATTATTTATTTCCTTATATCATGATAAATGTTTATTATTCATGCTAGAATTGTATTAACCGGAAACTTAATACATGTGTGAATACATAGACAAAACAGAGTGTCCCTAGTATGCCTCTACTAGACTAGCTCATTGATCAAAGATGGTTATGTTTCCTAGCTATAGACATGAGTTGTCATTTGATCAACGGGATCACATCATTAGGAGAATGATCTGATGGACAAGACCCATCCGTTAGCTTAGCACTATGATCGTTTAAGTTTTACTGCTATTGCTTTCTTCATGACTTATACATGTTCCTATGACTATGAGATTATGCAACTCCCGAATACCGGAGGAACACTTTGTGTGCTACCAAACGTCACAACGTAACTGGGTGATTATAAAGGTACTCTACAGGTGTCTCCGAAGGTACTTGTTGGGTTGGCGTATTTAGAGATTAGGATTTGTCACTCCGATTGTCGGAGAGGTATCTCTGGGCCCACTCGGTAATGCACATCACTATAAGCCTTGCAAGCATTGCAGCTAATGAGTTAGTTGCGGGATGATGTATTACGGAACGAGTAAAGAGACTTGTTGGTAACGAGATTGAACTAGGTATTGAGATACCGACGATCGAATCTCGGGCATGTAACATACCGATGACAAAGGGAACACTGTATGTTGTTATGCGGTTTGACCGATAAAGATCTTCGTAGAATATGTGGGAGCCAATATGAGCATCCAGGTTCCGCTATTGGTTATTGACCGGAGACGTGTCTCGGTCATGTCTACATAGTTCTCGAACCCGTAGGGTCCGCACGCTTAAGGTTTCGATGATAGTTTTATTATGAGTTTATGAGTTTTGATGTACCGAAGGAGTTCGGAGTCCCGGATGAGATCGGGGACATGACGAGGAGTCTCAAAATGGTCGAGACATAAAAATCGATATATTGGACGACTATATTCGGACATCGGAAAGGTTCCGAGTGATTCGGGTATTTTCGGAGTACCGGGGAGTTACGGGAATAGAGGAGAGAGGCCAAAAGGAAGGAGGCGTGCACCCCCCTTCTGGTCCGAATTGGACAAGGGGTGCAGCCCCCTTTTCCTTCTCCCTCTCCCCCTCTTTCCTTCTCTCCTACTCCGGAAAGGAAAGGGGAATCATACTAGGACTTGGGAGTCCAAGTAGGACTCCCCACACTTGGTGCGCCCCCTCTAGGGCCGGCCTCTCCCTCCCTCCTTTATATACGGGGGCAGGGGGGCACCTCTAGACACGACAATTGATCTCTTGATCTCTTAGCCGTGTGCGGTGCCCCCCTCCACCATAGTTCTCCTCGATAAATATTGTAGCGGTGCTTAGGCGAAGCCCTGCGACAGTAGAACATCAAGATCGTCACCACGCCGTCGTGCCGACGGAACTCTCCCTCGACACTCGGCTGGATCGGAGTTCGAGGGACGTCATCGAGCTGAACGTGTGCTAGAACTCGGAGGTGCCGTAGTTTCGGTGCTTGATCGGTCGGGCCATGAAGACGTACGACTACATCAACTGCGTTGTTCTAACGCTTCCGCTTTCGGTCTACGAGGGTACGTAGACTCACTCTCCCCTCTCGTTGCTATGCATCTGGTAGATAGATCTTGCGTGATCGTAGGAAAATTTTAAAATACTACGTTCCCAACATCACGTCATTCCGGAAATGTTACACGGCCACACACGAAAGAAGGACTCGGGGATGCCACGGGCACGTGTGTGAGCGTCGGAACTCGAAACGGACAACGGGAAGAGGCGAGTGGAACCGGGTGCAAGTGACAACACGAATGCAATGCAATGCACATGACAACATGACATGGATGAAATGCACACACGCACACGACAAAACAAAGAACCCGAAAAGAAAGAAGAGCCCAGAATGGAATTGATGAAGCCAAAGTTTCATATATTGCCATATTTGGGAAGTGTTACATCTGGGGCATTACAGAGGCAACATCATAAGCCCCTATCTTTCTCTATGTCCGATTAAAACTCCATAAACATAAGTATTGCATGATTGTGAGCAATTGTGAAAGATTATACGATAGTTGAGTATGTAGGCTTGCTAAAAAGCTCTTATATTGACTCTTTCCGATATTACGATAAATTGCAATTGCGTTAATGACCGAGACCAAAGTTTGTTAGTTTCCAATGAAGTTTATGATGCATACTTGATATTGTGGATGAATTGTTACTTTAGCATAAGAGTCATATGATTATATTTATATAAGTTGTTGTTATGATAATGGTCATGATGCCCTCATGTCCGTATTTTGTTTTTATCGACACCTCTATCTCTAAACATGTGGACATATTTTTCGATATCGGCTTTCACTTGAGGAAAAGCGAGGTCTAAGCTTGGGGGAGTTGATACGTCCATTTTGCATCATGCTTATATGTTGATATTTATTGCATTATGGGCTGTTCTTACATGTTTTGTCACAATACTTATGCCTTTTCTCTCTTATTTTACAAGGTTTACATGAAGAGGGAGAATGCCGACAGCTGGAATTCTGGGCTGGAAAAGGAGCAAACTCAGGAAACCTATTCTGCACAACTCCAAAAGCCTTGAAACTCAACAGAACATCGTTTCAGAAAATATGAAAAATATATGGCGAAAGAAATCCACGAGGGGGGCCACCGGCTATCCACGAGGGTGGGGGCGCGTCCCCCTTCCCAGGGCGCGCCCCCTGCCTCGTGGGCCACCGACAGGCCCCCGATGCCCTTCTTCTCCTATATGAGGTGTTTTGACCTGGAAAAACCCATAAGGAGGCTTTCGGGACCAGACGCAGCCGTCTCGAGGCGGAACCGAGGCGGAAACCAATCTAGGGCTCCGGCAGAGCTGTTCTGCCGGGGATACTTCCCTCCGGGAGGGGGAAATCGTGACTGCCGTCATCACCAACAACTCTCCCATCTTGGGAAGGGCTATCTTCATCAACATCTTCACCAGCACCATCTCCTCTCAAACCCTAGTTCATCTCTTGTATCCAATCTTTGTACCCAAACCTCATATTGGTACGTGTGGGTTGCTTGTAGTGTTGATTACTCTTTGTAGTTGATGCTAGTTGGTTTATTTGGTGGAAGTGTTGGGGAACGTAGTATTTTAAAATTTTCCTACGATCACGCAAGATCTATCTACCAGATGCATAGCAACGAGAGGGGAGAGTGTGTCTACGTACCCTCGTAGACCGGGAGCGGAAGCGTCAAGTGACGCGGTTGATGTTGTCGAACTTCTTCGCGATCCAACCGATCAAGCACCGAACGTACGGCACCTCCGCGTTCAGCACACGTTCAGCTTGATGACGTCCCACGAGCTCTTGATCCAGTTGAGCTTCACGGGAGAGTTTCGTCAGCACGACGGCGTGGTGACGGATATGATGTGTTCACCGGCGCAGGGCTTCTCCTAAGCTCCGCGACGGTACGACCGAGGTGTGATTCTGTGGAGGGGGGCACCGCACACGGCAAAACAATTCAACTTGTGTGTCTTTGGGTGCCCCCCTGCCCCCGTATATAAAGGAGCAAGGGAGGAGGGGCCGGCCAACTCTCCTGGTGCGGCTAGGGAAGGGATTCCTACTAGGAATAGGATTGCAATCCTATTCCTAGTAGGATTCACCGAAAGGAAGAAGGGGGAAAAGAATAGGAGAGGTGGCGCCCCCCCAATCCTAGTCCAACTAGGATTCCTAGGTGGGGGCGCCGTCCAGCCCTATGGGCTGCCTCTCTCTCACCCTTTAGGCCCAATATGGACCATCCCCTCTCGTAGGGGGTTCCGGTAACCCCCTCCGGCATTCCCGATAAATCCGAAACTTTTCCGGTATACTTCCGGTGTCCGAATATAGCCGTCCAATATATCAATCTTTATGTCTCGGACATTCCGAGACTCCTCGTCATGTCCGTGATCTCATCCGGGACTCCGAACTACCTTCGGTACATCAATACTCAAAAACTCATAATACCGATCGTCATCAAACGTTAAGCGTGCGGACCCTACGGGTTCGAGAACTATGTAGACATGACCGAGACTCATCTCTGGTCAATAACCAATAGCAGAACCTAGATGTTCATATTGGCTCCTACATATTCTACGAAGATCTTTTATCGGTCAGAACCGCATAACAACATACGTTGTTCCTTTTGTCAAACGGTATGTTACTTGCCCGAGATTCGATCGTCGGTATCTTTATACCTAGTTCAATCTCGTTTACCGGCAAGTCTCTTTACTCGTTCCGTAACACATCATCTCGTGACTAACTCATTAGTCCTTTGCTTGCAAGGCTTATTATGATGTGTGTTACCGAGAGGGCCCAGAGATACCTCTCCGACACTCGGAGTGACAAATCCTAATCTTGATATATGCCAACACCACGAATACTTTCGGAGACACCTGTAGAGCATCTTTATGATCACCCAGTTACGTTGTGACGTTTGATAGCACACAAGGTGTTCCTACGGTATTCGGGAGTTGCATAATCTCATAGTCATAGGAACATGTATAAGTCATGAAGAAAGCAATAGCAGTTAAACTAAACGATCATAGTGCTATGCTAACGGATGGGTCTTGTCCATCACATCATTCTCCTAATGATGTGATCTCGTTGATCAAATGACAACTCATGTCTATGGTTAGGAAACATAACCATCTTTGATTAATGAGCTAGTCTAGTAGAGGCATACTAGGGACATACTGTTTTGTCTATGTATCCACACATGTACTAAGTTTCCGGTTAATACAATTCTAGCATGAATAAAAGACATTTATCATGATATAAGGAAATACAAATAACATCTTTATTATTGCCTCTAGGGCATATTTCCTTCAGTCTCCCACTTGAACTAGAGTCAATAATCTAGATTACAAAGTGATGATTCTCACACCCATGGAGTCTTGGTGCTGATCATGTTTTGCCCGTGGAAGAGGCTTAGTCAACGGGTGTGCAACATTCAGATCCGTATGTATTTTGCAAATCTCTATGTCTCCCACCTTGACTAGATCGCGGATGGAATTGAAGCGTCTTTTGATGTGCTTTGTTCTCTTGTGAAACCTGGATTCCTTCGCCAAGGCTATGGCTCCAGTGTTGTCACAAAAGATTTTCATTGGATCCGATGCACTAGGTACTACACCTAGATCGGATATGAACTCCTTCATCCAGACTCCTTCATTTGCTGCTTCCGAAGCAGCTATGTATTCCGCTTCACACGTAGATCCCGCCACGATGCTCTGCTTGGAACTGCACCAGCTGACAGCTCCACCGTTCAATAAAAATACATATCCGGTTTGTGACTTAGAGTCATCCGGATCAGTGTCAAAGCTAGAATCGACGTAACCGTTTACGACGAGCTCTTTGTCACCTCCATATACGAGAAACATATCCTTTGTTCTTTTCAGATACTTTAGGATGTTTTTGACCGCTGTCCAGTGATCCACTCCTGGATTACTTTGGTACCTCCCTGCTAGACTTATAGCAAGGCACACATCAGGTCTGGTACACAGCATTGCATACATGATAGATCCTATGGCTGAGGCATAGGGAATGACTTTCATTTTCTCTCTATCTTCTGCAGTGGTCGGGCATTGAGTCTTACTCAACTTCATACCTTGTAAAACAGGCAAGAATCCTTTCTTTGACTGATCCATTTTTGAACCTTTTCAAAATCTTATCAAGGTATGTGCTTTGTGAAAGTCCAATTAAGCGTCTTGATCTATCTCTATAGATCTTGATGCCTAATATGTAAGCAGCTTCTCCGAGGTCTTTCATTGAAAAACTTTTATTCAAGTATCCTTTTATGCTATCCAGAAATTCTATATCATTTCCAATTAACAATATGTCATCTACATATAATATTAGAAATGCTACAGAGCTCCCACTCACTTTCTTGTAAATACAAGCTTCTCCAAAAGTCTGTATAAAACCATATGCTTTGATCACCTCATCAAAGCGTATATTCCAACTCCGAGATGCTTGCACCAGTCCATAGATGGATCGCTGGAGTTTGCATACTTTGTTAGCACCTTTTGGATCGACAAAACCTTCTGGTTGCATCATATACAACTCTTCTTTGAGATATCCATTTAGGAATGCAGTTTTGACATCCATTTGCCAGATTTCATAATCATAAAATGCGGCAATAGCTAACATGATTCGGACAGACTTAAGCATCGCTACAGGTGAGAAAGTCTCATCGTAGTCAACTCCTTGAACTTGTCGAAAACCTTTCGCAACAAGTCGAGCTTTGTAAACAATAATATTACCGTCTGCGTCGGTCTTCCTCTTGAAGATCCATTTATTTTCGATGGCCTGCCGATCATCGGGCAAGTCAACCAAAGTCCATACTTTGTTCTCATACATGGATCCCATCTCAGATTTCATGGCTTCAAGCCATTTTGCGGAATCTGGGCTCATCATCGCTTCCTCATAGTTCGTAGGTTCATCATGGTCCAGTAACATGATTTCCAGAACTGGGTTGCCGTACCACTCTGGTGCGGAACGTACTCTGGTTGATCTACGACGTTCAGCAGAAACTTGATCCGAAGTTTCATGATCATTATCATCAACTTCCTCACTAATTGGTGTAGGAATCACTGGAACAATTTCCTGTGATGTACTATTTTCCAATATAGGAGAAGGTACAATTACCTCATCAAGTTCTACTTTCCTCCCACTCACTTCTTTCGAGAGAAACTCTTTTTCTAGAAAGGATCCGTTCTTAGCAACGAATATTTTGCCTTCGGATCTGTGATAGAAGGTGTACCCAACAGTCTCTTTTGGGTATCCTATGAAGACACATTTTTCCGATTTGGGATCGAGCTTATCAGGTTGAAGTGTTTTCACATAAGCATCGCAGCCCCAAATTTTAAGAAACGACAACTTTGGTTTCTTGCCAAACCATAGTTCATAAGGCGTCGTATCAACGGATTTAGATGGTGCCCTATTTAACGTGAATGCAGATGTCTCTAAAGCATAGCCCCAAAACGATAGTGGTAAATCGGTAAGAGACATCATAGATCGCACCATATCCAATAAAGTATGGTTACGACGTTCGGACACACCATTACGTTGTGGTGTTCCAGGTGGCGTGAGTTGTGAAACTATTCCACATTGTTTCAAATGAAGACCAAACTCGTAACTCAAATATTCTCCTCCACGATCAGATCGTAGGAACTTTATTTTCTTGTTACGATGATTCTCTACTTCACTCTGAAATTCTTTGAACTTTTCAAATGTTTCAGACTTGTGTTTCATTAAGTAGATATACCCATATCTGCTCAAATCATCAGTGAAGGTCAGAAAATAACGATACCCGCCGCGAGCATCAACACTCATTGGTCCACATACATCAGTATGTATGATTTCCAACAAATCTGTTGCTCGCTCCATAGTTCCGGAGAACGGAGTTTTAGTCATCTTGCCCATGAGGCATGGTTCGCAAGCACCAAGTGATTCATAATCAAGTGATTCCAAAAGTCCATCTTTATGGAGTTTCTTCATGCGTTTTACACCAATATGACCTAAACGGCAGTGCCACAAATAAGTTGCACTATCATTATTAACCTTGCATCTTTTGGTTTCAATATTAAGAATATGTGTATCACTACAATTGAGATCCAGTAAGAATAGACCACTCTTTAAGGGTGCATGACCATAAAAGATATTATTCATCAAAATGGAACAACCATTATTCTCTGATTTAAATGAATAATCGTCTCGCAATAAACAAGATCCAGATATAATGTTCATGCTCAACGCTGGCACCAAATAACAATTATTTAGGTCTAAAACTAATCCCGAAGGTAGATGTAGAGGTAGCGTGCCGACGGCGATCACATCGACTTTGGAACCGTTTCCCACGCGCATCGTCACCTCGTCCTTAGCTAATCTTCGTTTAATCCGTAGTCCCTGTTTCGAGTTACAAATATTAGCAACCGAACCGGTATCAAATACCCAGGTACTACTACGAGCATTAGTAAGGTACACATCAATAACATGTATATCACATATACCTTTGTTCATCTTGCCATCCTTCTTATCCGCCAAATACTTGGGGCAGTTCCGTTTCCAGTGTCCAGTCCCCTTGCAGTAGAAGCACTCAGTTTCAGGCTTGGCTCCAGATTTGGGTTTCTTCGTTGAAGTAGCAACTGACTTGCTATTCTTTTTGAAGTTCCCTTTCTTTCCCTTGCCCTTTTTCTTGAAACTAGTGGTCTTGTTAACCATCAACACTTGATGCTCCTTTTTGATTTCTACCTCCGCAGCTTTGAGCATAGCGAAGAGCTCGGGAATTGTCTTTTGCATCCCTTGCATGTTATAGTTCATCACGAAGCCTTTATAGCTTGGTGGCAGTGATTGAAGAACTCTATTAATGACACTATCCTCGTCAACTTTGCAACCAAGTTGAGTCATATGATTGTAGTACCCAGACATTCTGAGCAAGTGTTCACTGATAGAACTATTCTCCTCCATTTTGCAGCTGTAGAACTTATTGGAAATCTCATATTTCTCAATTCGGGCATTTGCTTGAAATATTAACTTCAACTCCTGGAACATTTCATATGCTCCGTGACATTCAAAACGTCGTTGAAGTCCCGGTTCTAAGCCGTAAAGCATGGCACACTGAACTATCGTGTAGTCATCAGACCGCGACTGCCAGACGTTCAAAGCGTCTGCATCAGCGGAAGGGGTCTTGTCACCTAGCGGTGCTTCAAGGACATAATTCTTCTGTGCAGCAATGAGGATAATCCTCAGGTTACGGACCCAGTCCGTGTAATTGCTACCATCATCTTTCAACTTAGCTTTCTCTAGGAATGCATTAAAATTCAAAGGAACGGTAGCACGGGCCATTGATCTACAACGACATAGATATGCAAAACTATCAGGACTAAGTTCATGATAAATTAACGTTCAATTTAATCATATTAATTTAAAGAACTCCCACTTAGATAGACATCCCTCTGGTCATCTAAATGATCACGTGATCCAAATCAACTAAACCATGTCCGATCATCACGTGAGATGGAGTAGTTTTCAATGGTGAACATCTTATGTTGATCATATCTACTATATGATTCACGCTCGACCTTTCGGTCTCCAGTGTTCCGAGGCCATATCTGTATATGCTAGGCTCGTCAAGTTTAACCCGAGTATTCTGCGTGTGCAAAACTGGCTTACACCCATTGTATTTGAACGTAGAGCTTATCACACCCGATCATCACGTGGTGTCTCGGCACGACGAACTTTCGCAACGGTGCATACTCAGGGAGAACACTTATACCTTGAAATTTAGTAAGGTATCATCTTATAATGCTACCGTCGTTCTAAGCAAAATAAGAAGCATAATAAGATAAACATCACATGCAATCAAAATATGTGACATGATATGGCCATCATCATCTTGTGCTTTTGATCTCCATCTTCAAAGCACCGTCATGATCACCTTCGTCACCGGCTTGACACCTTGATCTTCATCGTAGCATCGTTGTCGTCTCGCCAACTATTGCTTCCACGACTATCGCTACCGCTTAGTGATAAAGTAAAGCAATTACATGGCGATTGCATTTCATACAATAAAGCGACAACCATATGGCTCCTGCCAGTTGCCGATAACTTTACAAAACATGATCATCTCATACAAAACCGTATAACTCATCATGTCTTGACCATATCACATCACAACATGCCCTGCAAAAACAAGTTAGACGTCCTCTACTTTGTTTGTTGCAAGTTTTACGTGGCTGCTACGGGCTTAGCAAGAACCGTTCTTACCTACGCATACAAAACCACAACGATGTTTCGTCAAGTATGTGATGTTTTAACATTCCCAAGGACCGGGCGTAGCCACACTTGATTCAGCTAAAGTGAGAGAGACAGACACCCGCCAGTCACTTTAAGCAACGAGTGCTCGTAACGGTGAAACCAGTCTCGCGTAAGTGTACGCGTAATGTCGGTCCGGGCCGCTTCATCTCACAATACCGCCGAAGCAAAGTATGACATGCTGGTAAGTAGTATGACTAGTATCGTCCACAATCTCATTGTGTTCTACTCGTGCATATCATCTACGCATAGACCTGGCTCATGATGCCACTGTTGGGGAACGTAGTATTTTAAAATTTTCCTACGATCACGCAAGATCTATCTACCAGATGCATAGCAACGAGAGGGGAGAGTGTGTCTACGTACCCTCGTAGACCGGGAGCGGAAGCGTCAAGTGACGCGGTTGATGTTGTCGAACTTCTTCGCGATCCAACCGATCAAGCACCGAACGTACGGCACCTCCGCGTTCAGCACACGTTCAGCTTGATGACGTCCCACGACCTCTTGATCCAGTAGAGCTTCACGGGAGAGTTTCGTCAGCACGACGGCGTGGTGACGGATATGATGTGTTCACCGGCGCAGGGCTTCGCCTAAGCTCCGCGACGGTACGACCGAGGTGTGATTCTGTGGAGGGGGGCACCGCACACGGCTAAAACAATTCAACTTGTGTGTCTTTGGGTGCCCCCCTGCCCCCGTATATAAAGGAGCAAGGGAGGAGGGGCCGGCCAACTCTCCTGGTGCGGCTAGGGAAGGGATTCCTACTAGGAATAGGATTGCAATCCTATTCCTAGTAGGATTCACCGAAAGGAAGAAGGGGGAAAGGATTAGGAGAGGTGGCGCCCCCCCAATCCTAGTCCAACTAGGATTCCTAGATGGGGGCGCCGGCCAGCCCTATGGGCTGCCTCTCTCTCACCCTTTAGGCCCACTATGGACCATCCCCTCTCGTAGGGGGTTCCGGTAACCCCCTCCGGCATTCCCGATAAATCCGAAACTTTTCCGGTATACTTCCGGTGTCCAAATATAGCCGTCCAATATATCAATCTTTATGTCTCGGACATTCCGAGACTCCTCGTCATGTCCGTGATCTCATCCGGGACTCCGAACTACCTTCGGTACATCAATACTCAAAAACTCATAATACCGATCGTCATCAAACGTTAAGCGTGCGGACCCTACGGGTTCGAGAACTATGTAGACATGACCGAGACTCATCTCTGGTCAATAACCAATAGCGGAACCTGGATGTTCATATTGGCTCCTACATATTCTACGAAGATCTTTTATCGGTCAGAACCGCATAACAACATACGTTGTTCCTTTTGTCAAACGGTATGTTACTTGCCCGAGATTCGATCGTCGGTATCTTTATACCTAGTTCAATCTCGTTTACCGGCAAGTCTCTTTACTCATTCCATAACACATCATCTCGTGACTAACTCATTAGTCCTTTGCTTGCAAGGCTTATTATGATGTGTGTTACCGAGAGGGCCCAGAGATACCTCTCCGACACTCGGAGTGACAAATCCTAATCTTGATCTATGCCAACACCACGAATACTTTCGGAGACACCTGTAGAGCATCTTTATGATCACCCAGTTACGTTGTGACGTTTGATAGCACACAAGGTGTTCCTACGGTATTCGGGAGTTGCATAATCTCATAGTCATAGGAACATGTATAAGTCATGAAGAAAGCAATAGCAGTTAAACTAAACGATCATAGTGCTATGCTAACGGATGGGTCTTGTCCATCACATCATTCTCCTAATGATGTGATCTCGTTGATCAAATGACAACTCATGTCTATGGTTAGGAAACATAACCATCTTTGATCAATGAGCTAGTCTAGTAGAGGCATACTAGGGACATACTGTTTTGTCTATGTATCCACACATGTACTAAGTTTCCGGTTAATACAATTCTAGCATGAATAAAAGACATTTATCATGATATAAGGAAATACAAATAACATCTTTATTATTGCCTCTAGGGCATATTTCCTTCAGGAAGATCATATGTTCAGATCCATTATGCATATTAATACCCCTCTGATCATGAACAATATTATGTCTTGTGAGTAGTTACTTTTGTTCCTGAGGACATGGGAGAAGTCTTGCTATTAGTAGTCATGTGAGTTTGGTATTCGTTCGATATTTTGATGAGATGTATGTTGTCTCTCCTCTAGTGGTGTCATGTGAACGTCGACTACATGACACTTCACCATTATTTGGGCCTAGAGGAAGGCATTGGGGAGTAATAAGTAGATGATGGGTTGCTAGAGTGACAGAAGCTTAAACCCTAGTTTATGCGTTGCTTCGTAAGGGGCTGATTTGGATCCATATGTTTCAGGCTATGGTTAGGTTTACCTTAATACTTTTTTTGTAGTTGCGGATGCTTGCATTAGAGATTAATAATAAGTGGGAGGCTTGTCCAAGTAATGGCAGCACCCAAGCACCGGTCCACCCACATACCAAATTATCAAAGTACCGAACGCGAATCAGATGATCGTGATGAAAACTAGCTTGACGATAATTCCCATGTGTCCTCAGGAGCGTTTTACTTTATATAAGAGTTTGTCCAGGCTTGTCCTTTGCTACGAAAAGGATTGGGCCACCTTGCTGCACCTTATTTACTTTTACCTTTTGTCGCTTGCTACCAATTACCTTATCACAAAACTATCTGTTACCTATAATTCCAGTGCTTGCAGAAAATACCTTACCGAAAACTGCCTATCATTTCCTTCTACTCCTCGTTGGGTTCGACACTCTTACTTATCGAAAGGACTACGAAAGATCCCCTACACTTGTGGGTCATCAGGCACTCTCAAGCGAGCCCAAGGGCGCAAGCCCTCGGCAGCCCGCAGCGGCTCACTCATACTCGGGGGCTCCGCAGGTCAGGAACCCCCGAACTCAGCCACCCTCATGACCCGTCGGGGGCGCATGACGCCGATGAGTCAGGAGCACTTCGCCTCAAGACGTCGCAACACATAAGCTAAGTAATCTCATCTAGACCAAAAACATAATAGAAAGTTCTCGTTTCATACATATGTCATAGTCCATTACACGCCTTCTCGAGGCAACCTAAAATTTCAATACAGGAGGGAAATGAAGAAAAAAAAGAAGCAGAGGTTGACTCGCTGAGCCGCAGCTCGGCGCCGTTGCCCCCACTCAGTCGGAGTCTTCCAGCTCCTCCCGCTTCACCGGGGCGCGGCGGCGCGACGACTCTCCGCCCTCGTCGAGCCGAGCTCGGCGGCGCGGTGGCTCAGTGTAGCCGCCGCTGCTGGAGGAGCTGCTGCTGCCATAGAGGGGGACCCGCGACGCCCACCAAGACCATGCTCGTCTCGAGAGGAAGAGCTGCTCTGAGAAGAAGAATAGGGAGCGAACAAGAACAGGGAGCTCGTCTCCAGAGGGATAGAAGAAGAACATGGAGCGAACAAGAAAGCAAATGTCGCTAGCTTGAAGATGGCTTGGGGGCTCCCCCTAGTCCCATTTATAGGGCGGAGGAGCCCAACCGCCAGTCACTGGCGTCACAGCCATAGTGAACCCGTCATCCACGCCGGGGAGTTGTCAAGTCGCAGGGTCATCAAGACTGCGTGGGGAGCGGGGTCGCCCACATCCCATCTAACCGTCACGGGCCAGCCTGGCCCACAGTCTTTTGGGGCCCGCGGCGCTTCGTCCTCGACTAAGGCTTCGCCCCGAAGCCAACTCCGCGCGCGCCTTGGGCCCGGGGGCTACTGTCGGCGTCCTTGGAACCAGGGTACCCAGACTTGCCTGCCTGCGGCCTGCGACGCGCACCTACTACGGCCTGGTACGGCCCAGCTGATCGACCAGCTGCTCAAGACCCTCGTGAGGGGGCTAAGCCTCGCGAGGAGAACAGCACCAAGACCCTCTCAGGAGCGGACTCGGCTAGGCTGCTCTAGAGGGGCGAAGAACTCGAGGCCAAGCCTGCCTCAGGAGGAGGCAGTGACGTGAGCAGTGACGCACCGCGCCAGCGGGTGCCAGCGCGTGCCAGCGGCACATTTGCCATTTTGGTGCAAAGGAGACAACGCAGGCGCAGGTTCCTGAGGGGCGAGACAAAGGTTCCCCCTTCGGTGCAACAAGACCGAAGACCGCAAGGACGATAGGCAGGATGTCACTGTTGGGGAACGTAGCATAATTCAATTTTTTTTCTACGTCTTCACCAAGATCCAACTATGGAGACATCTAGCAACGAGCAAGTAAGAGTGCATCTACATACCGTTATGTAGATCACGTGCGGAAGCTTTCAACGAAGTGGGGATGAAGTAGTCGTACTCTTCACGTTCTTCGTCACCGATGATCTAGCGCCGAACGGACGGCACCTCCGCGTGCAACACACGTACGGTGCAGCAACGTCACCTCCTTCTTGATCCAGCAAGGGGGGAGGAGAAGTCGTCAGAGATCCGGCAGCACGACGGCGTGATGGCGGATGCAGTGGAGATCGCAGCAGGGCTTCGCCGGGCGCCCTGCGTTGGGAGTATGGAGGTGTGACGGGAGGGGGAGAGGCGCCAGGGCTTGGGTGCGGCTGCCCTCTCCCCCCCCCCACATATATATAGGGGGCCAGGGGGGCGGCGGCCAGGGAGGAGTCCTCCTCCCCCAAGGCAAGTGGTGGCCCCCCTCCCCTTAGGGTTTTAACCCTAGGCGCATGGGGAGGTGGGCCACCTTGTGGTGCGCCAGCCCAGAGGGCTGCACACATCCCCTCGCGGCCTAGGGGCCCCACCCGGTGGACCCCCGGGGCCCCTCCGGTGGTCCCGGGACACTCCCGGTGACCCCCGGAGATCACCCGTTGGCCGAAACTGGACTTCCCATATATCAATCTTTACCTCCGGACCATTCCGGAACTCCTCGTGACGTCCGGATCTTATCCGGGACTCCGAACAACTTTCGGGTTTCCACGTGCATTTATCTCTACGACCCTAGCGTTACCGAACCTTAAGTGTGTAGACCCTACGGGTTCGGGAGACACGTAGATATGACCGAGACCACTCTCCGGTCAATAACCAACGGCGGGATCTGGATACCCATGTTGGTTCCCACGTGTTCCTCGATGATCTTCATCGGATGAACCACCGTGTCAAGGATTCACTCAATCCCGCATGTTATTCCTTTTGTCCATCGGTACGGTACTTGCCCGAGATTCGATCGTCGGTATTCCCGATACCTTGTTCAATCTCGTTATGGAAAGTCTCTTTACTCGATCCATAGTCCATCATCCCGTGACTAACTACTTAGTCACATTGAGCTCATTATGATGATGTCTTACCGAGTGGGCCCAGAGGTACCTCTCCGTCATACGGAGTGACAACATCCCAGTCTCGGTTCGTACCAACTCAACAGACACTTTCGGAGATACCCGATGCGTACCTTTATAGCCACCCAGTTACGTTGTGACGGTTGGCACACCCAAAGTACTCCTACGGTATCCAGGAGTTGTACAACCTCATGGTCTAAGGAATAAATACTTGACACCGAAAAGCTTATGCATTACGAATTATACGATCTCGTGTCATGCTCAAGTTTGGGTCTTGTCCATCACATCATTCTCCTAATGATGTGATCCCGTTATCACTGACATCTTATGTCCATGGTCAGGAAACCGTGACCATCTGTTGATCAACGAGCTGGCTACTAGAGGCCTACCAGGGACTCATTGTGGTCTATGTATTCACACATGTATCGCTGTTTCCGTACAATACAATTCAAGCATGAATAACAGACAATTATCATGAACAAGGAGATATAATAATAATGCTTTTATTATTGCCTCTAGGGCATATCTCCAACAGTCACCACTGATCCCACCACCACGTCATCGTCTGATCTCTTTGCAGGCGAAGACCGCTTTTGTCAGGATAGGAACGTCCTTGTGTTCCCGCTCAAAATGGCTGTTGTGGGATCCCTTCTCGCCTAAACATTTCGGGGGAAGAGGACCCTGGCAGCCTATATAAGTAGCTAGGGTTTCCACTGTGGAGGGGACTAGACTGACCTCATCTCGAACACCCCACCTTCAAGGAGCAAGAACACTTGCCTCCTGACCCTCTTGAGCTCTCCTCCTGATCTCAAGAACCACTATATTTGTTCATACTCAAGCCCCCCTGAGGCTAATCCACTCAAGTAGGACGTAGGATTTTACACCGCAAGGTGGCCTGAACCTGGGTAAACTCGTGTGTGCATTTACTTGTTGCTTGCTTGAATCTCATCACCGGGCGAGGGCATGGCGCTAGGTAGACGTGAGTGGGAGAGATCTTTGTTCACGCCCCTGTGTTCGAACTTCTTTGGGTTTGCGGAGCCCGTAATCCGACACCCCTTGATCATTCCGATATCGCCCACTCTCTTCTCTCTTATGCTTGCATTAGAACAGCTACTGTTTTTGTATGATCCTATTATGACGCATAGCATGTTGTAGTAACCTGCTTTCATACCTTACATGTTTATACTAAATTGCTTAGTATAGGCTGGTTAGAGTTTCATCAGAGACCCCCCCCCACTTTGTCATGTTTGCCCCGCTGGATTATCAGAAGACCCGATCAACGGGATCGAAGACCAGGCCCCGGCACCGCACATCACTTTCCCCTTAGTTGCTCGACAATACTGGGTTACTATCGAGTGCCGAGGGTGACACCTCATCAGCACTTCTGATGTTAACCCTGTAGGTTAGTTCGTCGATTATGGTCATCGAGGGTGATTCCTCTTTCTCCACTCCCGATAACGACACTGTCGTGCAACTCCTCAAGAGTGGACCTCGAGGGTGACTCCTCTTTCGTTCACTTGACGATAAACATCAGGTGGAATTCCATCAAGGGTGATTTCCTCAGGTTTCCCTTTGGTGTTAGACACACAGTTACTATGGTTACTATGGCTTTACACTGAACCTTGTTACTAAAGACGGGTCGACCCTGAGGGGTACCCGCGCGAGTTTAATTGCGAGTGATGTGTAGACGGGTTGACCTGGAAGGTGCCCACGAGTTAAATACGAGGCGTGGCCGGGCATTCTTAGCCCTTGCCGCGTCCTCGAGACGGGGTGATGGGGTCACATGATCGTGAATCTCTGCTCATTACCGCGCGTTCCCAAGACACTAAATGGTTTGGATATTTGATCCAAGGGGCCTCTGGCCTGATAGAGCTAACCATCACGTGGGCATAGTATGGGCGTTCTGCGTCGTATGCATCAGCCGCAGCTTAACTGACGTCATTGCGACTAAGCGGCGCGCGCCGGGTTGGACCATGTAAGCACCTTCCTTTTTAAGGAGGTAGCCCAGGTCTGCTCACCGGCCGTCCACGCAACATGCAAGAGTTCCCGGGGCGATTGGCCCATGACCCCTTGGGGCATAGGGTTTAGTCCGGCATGCATGACCTCTCTATTAAGCCTAGGTCGGGTTGCAGCGTATTGTTTGGCCGAGGGCGGGCATGACCTGATGGTGTGTCCGGCCGGAGTTAAGCAAGAGTGGTCTGTAAGTTGGGTGCACCCCTGCAGGGAAGAAAACATCTATCGATAGCCTGTCCTACGGTAACAGACACTTGGAGTTGTATCCCGATCGCTACAACTAGAATTGGATGCTGAGGCATGATTTGGATATGTTGCTTCGGGAGTCGAGAAAGGATCCCGGAGCGTTGAAACAACAACATAACTATGACTTATGTTATACTACTCTACTTCCCCCTATTGCTGCAAGACGGTGGTTTCCAGAAGATGCTAGTCTTCGATAGGACTAGCTTTTCCCCCTCTTATTCTGGCATTCTGCAGCTTAGTCCACAGAGACTACCCCCCCCCCTTTCATTGATACAGATGCATATGTAGTGTAGATCCTTGCTTGCGAGTACTTTGGATGAGTACTCACGGTTGCTTTGCTCCCCCTTTTCCCCCTTCTTTCTTCTTTCTGGTTGATGCAACCAGATGGTGGAGTCCAGGAGCCAGATGCCACCCTTGACGACTGCTACTACCCCGACGGAGCCTACTACTACGTGGAGACAGCTGACGACTAGGAATAGTTAGGAGGTCCCAGGCAGGAGGCCTTGCCTTTTCGATCGTGTTGTTTTTGTGCTAGCCTTCTTAAGGCAAACTTGTTTAACTTATGTCTGTACTCAGATATTGTTGCTTCCACTAACTCTTGTGTATTCAAGATTATGTATTCGAGCCCTCGAGGCCCCTGGCTTGTAATATAAAGCTTGTATTATTTTATTTGTGTCTAGAGTTGTGTTGTGATATCTTCCAGTGAGTCCCTCATGTTGGTCGTACACATTTGCGTGCATGATTAGTGTACGGTCAAATTGGGGGCGTCACATCCCTGCTAAACTTATAGCAAGGCACACATCAGGTCTGGTACACAACATTGCATACATGATAGATCCTATGGCTGAGGCATAGGGAATGACTTTCATTTTCTCTCTATCTTCTGCAGTGGTCGGGCATTGAGTCTTACTCAACTTCACACCTTGTAACACAGGCAAGAACCCTTTCTTTGACTAATCCATTTTGAACTTCTTCAAAACTTTATCAAGGTATGTGCTTTGTGAAAGTCCAATTAAGCGTCTTGATCTATCCTTATAGATCTTGATGCCTAATATATAAGCAGCTTCACCGAGGTCTTTCATTGAAAAATTCTTATTCAAGTATCCTTTTATGCTATCTAGAAATTCTATATCATTTCCAATCAACAATATGTCATCCACATATAATATCAGAAATGCTACAGAGCTCCCACTCACTTTCTTGTAAATACATGCTTCTCCAAAAGTATGTATAAAACCATATGCTTTGATCACCTCATCAAAGCGTATATTCCAACCCCGAGATGCTTGCACCAGTCCATAGATGGATCGCTGGAGTTTGCACACTTTGTTAGCACCTTTAGGATCGACAAAACCTTCTGGTTACATCATATACAACTCTTCTTTGAGAAATCCATTCAAGAATGCAGTTTTGACATCCATTTGCCAGATTTCATAATCATAAAATGCGGCAATTGCTAACATGATTCAGACAGACTTAAGCATCGCTATGGGTGAGAAAGTCTCATCGTAGTCAACTCATTGAACTTGTCGAAACCCTTTTGCAACAAGTCAAGCTTTGTAAACGGTAACATTATCGTCAGTGTCGGTCTTCCTCTTGAAGATCCATTTATTTTTGATGGCTTGCCGATCATCAGGCAAGTCAACCAAAGTCCATACTTTGTTCTCATACATGGATCCCATCTCATATTTCATGGCTTCCAGCCATTTTGCAGAATCTGGGCTCATCATCGCTTCCTCATAGTTCATAGGTTCATCATGGTCAAGTAACATGACTTCCAGAACTGGGTTGTCGTACCACTCTGGTGCGGAACGTACTCTGGTTGATCTACGAAGTTCAGCAGAAACTTGATCCGAAGTTTCATGATAATCATCATTAGCTTCCTCACTAATTGGTGTAGGAATCACTGGAACCAGTTTCTGTGATGTACTACTTTCCAATTTGGGAGAAGGTACAATTACCTCATCAAGTTCCACTTTCCTCCCACTCACTTCTTTCGAGATAAACTCCTTCTCTAGAAAGGATCCATTCTTAGCAACAAATATCTTGCCTTCGGATCTGTGATATAAGGTGTACCCAATAGTTTCTTTTGGGTATCCTATGAAGACACATTTCTCCGACTTGGGTTCGAGCTTATCAGGTTGAAGTTTTTTTCACATAAGCATCGCAGCCCCAAACTTTAAGAAACGACAACCTTGGTTTCTTGCCAAACCATAGTTCATAAGGCGTCGTCTCAACGGATTTAGATGGTGCCCTATTTAAAGTGAATGCAGTTGTCTCTAAAGCATAACCCCAAAACGATAGTGGTAAATCGGTAAGAGACATCATAGACCGCACCATATCTAATAAAGTATGATTACAACGTTCGGACACACCATTACGCTGTGGTGTTCCGGGTGGCGTGAGTTGTGAAACTATTCCACATTGTTTCAAATGAAGACCAAACTCGTAACTCAAATATTCACCTCCACGATCAGATCGTAGAAACTTTATTTTCTTGTTACGATGATTCTCTACTTCACTCTGAAATTCTTTGAACTTTTCAAATGTTTCAGACTTGTGCTTCATCAAGTAGATATACTCATATCTGCTCAAATCATCAGTGAAGGTCAGAAAATAACGATACCCGCCGCGAGCTTCAACACTCATCGGTCCCCATACATCAGTATGTATGATTTCCAACAAATCTGTTGCTCGCTCCATTGTTCCGGAGAACAGAGTTTTAGTCATCTTGCCCATGAGGCATGGTTCGCAAGCACCAAGTGATTCATAATCAAGTGATTCCAAAAGTCCATCACTATGGAGTTTCTTCATGCGTTTTACACCAATATGACCTAAACGGCAGTGCCACAAATAAGTTGCACTATCATTATTAACCTTACATCTTTTGGTTTCAATACTATGAATATGTGTATCACTACGATCGAGATCCAACAAGAATAGACCACTCTTCAAGGGTGCATGACCATAAAAGATATTACTCATATAAATAGAACAACCATTATTCTCAGATTTAAATGAATAACCGTCTCGCAATAAACAAGATCTAGATATAATGTTCATGCTTAACGCTGGCACCAAATAACAATTATCCAGGTCTAAAACCAATCCCGAAGGTAGATGTAGAGGTAGCGTGCCGACGGCGATCACATCGACTTTGGAACCATTTCCCACGCGCATCATCACCTCATCCTTAGCCAATCTTCGTTTAATCCGTAGTCCCTGTTTCGAGTTACAAATATTAGTAACCGAACCGGTATCAAATACCCAGGTACTACTACGAGCATTAGTAAGGTACACATCAATAACATGTATATCACATATACCTTTGTTCACCTTGCCATCCTTCTTATCCGCCAAATACTTGGGGCAGTTCCGCTTCCAGTGTCTAGTCCCTTTGCAGTAGAAGCACTGAATTTCAAGCTTGGCTCCAGACTTGGGTTTCTTCATGGGATTAGCAACTGTCTTGCTATTCTTCTTGAAGTTCCCCTTCTTTCCCTTGCCCTTTTTCTTGAAACTAGTGGTATTGTTAACCATCAACACTTGATGCTCCTTTTTGATTTCTACCTCCGCAGCTTTGAGCATAGCGAAGAGCTCGGGAATTGTCTTCTGCATCCCTTGCATGTTATAGTTCACCACGAAGCCTTTATAGCTTGGTGGCAGTGATTGAAGAACTCTATCAATAACACTATCTTCGTCAACTTTGCATCCAAGTTGAGTCATATGATTGTAGTACCCAGACATTCTGAGCAAGTGTTCACTGATAGAACTATTCTCCTCCATCTTGCAGCTGTAGAACTTATTGGAAATCTCATATTTCTCAATCCGGTCATTTGCTTGAAATATTAACTTCAACTCCTGGAACATCTCATATGCTCCATGACGTTCAGAACGTCGTTGAAGTCCCGGTTCTAAGCCATAAATCATGGCACACTGAACTATCGTGTAGTCATCAGACCGCGTCTGCCAGACGTTGAAAGCGTCTACATTAGCGGGAGGGGGCTTGTCACCTAGCGGTGCTTCAAGGACATAATTCTTCTGTGCAGCAATGAGGATAATCCTCAAGTTACGGACCCAGTCCGTGTAATTGCTGCCATCATCTTTCAACTTAGCTTTCTCTAGGAATGCATTAAAATTCAAAGGAACGGTAGCACGGGCCATTGATCTACAACAACATAGATATGCAAAAACTATCAGGACTAAGTTCATGATAAATTAAAGTTCAATTAATCATATTACTTAAAGAACTCCCACTTAGATAGACATCCCTCTGGTCATCTAAGTGATCACGTGATCCAAATCAACTAAACCATGTCCGATCATCATGTGAGATGGAGTAGTTTTCAATGGTAAACATCTTATGTTGATCATATCTACTATATGATTCACGCTCGACCTTTCGGTCTCCAGTGTTCCGAGGCCATGTCTGTACATGCTAGGCTCGTCAAGTTTAACCCGAGTATTCTGCGTGTGCAAAACTGGCTTGCACCCGTTGTATGTGAACGTAGAGCTTATCACACCCGATCATCACGTGGTGTCTCGGCACGACGAACTTTCGCAACGGTGCATACTCAGGGAGAACACTTGTACCTTGAAATTTTGTAAGGGATCATCTTATAATGCTACTGTCGTTCTAAGCAAAATAAGATGGATAATAAGATAAACATCACATGCAATCAAAATATGTGACATGATATGGCCATCATCATCTTGTTCTTTTGATCTCCATCTCCAAGGCACCGTCATGATCACCATCGTCACCGGCGCGGCACCTTGATCTCCATCGTAGCATCGTTGTCGTCTCGCCAACTATTGCTTCCACGACTATCGCTACCGCTTAGTGATAAAGTAAAGCAATTACATTGCGACTGTATTTCATACAATAAAGCGACAATCATATGGCTCCTGCCAGTTGCCGATAACTTTACAAAATATGATCATCTCATACAGTAACGTATAACTCATCATGTCTTGACCATATCACATCACAACAAGCCCTGCAAAACAAGTTAGACGTCCTCTACTTTGTTGTTGCAAGTTTTACGTGGCTGCTACGGGCTTAGCAAGAACCGTTCTTACCTACGCATACAAAAACCACAACGATTTTTCGTCAAATATGTGCTGTTTTAACCTTCACAAGGACCGGGCGTAGCCACACTCGATTCAGCTAAAGTGAGAGAGACAGACACCCGCCAGTCACCTTTAAGAAACGAGTGCTCATAACGGTGAAACCAGTCTCGCGTAAGCGTACGCGTAATGTCGGTCCGGGCCGCTTCATCTCACAATACCGCCGAATCAAAGTATGACATGCTGGTAAGCAGTATGACTATTATCGCCCATAACTCATTGTGTTCTACTCGTGCATATCATCTACGCATAGACCTGGCTCATGATGCCATTGTTGGGGAACACAGTATTTCAAAAAAATATTCTACGATCACGCAAGATCTATCTACTAGATGCATAGCAACGAGAGGGGAGAGTGTGTCTACGTACCGTCGTAGACCGGGAGCGGAAGCGTCTAGTGACGCGGTTGATGTAGTCGAACTTCTTCGCGATCCAACCGATCAAGCATCGAACGTACGGAGCCTCCGCGTTCAGCACACATTCAGCTTGATGACGTCCCACGAGCTCTTGATCCAGTAGAAGTTCGCAGGAGAGTTTCGTCAGCACGATGGCATGGTGACGGAGATGATGAAGTTACCGGCACAGGGCTTCGCCTAAGCACTACAACGATATGATCGATGTGTGTTTGTGTGGAGGGGGGCACCGCACACGGTTGGGAGAGATCAACTTGATCAACTTGTGTGTCTAGAGGTGCCCCCTTGCCCCCGTATATAAAGGAGCAAGGGGGGAGGCCGGCTGGCCCCTATGGCACGCCCTAGGAGGGCCACTCCTACTAGGAATAGGATTCCAATCCTATTCCTAGTAGGAGTCCACCAAGAGGGAGAGGGGGAAGGAAGGAGAGGGAGAGGGAGAGGGAAAGAGGGGCCGCGCCCCCCCTCCCCTAGTCCAATTCGGACTCCGCTTGGGAGGGGGCGCGCCACCTCCTGGGCTGCTGCCCTCTCTCTCCCCTAAAGCCCACTAGGGCCCAATACCTTCCCCGGGGGTTCCGGTAACCCCTCCGGCACTCCGTTTATTTCCGAAATCACCCAGAACACATCCGGTGTCCGAATGTGACCATCCAATATATCAATCTTTATGTCCCGGACATTCCGAGACTCCTCGTCATGTCCGTGATCTCATCCGGGACTCCGAACTACCTTCGGTACATCAGAATTCATAAACTCTTAATACCGATCGTCATCAAACGTTAAGCGTGCGGACCCTACGGGTTCGAGAACTATGTAGACATGACCGAGACTCATCTCCGGTCAATAACCAGTAGCGGAACCTGGATGCTCATATTGGCTCCTACATATTCTACGAAGATCTTTATCGGTCAAACCGCATAACAACATACGTTGTTCCTTTTGTCATCGGTATGTTACTTGCCCGAGATTCGATCGTTAGTATATCAATACCTAGTTCAATCTCGTTACCGGCAAGTCTCTTTACTCGTTCTGTAATACATCATCCCGTGACTAACTCGTTAGTCATTTGCTTGCAAGGCTTATTATGATGTGCATTACCGAGAGGGCCCAGAGATACCTCTCCGACACTCGGAGTGACAAATCATATTCTTGATCTATGCCAACACCACGAACACTTTCGAAGACACCCGTAGAGCATATTTATAATGACCCAGTTATGTTGTGACGTATGATAGCACACAAGGTGTTCCTCCGGTATTCGGGAGTTGCATAATCTCATAGTCATAGGAACATGTATAAGTCATGAAGAGAGCAATAGCAGTAAAACTAAACGATCATAGTGCTAAGCTAACGGATGGGTCTTGTCCATCACATCATTCTCCTAATATTGTGATTCCGTTGATCAAATAACAACTCATGTCTATGACTAGGAAACATAACCATCTTTGGTCAATGAGCTAGTCTAGTAGAAGCATACTAGGGACATACTGTATTGTCTATGTATTCACACATGTACTAAGTTTCCGGTTAATACAATTCTAGCATGAATAAAAGACATTTATCATGATATAAGGAAATACAAATAATATCTTTATTATTGCCTCTAGGGCATATTTCCTTCACCGAGGACGTCGATTCCGCTGACCGGGGGTGCATGTGATAGCCTGGCTTATTAGAGATGATAGACTACTCATATCATTAAGAATTCTCTTCTTTTTCAGGAGCCAATTTGAAAAGAACTCCTAAGTTAAGCATGCTTGGCTTAGAGTAATTCTAAGATGGGTGCCCGGCCGAGAAGTTGGTCCTGGGTGCGCACGAGTGTGGACAAAGTGTGCATGAAAGACTAGTATTGATTTGCGGGGTCCGTCTAGATCCCGCCAGGGTAGTAGTCATAACCGACGGGTGTGTGTCCGGGGCGTTACAAGTTATCGGGATGTCTCGTCTCCCATATCCTTAGGGCCATGTAGGCACGATGGATCATAGTCCTTGCCGGCGGGAGGGCTCCGTTTTTAGGCGTTTATTTGAGTTTCGATGGGGTTTGTGTCCTACTCAGTAAGACGAGGCAGCTACAGCTTCCTGCAAATGGAATAAGGTTCTTCCCGGCTTCCCGCCTAGCCCCAATCTCGATGATGCTTCTAGTGTCGTCGGAGGGCGTGTGGAGTTTGTCTCCGGCGGAACTCGCGTGATTCGGTCAGCATTTGTCTTCGGTGGATCCGCTTGGATCCTATCTTTATTCGTGTGTCTACAAGTTGGATCATTTCGATCTTCTGTTCACCGCCAACTATTGTTGTTCTGGTGCGTTGTTCCTCTAGGGTCTTAGCACGATGACTTCACGACCGTCTATTACAACAAGGTTTGTCCGGCACCGGTGATGGCGGTGCGACGATGGTGGTGTGCCTTTGCCTCGCTTCAGTGCTTGTAAGCGTCGTTAAGTGGTCATTTTTACTGTCATTTTTACTACCTTGACCCCACTCCTTTGCACTCCACAAATTAATTCCTCCAGCTGCCCTGAAAAACACCTCCAACGCTCATCTACTCCACCCGGAAAAACCACCGGCCCCGTCCGTCCGATCGGTACAGTACCGCGACCATCGTCAACCGGCACGGCCCGGCAGGCACCACCCGCCGCTCGCTCGCCTCGCCTGCCCCCCACGTGCCGCCC